>CM062810.1:893837025-894321734 GCA_031772625.1 Pinus tabuliformis
TTTAAAAAATACCAAAACAAATACCAAAATGTGTAATAGTAAAACTTTAACCATCTCCACCACACATATATATTTCAATTAAAAATTAAACAAGAATAAAATTACACATCTCTTCATACTAATAATTAAATGCCCCTATAAACACAATTTATAAATAAATTATATCTAATAATATCTTAAATCTCAACCAATAAAAATAATCTTAAATCTCAACCAATAAAAATTATTATTTGAATCACATACCATTTCTTAATTTTGTTTATTCTTTTTCCCTTCACACTATCTCTTCTTATCTTATGAATTGAAATATTAAATAATATATGATTCTTGATGGCTTTTGAGGAGCATATTTATATTTTTTTTATCTTAAACTAAAAATTATAATTAGAAAATATTGTAAAAGATATTTAATACATTAGCCATGTATAATAAAATTGAAAAAAAGCAGTGAAAATATCTTCGAGAGTGACAAAAGAATTGGAAAAAGCAGTAATGCATATTTTCGAGAGTGACAAAAGAATGGAAAAAAAACAGCGATGCAACTCAAAGGGCCAGGTTCAATGCACAAGGTGAAAAAGGCAACTCAAATATTTGGAAAAAGCAGTCAACTTCAAATCAACGGTTGAAACTGTCAAACTTGATCAAACGGTTCAGGTTAAAAGTGTTGACAATTGTTGATGCATAGGAAGGCCTATCGGCCTAAAAATGTTAATAAGTCAAAGGTACTAACTTATATTAATAGAATAATTATAAATAATTTTCTTCTAATAACTAATTATAATATATTAGTTATTTATTATTAATATATTTTACTTAGGTTATTACTTAATTTAATTCCTTTTTTAATTTATTTAATCGTCTAACTACTAGGGATAAGTAAAGGGGGTTTTTTATATAATGGAATGTTATAATATTTTAATTTTATTTATTAAATTACCTAATTCTAATTTATTTAATCAATTGAATCATTAAGGATAAGTAAAAGGGGGTTTTATATATTAGAAATATAATTTTATTTTTATTTTTTTTTATTTTTATTATTATTATTTTTTTATTTCATATATCTATATATATATAGTATCATTATTATTATTATTATCTTTTTATTTTTATTTTTTGAATTAATTTATTTAATTATTTGTTAATTTATTTAATTGTTTAAATCCATAGGGATAAGTAAAGGGTTTTTAATAATAATGATTTAATGGATTAATAAATTATTTATGGGTATTGGTTAAAACTAATTTCTATTTTTATTTTATTTTATTTATAAGGTAAAGGTAGAAGTTTAATAACAAATAGGATTAATAATACTAATAAAATTTTGATTAGGACGAGCGACAATTTTTTAATACAAGAAGGACAAGAACAGGACCATAAGTAAAAAACCTAACCAAAGGAGAAATCCTAGGAGGATGGAAAAGACAGCTCTAAGGAAAAGGAAACAGGAAAATAAGGGGAAACCTCGGCAAGAATAAGAAGAAAGGGTAGGGATCCAGCAACGACTGATCTTCTAGCCATCATATCTATTGAGATTGTTGGGCCTTTTTTAAATTTCAATCGCTTCCCTGAATTTCCGGTGATGGAACTGCGCAACCTTGGTAATAACCTTGGTCTCCTCAATACAGACATGATGCTTGGTCTTTTTCGCATGCTTTGCTAACGCTGAAGACTTGGTTCTCCCATGTCTTAGGTCGGTTGCATGTTCATTTAACCTCTGATGGATGGAGCACCCTGTTTCCCCGATATAGGGGTTCCCACAAGAACAAGGGATCAAGTAGACAACCTTCATGTCCTTAGGGTCAATGGGATCTTTCATCGATCAGAGGGACTTACGAATGGTGTTGAGGGGCCTAAAGGTTGAGGGAATATTATACTTCTTAAGGATCCGTGCAATCTTGTTCATGGCTCCCTGGACGTAAGGAAGATGAACACCTAGCAGGCGTTCTTTAGTCTCTTTTTTAATAACCAAATTTTTAGAGGCTTTAAGGAAAGCCTTCTGACCTAGGCACCTACTATATCCATTCTCCACAAAGACAATAAGGAGATGGGATTTCTCCTTATCGAAGCTCATATTATCAAAAATCCTAAGGGCACGAGCAGCGAGGGTGTTAAGAACCCCCAATTTATGAGCGGGGAAATGAAGAACAAACAGACTATATTAGTTAATCATATTTCTTAATTTTTGGTGATGTCATTCAACAATATAATATTTTATTAGTTGTTTTATTTTGGTGATGAAATATTTGTCTTTGTTATTTTTTGCTTCATTAAGCTATATTTAAGCTAAGCGGCAAGTACTAGCTACTATGTAGCCCTTGTTAAATTAGTATTGAAAATGAGTAAACATATAACTTCACATCAATAAAGACGCGTGGTTTTCAATTAAAACAAGAAAAAATTAAAAAAAAAAAAAAACTAAACTTAAAAGAGCAATTCTATTGGTAAACAAAGACAACAACCAATTATATTGAATGTGTTCAGATAGAAATAGAGAAATAAAATGAGTTCTCTATGATCACTGCTTCCTTCTCCAGTGACCTTGTAATATTAATGAGAGATATTAGAAACAAGAGGACGACAAAGGTTCTAGGCCGGTAATATTAATGGCTGACAGCAGAAATCAGAGGGCCACAAAGGTTTTGCGCCAAGATTACATAAATTACTTATTGCCGAGTATCAAAGGTTTCACCTTAAATTGAAGGGTGAACATTAGAAATTTAAGAAAAAACAACTGCTTTTTTGCACTCACGTGCATAGATGATGTGGATGTGGAGTTAATTCCTTGAAAATCATCACAAGGTTTTTCGTTAAGAAAACCCAACTGATTTGCATTGACGTGAAAGAGTTTCATGAAAATGATCTCAATTTTTTTATTTTTGTTATAGAAGTTGTGGTTAGGGTTGGAATTTCAAAACAGACACACCAATTAAATTTGATGGTTTTTACACCTCCCCACCAGCATTCACAATTTCAAGAAAAAAATTGATGGTTTTGAAATTTTCTTACCTGTATTTGGCAGGCAAATAACCCCATGACGGCAATTTGCCTTTCAATTTCCATCCCTAGTTGTGGTTAACTGTGATCCACTCCTCTAATGGTCAATCGAGATTTTTTTGAGATACCGTGGGAGGGAATATTTATGTTAATTTTTTGGAAACAAATGAGGTTGTGTTGCGGTGTATATATATGGGTGCCTCAGAACGAATAGTTCCAAGTTATTTTATCATCCCCTTCTTCTATGACACTAGTATTTGCAACAAACTTTGTTGTAGTTGCATTGGAAGTGTTTTATCTTCAGTATGACAATGTTTGTGTGGTTGTGACTCTGTGTTGGGTTCGTCTATTTCTTTCTATATTGTCTATGTGTTGTGTGTCTATATTATTCAAATTTAAATTTTATTTCTTCGATATGGATCAAGAAGTGCCAAGTTGTTTCATCATTTTCAATTGTAAGGAATTGCAGTAAGAGTGGTTCATCTTATGGAGGGAATTTCATTGTATTTCCTGTTATTGATGTCTACGTGACTACAACTCTTTGCTTTGTGTATTGTTCTGTTTTGTGTGCCTTTTTGCTTTGTGTCTTTCATTGACTGTGACTCTATGCTTTTGAATCTAATCAGCAAGAAGGGATTCTTTTAAATCTGTGTTTTGTTGACTTGTTTGATGTCATGAATGGAGGTATTTACAGTGGAGAAGAGGGAATCAAAGAGCCTCAATAGTGATAGTTGTTGAAACTATGACATGTATGTTTCTTGTATTTATTTTATATGATTTATTATTCATTTTGGTTCAAAGTATTGGGAGTGAAACAATGTTTTATGGAACGTTGGTAAGGCTAGTAATAGCTTAATTAAAGGTTAAGGCTCTAGATGTTGAAACTTGCAAATAAATAGACTACATCAGAATTGTAGCATACAAATTGTGTGATGAACTAATTAGGAGTGCTTACTTAGCTAAGACAGTTACCTTTATGGACAATCTAAATCATGTTTTATTGTTTAAACTTTATGATGCATCTAAATCGTACACTATGATTTTAGTTTAGTTAATTGTTATGATGTTGAGTATAATGTTACATGAGGTTTAGTGATATAATCGTAGGAGGATATGACCTCTCTACACTACTATACAACTGCTTTGTGTAACAACTAATAAAGTTGAATAATAAAGAAGATCATTTCAATGGCCTAAAGGGTATGATAACATTAGATTAAAGAAGAGAATCCATAATAAAAATGAGCAATTCAAGGAAGATAAGTTATTATATTGGAAGAATAGTAGCAACATTTCAAGTGTAACATGTTTTAAATTGAGACTAAGGGAAAAATAAATGGTATCTATGAATATATGGTAGGAGGAAGTAAAGCATGTTTATGTCAAGAAGAAAATTCTCTTAATGATATTAATGATTGAACCGAGCAACATGATTGGTAAGGTCAAAGTGATGGCCTATATAAGTGTCATTATAGGAAGTTCTAAGCACTTGTAATCAGTGAGAAATGACAAATGATAAACTAGGAAAATGTTCCGAGGATGATAATTGTTTAACTTTTTGAAAAAGAAATACATGATGTAGACTAATGAGAAAACATTGAGCATGAAGTGTAGGAAGAAATATTGTTGGAAATATAGTTGGAAATTCTATAATGAGACTTTGATAAGGATTACATATAAATTGGCAAAAGAAGTCAGATTCAACTAATAAAGGGTGCAATTGAATAAATTTCACTCACGAGGGGATTGATCATATATTGTTACCTCATACAAAACAACTTATTAGTGCGCGTCATTAGTATTGAAAGAAGTTATGGTCAAAATACAATGGGCATACCAAATCATTCATAGATGATAATGATGGTAGTGGTTCCAATCATTTCAAAGTCTAAACTAATTGAAAAACTAATTGGTGTCTTGATGAAAACATCACACTAATAACATTGATGAGATAACATAAATCCTAGATGGATGTTGAATAATCTTAGTTCATAGTTGAATGGTTGTAAAGTAAATGAAATTCATTTTTCTAATGAATCATGATAAGAATGCTTATAGAGTATTATTCTATATTTGATAAGTATTGAGATGTTTCTCATATTGATGATGTTTCATAATATGTTGGTATGAGGGTGATCATGCCCACGTGGTTCATATTTATATACTGGTTACAATAGTGATGATGTATACTTATGATGAGGCATTATGATGTTATGTCAAGGTAAATTGACATATTCATTACTACGTGATGATAGTTATTTAATGTTGAAAACTCATGATGGATATGATATGCATGACATGGCATAGGAATTATGATGCTATAATATGAGGTATATTGACATGTGGTTCATTTATTATGTTAAGTCATGATATATTTTTATTGCAAATATGTTGATGTTATAACTTATGATGGTATTTCATGAGGTGAAGCATGTGATACTTCCGTAAAAATTTATGACATGCATGAGCATGTAGTTCGTTATTATTCATAATGTTACGATTAACAATGATGAATGTTACATGATGACATGCAAGACTTGGCATGTGGATTATTTTCTATGATACTATGATGGTATAGCTAATGCATTGGTTGCATGTTGAGGTGTAATGATTCACAGGACTCCACAAATGGGCCGAGAGGGCCGGTTTAGTTGATGATCTTGTGCGAGCCCATACGCACGAGGGAGAATAAGTAACACCATATGGGCTGGGGACAAACTCAATCAACACTACATATGCCAGTGGTTCCTTTGTCTTGTGTATAGCTCTTGATGGATAGCTCTAGAAGAGCTATGGGACCATCTTGAGGAGGCCAAGTGTCTGATGTTCTAGGCTTGGTGCCTGTTATTGGATTGGGATGCCGAAGTCTGGAAGGGATGTAAAGGACTTCGATGCCTGGAGTTGTGCGCCTTAGTAGTTGTGGAGGGAGTGGGCCAGCCTTGCCAGATGCCCGGGGTCATTGAGTACCAGATCGGATGCCTGCCTTGGGGCAGATGAGGTTTGAGTCAGGCGCGAGCCTTGGGGCCAGCCTTGGACTAGGATACAGACTGGGTCAGGCTTAGCCTGGTGCCGAAAGTGGGAAAAAGGACAGAGATTCCTTGAGATTTCCCGGGGTGTTGGGGACTTTCGATGCCTGCTGGTTATATTAGTTCAGCAGAGGGTGTTGGCAACATGAAGTTAATAAATAATAAATAATAAAAATAATACAAAAATAATAAATCATAAATATTAAATAATAAATAATATATATTAAAAATTATATAAAAAAAATAAATAGTAATAACCATATTAAAGCTCTAAATAAGAATAAATAAAAATAAAACAAGAAAACTATCAAAAAGAAGGAAATAAAACAAGAAAGCTAAAAATCAAAAGAAAAGTAAAGAAATAAAACAAAAAAAAAAGAGTTGCATGGACACATGGAGTGTGTGCATGTGGTTCCCCTTCCAATGTTTTGTTCTATTTAATAGATGGTGAGGAAGATGAGAGGCATTCTGGCATTCCATCTTTCCGAGATTCTGTCTTTCATTCTCTTGGGAGAATGGTATACTAAGACCTAGGAGTCACTGGCAGTAGAACGTTGATTGAGGGCTCGGGGGTGGCCAGTTGTAGCAAGACGTTGCACAATTGAGCCTACGGTTGGGTGGAGAGTCGTCCCCAAAACCTTGTTGCAGATAGCAGACTTCAACCGAAATCACAGGTAAGTATTCTAATCATAGTTTTGAACTTGAAGTTAATCAGTTGAATTGCATGTTGAATATCAATTACTTGATTAATTACATGTTTACTTCGGGCTGTTACATGGCACCTCAAGTTTTAATGTTGGATCAATGTTCCTCGATTCACATTTTTAAATTTCAAAACCTCTTGTGCCCACTCATTTACCATTGGAACCCTTGTTTTGTTGATAATTTCAAGTACACTCATTGCCTTTAATTTCCTATTTTGTTGGTGGAGCATGATTTCAACATAACAATCCTTTACACGTGATATTTTTTTCTTCAGCAAGATTAAGGTGAACTGATAAGGAGAACCATTATGCTATTGTCGATGTTGTAAATTATTGAAACAATTTCCATTCCATCGGGATAAATGCTTTATAGACTCCTATAAAGAAGACTCCGAACTGGGAAAATAAACGACCTTCAACATTTATTTCCTTCCCCCAAGGATAATGAACTCAGGTGAGACTTATGAAAAAACAAAGGTCAATCTTGAAGGAAATCAAATGCTAATTGTTTTTATTGTAAAGGGAATTAACCCAAAAGTTTACTTGAAATAATTTCCTTTCGATTAGGATAAATGCTTTAGAGAACAATGGACTTAGGTAGGTTTTACGAGCAAACAAAGGTTGATCTTGAAGGAAACCAAATGCTAATTATTTTTATTCTAAATGGAATTAACCCAAAAGTTTTCTGTGAGTGGTGCCCTAAAGGGATTTTAGATTCCTTATGAACATCAATGCTCCATCTTACCATCACATGTGTATAGAAAAAAAATGCACATTTCTGCAATGTCACACACTACTTTAGTCTATTGTTAACCAAAAAATATATTTGATGCCCTTTTGATTTGCTTTTGCATATGTGATTATTGTCATATGAGAAAGACTTTGATTTTTATTATATGAATGGTTCACAAGTTTTTTTAAGAATGCTCATTTTAATTATTTGCTCCAATTCATTATGTTCTATTATATGAATGCTTCACATGTTTTTTTAATAATGTTCATTATAATTATATGCTCCAATTCATTCTTTTAGATTGCCAATAAGTCAAATATGAGAATCCAAATACCATTTTCAAAGGATATGGAAGCCATTTTGAAAACTGAATGGAAATCATTGAACATGGAAGAGAAGAAATCCCGTGAAGAGAAATATGAGAATGAAAAGAAGGCACACTAGTGGTAAACTATGGAACTATAAAGACTTTATTCACTATGTTAGATATTTTTCCATTATGTTTCAAAGGCTTATAGGTTAGACTTTTGGAAGTTGTGGGGCTACAGAAACATGAGTATAAAGATCTTAAGTTCTCTAAAAATATCAGAAACTTGGGTCGACGTTTAAGCTTTTGGAACAATGCATGTGCTCTCTAGTCATCTAAGGAATTTAAAAGTATAAATGAATATTGTCATTTGTTGCAATTGCTTTTGAAAATAGAAATAAATTATTGTTGTTTTCCTCAATTTTGTGTGGCAGCAAGCATTTTTGACTCTTATTTTGGTTTCTAAGCTTTGTACATTTCAAATATTTATCCATGATACCAAGGTTTGTGCCATGTTTTCCTACTTGTTTACTTTTACTATGTCGATAGGCGTTTCTCTGTGGGTTTTGGTTGGGAAGATCTAGCCAATTAGAGGCCTATTTTCATCGCCCTCCTTCTAATGACAATCTGAGATATGTACCAACGTAGATAAAAGTTGGTGGTTGGGAATAGTGGAGTTTCACCCCATGTTAGAGGGAATCACTGCTTAGAACACATTTCTCTGCGGGCTTTAGCTGGGCAGTTCCAACGATTCAAAGATGCCTATTTTTGTTACCCTCCTTCCAATGAAAATCTAACATTCGTACCAACATAGATAATAGTTGGTGGTTGGGCATATCAAAGTTTTGACCCATGTTGGAGGGAATCACTGCCGAGAACAATTTTCCTTCATTAATGGTCGTATTATGTGCACATGAAGGAGCATTGTTGTGCCACTACCACTTACAATACGTGAAAATAAGCAACCGCAACATCATGCACACTACTGCCACAAATTAGTGCTTGGAACGCTTGGCACAATTGATTATTTCCAGTTCATTATTGATTTTCTTCATCAAGACTATCAAGATCAACCAAAATCAATCTCTTAAGTTCCATTAGTAAGGTGGGAGCAGTCCATTGAGGCAATGCATGAACTTTTAGAGGATAAAGATACACATCTTTAGTTGACCCTCAATGGTTTTAGTGGAGGCATGAGCATGCCCCTCCCCCATTGGTTCCCAACACTTCTACCTATCCTCCTCCCATAGGTTCATTTTTTTTTTTTTTGACAAGGTCAGATAGTGGTTATATTACCAAAAAAGGATGAGATGGAGCATGCTCCTATTACATTTGGTGAAGATAAGATTCAAGCGGTAAAAGTGTACTGGGAGCGCAGTCCCTACTTCTATGCTTAAAATTCAAAATTCTATAAATTCCTATATCTATCCTGGCGTACTGCCTTACATACTGGCTTGCAAGTAATATAAATTTACAAAACATTGTGTTACTTGTTGTTTTTCATGGTTTATGAACTCACTGTTCCTGGGAGGAATGTTGCCTCTTGCCTTGATAGACTGAGTTTTCTCCTTCTTGGCTCATAGTGGTGGATTTGATATATGCCACTGCTTCCTCCAAGTGCACGCATTTGTCTTTGAGTGCCAATATCTCCGCTTTCTGACTTTCCATGCTTCTCTTTTGATAACTAAACTCCATTCTCATTTCCGACTTAATGTCTTGCAGAGCATCTTGGAATCTGTTGATCATAAATTTATTTGCCTTGCATGTTGCACATCCGTCGTTCCTTGCAGCTTTTTCGATTGGATTGAATTCCATTTTATTCACTTCCTTCTCTGAATTTTTGAGATATTTGTTGTTCCTTTTGCTGTTGTTATTTTTGTAATTTCCGGTACCTGGAGTGTTCCTTCTGCTGCCTTTTTTGTGCATTGATCTATTAAGTTCCGGAATTAGAATGACTATTGTATTTGAGGTATGTTGTTCTTCCTGTGGAGAATAATAGTAAACAAAGTAGATGATCACTAGCAGAGATTTAATGGGAAGGGAGCTCAGGAAAGCATGAAGTGTGGGACGAGAGGGGTTATGAAACCGCTTGATTGGCAAGCCTGCAGCGTGCCTACTGCTAACTGCGATTAATGGAGTGAAGGGATCGTAATGGTGAGTGAGAGGGTGAAGGAGGTGCGGGTATGATAAGCTTTTCATGTGCCTCTTTGTTTGAGAGCTAATGCAAGTCTCCTGATGGGGATTTTTATGAAAGAGGATGCTAGGAGAAGAGATCAGATGGTGGCTCAAGGGGGAGATTTTGCAAGAGGAATTCCAAATGCATTGCGCGATGACTGGGACAGAGTTATTTGAATTCAGTTAAAACTAACACAACAAAGAGAAGTGCTGGGAGGCTTAGACTTTAAGGGAGGAGAGCTGCTACGATACCAGTCCAGGATGAGACATTTTGTTGCGCACTTCATGTGAATATGGATCACAATCGTCCTTGGTCTTCGGACTGGATAAGGGATCTGATTTCCCCCAGATTTTTTGCTTGATATCCCGTGAATTCCATCTGATATTTTCGCAAGGATATCTTCTTGTTGTCCTTTTGAGAGTGTTTTGGGAGTTTTCACTCTTTTTTTTAGAAAGAAAATCTTGCTTCATGACAATTGATTTGGTCTATGGAACTGAAGTGTGGTATATCTCTTCATTCTTTCGTGTGGTTCCTTCTGTTCTTTGAACTGCTTGGTTTGCAAATTTATCAGCCATTTAATTGTGTTCTCTCAGAACATGTTTGAAAATCACCACTCATGTACCTTCCAGATTAGTTCTTATCCTCTTATATATTCTATTTATGGCTAAATTGTTGGGGATTTTGTTTCTAGCCATTTCCTCTATAATAATAGCTGAATCTCCTATTATGATTGGGTCTTGAATAACTCTCTTTTTAATTATTCTTGTTCCCATTAGCAAACTATATGCTTCTGCTTTGTTGTTTGATGTTTCTCCCAGACCCCATTCATATGAAACTATCTCTTTCCCATCAGGATCGATTATAATTCCTCTTGCCCCTGCTTTCCCGGGATTGTTTTTTGATGCCCCATCAAAGAAGAGGCAATATCTTTTTTGTTTTTTATTTTCCAATTTGCAAATTCTTCCTCGTTTAGCCTAATTTTCCAACTCTGAGCTGATGGAGTTTTCTTGTGTCCTTTTTGCCCATTGTTTTTTGTTATAGCTTTCCTGATCCAATCTTTCTCCTCTTGCTGTAGGATGTTATAGTCCATTGCTGTAGTCCCTTTTGTGTTTAAGATTTCAGATGTTAAGCCCCAAGTTTTGGATAAAATTTTCCCTATTCTTGGGGTCTGGTCTTTGAAAATACTTTTATTTCTTGTCAACCATTTTCCAACACAAAACTGCTGGAAGGCATTTCCAGAACCTCTTAATTGTCACCTTGTTCTTTGTTGTGTAGGGATATGCCTTCTCCCAACTTTGAAAAAATTCTAGAAAGGAATTTTCAAAATTTAAGTTGATTTCAAGGGGACTTGAGAGTTGTTTCCAACATTCTTTAGCTATCTTGCAGTCTTGGAATAGGTGTTGGATGGTCTCTTCTTCCTTCAAGCACATAGGACACTTGGAGGGACCATGAAAGCCTTTTTTTGGAGATTTTCAGAGGTTAGGATTTTTCCTTTTAGGAGGGTCCAAATAAATATTTTGATTTTTGGTAAACTTTTAGTCTTCCATACTGTTTTCCAATGGCCCCAATCTTGTTGATTTGGTTGATCTTGGAGGGTTTTTATAACCTATTTTGATTGTGTATCCTCCTCCGCTTGGATCACAAACAAAAGCATCCTCTTCCTCAGTGCTTGTGGGTGCTACTCCTTTGAGGTGCTGCCTTAATCTATCCCATTGCTCTTCAGATTTGGAGGGGTTATTATATTTTTCCATTCTTGCCATTCTCGCTGATCCCAAATAGAGATTGAGTGAAGTGTGTTAAGGCCTCTTTCTGTCATCCAGTTTTGAATGCCTTCAAGTTCCAATTGAAACTTTAAAGGCTCTTTTCCCATAATTTTGTCCTCCCATATCAAGATTGTTTTCCCATTGCCTGGGGTTTTAGAGATATGATTTCTGAGTAGTGGAATTGTCTTTTTCACAAGCTTCCATACTTGAGTGCACGACCTTATGGGAACATTTTCATTCAATAACTTTGTTCTAGATTTGTCCATGTATTTTGTGGCGAGAGTTTTTTTCCACCAACTCTCATTTCCTGTTATCATTCTCCATATTATTTTCATTCCCAAAGCAACATTCATTAAGCCAGGGAGTCTTATTGATAAGCCTCCTTGTTCATATGGTAATGTGACTTGCTCCCACTTGACCAAACTGAATTTTTTGTTCTCTTGTTTCCCTCCTTGCCATAAGAAGCTTCTTATTATTAATTCCATTTGTTTGTGTGCACTTGCAGGTGCCAAAATTATTGCGTACTGATAGATTGGGAGTGCCGAGTAATGCCTTTATCAAAATCACCCTGCCTGCCATATTTAGACACATCATACCCCAATTTTGAATTTTATTTTTCATTTTTTCAATCTGTTTGTTCCATAATTCTACCTTCATATTCTCTTTAGAGATAGGGAGCCCCAGATAGAAGAAATGGGTCCATTTTTCCTGAGTGGGGATTACTAAGATTTGCGAGATCCTTTGCATGGTTATGGAGGGAGTGTTCCAACCATATATTCTGCACTTTGATTTGTTTAACAACCCCCCTGAGACCTGAAGAAAGTCTTCTAGGACTTCTTTGAATCTTCTTGCAATTATTGTTGAAGGCCCTCCCAACATAAGGGTATCATCCGTGAAAAGGGCGTGGTTAATGCTTTTAACTCCTCTTTCTATTTGGATACCTGTAATATTTATTTCTCTCATTTGTTCTTCTAGGGCTCTACTTAAAGTTTCAACCATTATAATATAGAGAAAAGGGGAAAGTGGGCCCCCTTGTCTAAGACCTCTTGTGCTCTGGAAGAATTCACTTGGTCTTCCATTTATAAGAGGTGCAATCCATGGGGCCGAAATGCAGGCCTGGATGACCTCTATTATATCTTGAGGAAATCCGAATTTTTGGAGTGCTGCCATTAGATATGGAAGGCTGACCCTATCAAAGGCGTTTTCCATATCTAATTTTATAATGATTCCTTGCTCTTTCCTTTGCATGCTTGTATGGATGGCTTCCTGTACAATAATTACATTGTCAATAATTTGCCTGCTGGGCACAAAGCCTCCCTGATTTTCAGATATTATCTCCGGGAGCACTTTCTTGATTCTGTTGGCAATTAGTTTAGTAATAATCTTATAGGAGTTACAGAGGGAAATAGGACAAAATCTATTAAAGGAGGACGAATTAGGTTCTTTTGGAACGAGAGCCAAATAAGAGGATTTTGTATTGCTTCCCATTTTTTTTGAATACATTTCTTACCATTCTTAGGAAATCCTTTTTTATAATATTCCAATGTTGCCTGTAAAATGCTATTGTGAAACCATCTGGCCCAGGGGCCTTGTCTGGATGGAGGCTCCATATGGCTGCAACTACTTCCTCTTCTGAGATCTCTTTGATTATTTATGAATTATGCTCTTCTCTTATTTTTTTGTGTATGCTGAAGGAAGCTCTCATGATCTGTTGTGTCTTCGTTGGTTGTGAGGAGGTTTTTGAAATGGTTATGAGCTACTTTTTTCAGCTCCTCTGCTCCTTTGATATCTTTCCCATCAACTTGGATTTTATCTATCTGATTTCTTGCTCTTCTTATTTTCATTGTATTGTGGAAGAAGGTTGTGTTTTTGTCCCCTGCGTTGAGCCAAAGGCTTCTAGATTTCAATCTCGCCTCTTCTTCCTCTTTTCTATTTTCCCTATATATTTCCCAAAATATCTCCTTCTCTTTTAAATAATCTTGTTTTTCCTCCTCTTTGTTTTCCTTTTCCTTTTGCATGCTGTCCATTTTAATTTGCAGCTCTATTTTTTTTTTGGATTTCATTCTCTCTTGCCCATGCCTTGAGCTTAATTCTCAAATTTTTTAGCTTTGTTTCCCAAACATATTGAGGTGATCCTGTAATTCTTGGTGCCCAAGCTTCTGTAATTTGGTTCCTGAAGTCTTCATTGTTGTCCCATATTGGGCTGTATTTAAATGGAAGAGGTCCTTGATTTTCCATTTTTCCCAATATAATTGCCATTGGCTTGTGATCAGATGCCGTTGTGTGAAGAATTTTGGATCTTACCGAGTTGTAGCCTGATGCGATGTTTTCTTGGACCAATATTCTATCCAGCCTTTCCTTTATGTTACTTTTGCCAACTCTCTTATTGCTCCATGTATATTTCCCATTGCTTGGGGGGATGTCAATTAATTTGTGTTGTTCCATTATTGTTTCCAAAGCTTCCTTGGATGGATCGGCATGATATAACCCTCCAAACTTCTCTTCTATATTTCGAACCAAGTTTAGATCCCCTCCAAGGATCAATTTCCCATTTTGGATTTCAGTTAGAGTTTCCTTTAAAGTACTCCAACATTGCTCTTTTTCCTTGTAATGATTTGGAGCGTATATATTGATGAAGTTGTACTACTCCTTTGTACTTGCTTGCTTTAGATCTGTTTGGATCCAATGTTGTTCCTTTTTTTGTTGTTTCATTTCCCATTCTCCTTTTTTCCAGATTGTACAGATTCCTCCTGAGGCTCCTCTAGCCTGTATTGATGCTCCTTCATAATTTTTTAGTTTTTTTTAATCATTTTTTTAGTTTCTTGGTTGTTTATTTTGGTCTCCTGAATCATGAATATGTCTTGGGATTCTTTTACTAGTATGTCCCTTACTGCATTTTCTTTGAAATTTGTTCCCAGTCCACGATAGTTCCAGGAGACCACAATCATTACTTGTTTGTTTGGTAATGCACGAGACCTTCCCTCTGCTGGCTTTTGTCATTGTTTCCAGAACTTTTCCCGAGAAAAGAATCCATTGGTTGTTGCGTACCTAAGGCCATCTCCTTAGCTGCTGCTTCATCCCTTTGCTCCTTATTGGATTTCCTTCCTTCTTTTTTTCGGTGTTCAAAAGTTTGAAGGGATTCCTTGGACTGATTTCTAGTTAATATTCTATCAACTGATGGAGGCGGTGGAGAGTGCGTGCTTGTAAGAGGGGGCATAATGATGGGGGAGCTATGTGGATGTAAAGGGGATCGAGGAGAAGGACAGGTTGAGGGCTATTCCAAGGGCCCAAAGGGGTTTAGGTTAATGAGAGAAGAGGGGATGTTCGCTTTAGGTGATGGAGGAGGGGGGGATGAGGAAAAAAAGGGTTGCGACAAGGTGTGGAGGGGTTGTTATTGGACGATTTTTTCCATTTAGCTTGTTCCCATTTGTTTTCTGAATTTTCTACATTTTCATTTCATTTTTTTATTTTGAGCATCTATTAGCAAAGTGACCATATTCATGACATACCTTTCATTTAAATGGGATTTGTTCATAATCTAGCTGTTGGATGTGTGTCCACTGATCCACTTTGATCTTTATCGCCTCTAGAAGCCCTTTCCCTAAATCCACTTCTACACATATTCTAGCACAAGCATGCATGTTCTCCTTTGGTTCACATCTGTTTATGTATTTCCCAACAACATTCCCAATGGCCTTTACTGAATCATCTCCCCAGCAATGAAGAGGAAGGTGTGGCAGCCTGACCCATATTGGAACAACACTGGGAACATCCATTTCATGATTGAAATCTATAGTCCATATGTTTAAATACAGTCCTCTTATGTCCATGAAGTATGGGTCATTCCTGAATATTAGATCTCGGTCTTCCTTGGTTTCAAAATGAAAGGTATAATATCCTCTTTCACAGAATCTTATTGATATTTTCCCATTGATCAACGAAGTCCAGTTTCTTTCAACCCATTTCTGAACCATCTTGGGTGAAGGCCATAGTCCAGTAAACTTCCCAACTAATCCGTGTTCAGGAAGAGACAACACTAATCTACGAGGGAGAGCAAGAGGAAGGGAGATTTCACGAATGTCTTCCAATATTTTAACAAACTTGTTTACAAATGGCCTATTTTTGAGAGGGCCCATTGCTGAAATGAGAGAAGCGAAGGCGTTTGCTGTGTCTTCAATGTCCTGATAGCAATATGGTGGAGGATCTCCATCCTCTGGAGGGTCCATTTGTTCCAAGGCCTCAACAATAGGGGCCGCTGAGAGGCAGCTGCGGGCTGGGCGTTTCCAAGCTAGGTCACACAGAGCATCAACGAAATAGTTTGGCATTCCATAGGTTCCTTTATTCAAAGAAGGCACAAGGTATTTGCAGACAATATGTTCAATATTTCCACATATTTACAAGTTTCTAACATAGAATAAGGTAGTAGATCGCAAGCTAAGAGAATCTATGATGATTGTTTGGATTCATTGAAAGCAAATGAAGCAGGTGAATTGATAATATTATATTTAGTTTTTCAATTTCTCTTTTTATGATGACTTGGGTTTTATTTTAGGGCTCATTTCCCCTATTTTTGATGCTATGTTTTTTGTTATGATGTTAATTATAAAGTACAAAGCTAACCCTTAGCTTTTTTTATGGTTGCACTGAATAACAACTTGATTTCACATGTTTATCTCAAAAAGACAATGCCCTCTTATATATATCTCAAATGCCTTGCAAGTATAGTCATTCGTTATTGGTTTCATATTTGTATGTGGACAGGTATATCCAATCCCTCTGGCCTCGTTATTTCTTGTAGTTACGGATATTAAGTTGCTAAGTTGAATAACACTTCTCTAGGATAATATAATATCTCCATATCAATATGAATGGATATTCTCACTAGACCAAATCAAATTTTAGTAATGTATGATTTTGGATTTGAGTTGCATATACGACAATGCTTTATTAAACCCACATTGTTAGTCTGGCTTGGGAGGTTTGATCATAGTTTCCCATATAAATTATATATTGTCTTTAACATGGGATCTATTTTCTAGGATTGAAATAAGTTCTATTTTGACTGAAACCTTGAGGGTTTTGACCTTAAAGACACTTTTTTGTTATGTATGATATTTTACAGCTAATAGAAGGTTTCAAGCTACAACATGGATAAAGAGCATGGTTGGATCTCTAGATATGCCATGCGAGCCATCTGAGGAGGAGTTTCATCTTTTCTTGAGAAGCAGGACCATTTTATGTAATCTTATCAACAAGGTTCAACCAAGAGCAGTGTCTAAGGTGGGATACCATTTATTCCCATTGGAATGTTCACATATTTTATGAAACCTATTATTGTATTGAAATACAACTTTTCTTTTTCTACCATGTTAATTGACTTGGGTTGGTTAGCAGGTCGTTGCAAATCATGTTTCATCACTTCCTCCAGAAGGACGACCTTTATCTTCCTATCAATATTTTGAGAATGTAGGAATTTTATTGCATCTACTGAAGAGATAAAGTTGCCTACTTTTGAAACTTCTCATTAAGATTAGGTGAGCATGCTAATCACGTTGATATCTGTATGGATGCTTGCATTTGAATCTTTGATTTTAACAAGTTTTTGTTCTGCCTCATGAATCTTATTGTTTCTTCAGGAAATCTTGTTGTCGGGTTCTACAACAAATATTGTTGAGTATATATTGGCGCTGAAGGATTATTATGAATGTAAATAGTGTGGAAGAAATGGCTCTTGGAAATATGCAGGTTCTTTGAGGTCCCCCATGGTTTTTTGAAACACAAGAAATTTTTTCCATGCTCAACTCCTTGTGTGCCTAAAAGGGACCCTGAAACTCAACCAAACCCATAAGTTAGAAACATGGATGAGGGGGAAAAACGAGTTGATGACACTTTTCAATATAAATTTTCAATTAATGTGTTTCTATTGAGTTGATTTCATGCTTTGAAGTTGTAGAAACTATTCATGCTTGAAAATTAAAAATTCATTGCTTTACACATCCTTAACCACATATTATGCTTAATAGACATAATGGGAGCTTTATTAAAGTGGTTTGTTGAAAAAAAATGACAAATGACAAGGAAAATGTTGATTAGAACCGTGTTGAAGCCATACAAATTGTTGCACTGGTATGCAAATATCATACATATTCGTTTACACTAATCCTACTCGATTACGCATGAAATATTTTAAATGCAACATGTGCTTCAAAACCCTAGTCTTGTTTATTCATACATATTAGATGTTAAGAAAATTTGTAAGCATATTGAACACTAGGTCCTCAAGAGTTCATGATTTTAACTCTTTGTTTTTGTGCAACAGTGTTGGCTTGTTGGGGCCTAACCCAGGTTTAGAGTTAATTAGCCAAACAAACCCCGATACTACATGCCCTTTTGGCAACAGTTCGCGGAGTGCGGATTGAGGTCTCACCCGAAGTAGTATTGGAGGATGCTAGAACTAGGTTTCCACACCCTGGAGATGTCTAATGAGTTCAACTGATCCACTATTTATCTCTGCACGCATTTTCCCGTTCCTCATGGCCTGATACACTACCTTCGTGCAACCCTACCCAGGGGCTGTACGCCGCGCTCTGCGCTATTACCCGAGATCTTGCTTATATTCTAATATTAGTTAATTATCTTCGCTTACTTGAATGCTTTAAGTAATAATTAGTTATACAAAATATTCATACAGGTCTGTGTAGTAAAGAAACAATATACTTGCAAATTATATTCAATCATGCATTAACCCCAGAAAAGATACACAAAAATGTAGTAAAACTTTTCTCAACTTTCCCTACGCACTCAGCTGCAGGGGTCTGCACACTCAGCTGCGAACTACTAGGCCTCTGCGTACACAGCTGCAAAGCCTCCTCCTACTCTACGACCCACAGACACACTTTACACTTCGACTCAATCACTTAGACTTCTCCTCCTCTCATCTCTCTTAGTTATTTGTTATTTTCTACACTTAGAGCCTCGCTCTATTTATACAATCCCATGGTCCGCGGACCATGGGTAGGTCTATCCAGCCGACATTACATTACAAAACTAGGGTGGACAACCCTGTGACTCTATTATGACTTCGCGCTCCGTGCCCGCAATTCGCGGAGCTTTTACAAAAGACTTGCTCAAAACTTGGGCTTTAAGCCCCAAAACATGCCTTGGGGGGGTTCCATGCCCAACAAGCTGGGCTCGATGCAAGCATTCATGAATATTATCATTGCAATTTTTTCAGAGAACAGAGAAGATAAATTTTCCCTGGTGAGCATCAATTGTCCTTGTCTTTGATGCAAAATCAAATACAAATTATCTCAGTGCACAATATCCATAGGTTTCATGAGTAATATATATTATCTATATCCCTCATAGGGAAATGACTTAACACATCACCTGAAGTAAAAAACAATCAACCATAAATACATATGCTATAGAGATTCCATTAGGATGTGTTGATTTTCACTCAGTCCTCTCTTTGTTTGTGTTTAAGATCAGAGTGAGAAGTTATGTTCTCTAGTTTGATGGCAATTTTCATCTTATGTTAACTCTAATTTGCTTTGAAGATTCAAAAAAGCCAGGATCAAGACAATTATTTCCTTTCAAATTTTCCAAACGAGAAAAATGGTGACTGTCAAAGTCAGGATCCAAAACCTTTGCATACCAGTCAGGAACATCAAATGCATTTGGAAGCACAAATAAAAGAAGTCAAGGTGAGTAATGTTTTAAACCCTTCACTAAACATAATAAAATTTTGATGTTGTGGAGGCAAATTAGAAATGTAAACAAAATGTACTACAACACGAAATAAATTCAATCGCCATTTGATTCAGTATAATGAAGGACTATTGTTTGATGAAGAATTGCACATGTGATATGTAGAACATTTTCTTTCCAATCTAGGAAGATTATCCTACCATGTTTGCATTGCCTCTATTTCCATGAAGATGAGATAACCAACGTAGCTTGAAGCTTGATTACTAGTATCCCTTGTGAGCCTCATCCCAACATGTCCTTGTTGTCCTAGAGTAGGCTAGTGGGAAACATGTTAAATGATTATATTACATGTGTATTCACAGAGTATGCAACCAGGGAGCACCAGTTTTTTTGCAAATGCAGTCAAAGATCACAAATTTTTCTGATTTTGTTTGAAATAAGGAAACTAAATCACACAAATACTTCTTTTATTGCACTAAAGCAAACATGTTAATCATTTTGTGATCCACGGATGTCTCATAATGCTCATTTTATTAAACAATGGATATGATTTTCATGACATAAGAGACATTGCTCAGAGCACGAAAAGATGTACAAGTGTTACATCCAGAGTGGCAAAGGGATTTTGAATTGCTTGGTAAGTTAAATCAAGACAATTATCGTTTTATTTAATGTTCCAACTTTGTAAGTTGTATATTTGTTTTGTTGTTGTGTATTTCTAGCTGAGTAAGTTATTATAAGGAATGACATTGACTTCTTTCTCTCTAAAACATTATTTTTACAGATAACTAGGTCATAGGAATTTATAATGCTGCTAGTGGATATCACAAAGTTTTGAAAGAAAACAAGATCCTTTACAATAACTTTCAAGACCTCAAAAGTGTTTGTCCTGCAATTGTTGCAGAATGGATGCCATAATTATATTATAAAAATTACAATAATCATTAATTATATGTATTGTTTTCTTGGGGCTCAAGAAGCATAAGGGAATAGTTATATTATGAAAATTATAGTAATCATTAATTATATTTACTATTTTCTTGGGGCTCAGGAAGCATAAGGGTATACTTCATAATCATACCCCATTTTGGAGGTCAATTTGATGCCCATAGTGCAATGGAATTTATTGGGGAAGATGTATCCTTCCTTGTCAATACATCAAAAATGGGCAAACATGTACAAAGGATATTTGATTTTAACAAGGTTTTTGGGTTGTCTGCTACACTAGGTACTGATTAAGGAGTCTTTTGACCTCGTCTTCTGACACAATTTATGTACAATTACTATATTTTTTTTTTGTCCATGAAATGGCAGAGGAAATTTACATGGATACACAACCATTATCTAATTTGTAATCCAAAATAGGAAAATATGTACAAAGGATATCCAATTTTAAAAAGGTTTTTGGGCCATCTTCTACCAAAGGTACTGATTAAAGATTCTTTTGACCTCATATTCTATCATAATTTGCATACAATTACTAACTCGTTTTTGTCCATAAAATGGCAGAGGAAATTTACATAGATACACAACCATTGATTCGACATGTAATGGATGGTTACAATGTCTTCATTGTTGCATATGGTCAAATAGGATTTGGAAAGACCCTCACCATGGTCAATATCTTTCTTGTAAGGATTTTGTTCTAAAAATTTAGTGGTTTCTCAAAAATATATATGTCTAAAATGGCTTAGATGAGAAAGCAACTTCTGGTTCTTAATTATTTGATTAATTTTTAGATCTTTCTCAAGGTAACCTGGCTTGAAGTTTTGGACTTCTTAAACTTCAGAGTAGTCCAATAGGTCCTTTTTAAAAGGAAATGGGAGTTAAGTATACATCTCTGAATGACCTCTTAGAGTTATCTCAAATCATTTACTCTTTGTTTTTATGACTTTCAAGCTCCAAAAATACATGTTGAGTGAACTTGCAGGATACCACCTGATCAACAGTCGATGAAGGTGGGAAAACAAAGGTTGTAATAACTTGTGTTTTGTACTTGTGGAAATTTTATTGTTATCTCAACAAACTAGTGTTAATTGATGTTTTATGATAGTGTCGCTTTTCTAATGAGCCATCAGGTAGGTTTGTGCTTGCTTTCTATAGGAAATCAAGGTTAAAAGAAAAATATAAATTGTACATCAAGTGTAAATTAATGTTAAAGAAACTGCAACGGACTGGGACTACACATTTGAAAATCCACTTGAAATTCCTTGTAAACCAAGAATAATGATTATATTCTATTACTTGCAATATGCACCAACACTTTTCTTAGTGTAATTTAATTATTATATTGGTTTGTAGGATAAAGGATACTTGTGAAGAATTGGATTAATATGTAGAATAGTGAGAAACCATCCTAGTTGGGGCATAATGTTTCTCATCATTTCCCTGTGTAAATTCAAGGTCACATGTCATTTCCTATGTGACCAAAGTGTCCAATAAGGCAATGTTACATGAAAACCCAATAGTGGTAGTGAAGGAACAATTGTTTACAATGGAAGAGGTAAAAGAAATGTAGGGATAAATAGTTTGGATGTTGAAATATCAACTAGCAACACAAAGAATTATTGCAAGATGAACTCGCAACACAGAGGGAAGCCTTTGACTAACAAATTTTGGATTTGGCGAGTCAAATTTTGATCTCAGGATGAACTGGAAACCCATTAAGCAATGGATAATGTGGAATGCAATGGACAATTTGGAGTGAAAAAGATGAAAGTTTGGAAGGTGATTCAAGTTAAAGAAAGAACAAAGTTGCATTTATGAGATAAATTTTTGACTGTTTAAAGCTCTGTTTATGCATGTTTTGAGGCCCAATCTTGAATTTCCCGAGGCCCATCTATGACACTGTTTGAGGATCGATTTAAGGTTTTATTGATGTCTCTGAAATCCTAGCACCAACATTGGGGATAACCACCTGGTTCGGACCTTAGTACAACTCCTTTTCTGTTTGGTGTGGTGGCTCCGACTGAATATTATGGGACCAGTTTCCCATATAATGAATGGTTTGATAGATGATTGTTTTATAATGTATAATAAGGATGATAAGTGCTTTAACCTATAACTCAAAAATATACAAATATACTTATCTAACCCGGGTAATGTATTAACAATGTGATTTCTGATTATTCCTAACAGATAAATAATCATATAGATGGCTTACTTATCAATAGAAAGATGCATTCATATATAATGATTACTTTGTTTAAGAAGTTAAACAAAGTAATTATAAAAAACATATCGCATTCATAACAATGTATATTGCTAACATATATCTTTAAAGTATAACAATTCTAAATCTTCAAAAATGACATGATAAAGAATTGTTTGAAGAGCATACATATATCAACAATAGCAACTTTTAAAAGGAATGCTTCATCACATAAGGAAACAAGACAAAAGAACAGTGATAGAAATACCACATGCATTTGAGTCTTTCCAATGTAAATAACACTCTGATTCCACTTTCTTATTTGAGAAAACTTCCAGGAGATACAAAAGTGCAGGTCTTGAAAAAGTTTCTTCACAAAAATGTAGAACCTTGATCCACTACTAATAAAAATATATTCAGAAGTACAAAAGTGTAACTTCTCAAGTCAAGTTTTATGCAAATTGAGGACCCTTTCTTAAAAGATATGAAAGGGTTTAAATAATAAAAATAAAAACTAACTGTCAATAAAAATCGCTTTGAGCTGTTAAAACTGCAAACATGAAAATATGGGATTTGATTTATGAAAATAACAGTGTGATAGCCTTTGAACTGATTCATTGTATCTACTCCTTCTCTTGCACTTGCAGCTGACAAATTGAGAGCATTTCATGAATTTCTGGAGGATGACTCAGCCTAGAATGTAGTTGACCGGTGTATGTGGCATCTGAGAGCTCAGGAACCATGCGATTGACAGCGTCGACAAGGCATTTGGTGGCCATCTGCTGGCTGTGCGGCTTGACTAGGAAGAACCAAAATGCATCCCAAGTCAAGTTTTGTAATTTGCCGATTTGTTCTTCTCTGCTGGCCAGATCCTTTCTCCATTGATTTTCTAGCGCTTTTGCCTTCGGGAGCTTTCCTGGGGAGAAATCGGAGATCAAGTTAGCTCCATATAAGCTGTCATTTACCAACTCGATCACACTATTCATTGTAGCCTTGGAAGTAGCTCTTTCGGCCTTTATTAACTGTGATTGCCACTCCGAAAACAAGACTTCTTTGTGTGATTCTTGGATTTTCGGTAGATTAGCAGCCATGCCTTCTTGTGTATTTTTCCAAGAGAGAAATCTTGTGACCTTATCATCTGCGTTTTCAAATTCTAACTTGGTGTCAACTGCCTGTTCAATGAGTGATGCAGTGATGATGCACAAGGGGTCAACCAATGATATTTTATGGCAAAGGATATTCAGTTGCCGAGATAAGGCTTTAGTCACTTCTAGGGCTTCTTTCTTGAATTCATCAATGCTCAGATAACCTTTGAATTTCTCTGCCTGCATTGTAGTTGTCCAATTGGTTCTTCTTTGGCCTTCTTTTCCTGCTGAAGTGTCACTTGAAGCTTGCTGAGTTCTTGAGACAAATTTTGTTGTTTCTGGAGAGCCTGCTGATTGATCTTTTGTTTCTCTAGATTTAATTGTTCTTTCAGTTGCTCATTCTGTTGTTTTTGCTCCGTTAGCTGTTGCTCAACTTGTCTAATCTTTTGTTGTTCCACTGCCATTTTCTCTTCAAGTTGGGTGATCCTTAGATCCTTTTCTTTGATTAGTTGGCTAACTTCGGAGGCCTTATCCATTGTAGCGGTTGTATAGGCACCTGCATATTGAGATAACTTAGTTAAATCCTCAGAAGGATTAACTTCTGAGTCTTTCCATACCACATTCATCAGTTCAGCTTGAGGAGTTGAGAATGTTCCCTGGTTAATATTCCTCTTTTTCCTCTGTCTTTTGATCACAACCCTATGCTTTGGACTGTAAAATACATCCAGGGGTGGTATTTCCTCAACCTTCAATACAATATCTTCGGAATGATTCTTTGGAATTATTTCAATATCATGCTAAGTGATAACTGTGCCGACTGCCCCTTCAATTATAGTACTAGTAACAATAGGCTCCTGTGTTGCGGGTGATTTTGGTATAGTGATGTTTTGGGAGTCATTCTGGTTCTTGATCTGCTGATCGAATTGCTCCCATTCCTTGATTAAGTTGGCATCAATATGCACATTGGTATCTAGGAGCTCGCTGGTCTTTTCATTTTTCTGCTCCTGTTGGGGAATCTTCTTAGTGGTGTGTTCTTCACTATGGCCTTCTTGCTGCACCGTAGGGGTAGTGTTCAATAAATCCAAAGGTATGGTTTGTAACCTCTGTGTCCTGAACTGCATAAACTTATCTATCTCCCCTGCTCCCAATTTGATCCTTGCTAGATGTTTTACCTATGAAAATGACTCAGCCGAAGTGAACAAGTCATCATAGTCATCTTTCTCATGTTCAAATTTGGCAAGTTTCACCTGAGAGGTAAAGTTGTAAGCCACTTCGTTTGGGTCATACTGTCTCTTAGGGATGACTGCTAACTTCAGAATTTTTATCTTCTGTGCTTCTTTCTCGGCATGTTTGAAATCATGCAGTGAGTAAGTACCACAATGGAGGGGAAATGTAGGCCACATTTGTTTCTTGGATTCTTTGAGGTTCCTGGACATTCTTGTCTTCGTTATCTGGTGAGCTAGTTCTTTGGCCAATAGCTTATCAGGAATGTACAATGGGAGAACATGTGGATCTGTAGTGCTACCAAAAAGTCTAACATAGGTGAGCTTTTCTTCACCGAACCAACTACCGATTGATGTTAAAACAATGTTGGCCTCATCGGATAACCGAGGAGCAGGTTTGTTGAATATGGCTTGATGGACGGGTAAAAAAAAACCATGGAAAATTCTATATATATTATCTTTATAATGGGCCTTCCACAAATACTTATGATAAATGTGAAGAGGATTTGGGTCTTGAGGAGTCCATTTCCAACCTAGAATGGGGAAGTTAGAATTGAAACATATGGTATCCATAATGTAGGTGCTCATATAGAATGGAGGTATTATCCTGGTAGTTACATACCTATTTCTTCTATAATCAAGGATTTGGTTAGCCATTTTATCTGATAAAATGGTTGCCCAATCCATGATAAAAGAGTTAATTGTTGCTTCCATTAAAGGCACCATTTCTATGGAGAATCTAGCTGAATCAGAGGCTCCAAAGAGTCTACATATCATAGCACCAGCATAGCAATAGGGAGATGCTAAAGAGTCCATGGAGTACATACCAGAGGATTCATGCTTATGCTTGTTTGGGAAATGTCTCCATTGCTTGATAGGGTCAGACTCTACATCGTTCTCCTTGGCGAAAGCTTCTAAAAATGCCTTGTTGTAATGTTTCTAGGGGTCTAGCAAATGATACATCTTCTTGACATCTTTTGCCCTGAATGTGCCGAACATCATTCCATCGGCTATAAAGAATGCTCTGTTGGTTATGTTGATACTCTCTATTACCCCATCTCACCAGGTCATTGTATGGTAACACTTTCGCATGGGCTGCTATTTTTTGGAGGAAGGAGCTGGCTAAATCCCTAAGAGTATTTTCTGATTTATCACTTGAACCAGTCGTTCCTATTTCTTCTTCAATTACAGTTGGCTCTTTAGCTTCGAGTAGATTATATATGCCCTCCCATTAAGTCTTACCAAGGCCTAAACATGTAGTATCAGCTATTAGTACCAACTTTACTGGTTCATCTTTCGCTATGACAGGGACCTTTATTTTGCGAGATCTCTTAGACATTTTTGTTGGAATGATGATTTCAGATTTGCTCTGCAAAATAAAACAGAAGGACGTAACAACGGGAAAAACTTGTTAAAAGCTAATACACATCACAAAAGACTAGCAACAATTAAGCGTAATAGATGCTACGGATCTGTGATATATTATGCCACCACGGATGAAATCCTTGAAGGATTCAACCATAACTGCTTTTTAATGATTTCCTCGTAACTTCCAATGTGAAACTTTAATGTGTGATGGTATGTCACATCACAAATTAATAATGTTCCTTTTTAGAATGGGTATCGTGACTTCCCGATCGGTGATTAGCGATAATCACATATCGCAGATCGGGAGTTACAAGTGCCATGCTTAAATGGTTCCTCTGCATGGTTGCGATTGCGATCAGTGGTGAGCTAGCATGGGGAGGCGACATGCTTTAAAATTGATAGATCATTTAAATTTTCTTTATAATTGACTTATAACTTTAAACTGCACATGTTCACAATACTTCATATTTTACCTTTATCGAAAGTGCGCTATACGATAATGAAATCGCATCGGAAGATTTCAAAGGAGCTTTTGGGATGTGTCTTCTGATTTTAGCGATGCGCGATTGCGATCGGCTTATCGCATCGGAGGTTTTCCATGGAACACTTGGGACATTTTCTTAACAAGTAGCGATATGTGATTTCCGATAGAGTTATTGCATCGACGAATCTCAATGGAACACTTTTAAGTCCACCATTGAGATAAAGGATGTGCGTGATGCGATAGTTCGCTTTTATAATTATTTCCTTTGATAAATCTTTTTACGATAAGGCTTTATTATGACTCAAATCGGATCGAATTTCCTTAAAAGGACTTCCATGGGTTCAAAAGTTTTGCAAATTGTGATTGCGATTTTAATCTACCCTAAAAGCAAATTTTTATATGACCTATTATAAAAATTTATTTTCAAATGTTTTATTGATTTTATTTATATTCTAAAGGGGACCCATTTCTTATTAAAGTTTTATATGAAAAAATTTTGAAATGGGGAGGGTTGTTGTATAGCACAACAATTGGTGATTCACTGGGAGAAACAATTATCTCTGAAAAATAATGCAATATCTAAAACTTTCTTAGTTTGGAAACAATTGAGGATAAAGAAAACCATCTAAGAATAGCTAAACAAAAATTAACTCTGAATAAAATAACAATTTTTTTTGCAATTTATTTTACAATCTCTTAAAAATAAAAACATTTTTGGTTTCTTCAAGCTTTGATTGGTTGATAAAGATAAAGTAGGGGGCTCCTCCAACTTAGTTTTTAAATTTACTCTTTTGTCACAGGTAGTGCCTCTACTGCCAGCAAACATCTATAGTCTCAATAGGGTTACCTTTTGACCATCAATCATTCATTGTCCCATCCATCTAAGAGTATAACTTTTGAAAGATAAATCCATAAAGATATGTTTACATATATATTTTTTTATTTTATATTCTTTTAACTTTTTAAGATAAAAATCCATTGTCCTGGTTTGGGAGCCAGCTTATAACAATGCCATTCACTGGTTGTAATTGAACTGAACAAGTTGGCTTGTAATGAGACCCCTTGTCTTATGATTATAAGCCATTACCCTATTTTGATATGCAGTATTGGTAATGTCAGTTTAATTAGTTCCCTATGATCATGGTAAGTAGGCTCATGATGAGACCTCTTATCTTTTATATCAGACATATTTTAGAATTACACTCTGAAAAATCATAAACTTAGTGGATGGGGTGAATGACTTTCTCCTTAAGAGTTTATGGATGACAATTTTTTAGAGTTATGGATGCTAAGTTTGGAAAAGTCTTTACTTTTTACAAATAACCTCTCTTAACTTTATAAAACTTAGAATGATTTACAGTATTTTCAAGGTTTTGGAAGATTTTACAAACTTTAAGGAGGTTCTCAGAGTTTCATGTTTTATTCAACTTTCCAAAACTGTAATCATTTCCTTAAAAGTTTCCACCTATTGAAAGCAAGTATTCACAATATTCTCTCAAAGATATTTTCAATAGTAAAAGGCCAATGGAAGACTATTTACAACATTATTTTCTAAAACAAACAAACTTGCATAAAGAATATATACAGGTAAGAAGGGGTTACCTCCTTAAGAAAATAATTTCTTTAAGATAAGTCCATTCACAGGAAGAGAATCTCTCTTTCCTAATAAATCTTGCAGTATGAATGTTGATGAGCCTATCTTTTCAATGATTTGAAATGGTCCAAGCCACATCTTTTGAAATTTGGTATGTTTACCTTTGTCTTCATGTGCTTTGTCCCATTTCAACACGAGATCACCAATTTGTAATGTTTTTGAGCCAGTAGAACTTGCATCAAAAGAAGATTTAATGACTTGTTGACGTTTAGCATGAGTGGTTTTTGCTTTCCTCTTTCTTCATCTAGTTTCAGGATTTGATCAAATCTTAATTGAATAGAGGAAGAAGGATTTTCTTCAATAAATTGTACTAGGGCTAGAGATGGGGGTGCTAAGTTTGAAGGTATTACAACCTCTTTCCCATATACTAAGTTAAAAGGAGAAGTACCTATTGAGGCCTTCTGAGTTATGTGATCTACCCATAATGCAAATATTAAAGATTTATGCCAATTCTTTTGATTTTGATCAACAGTTCTTTTAATAATCTTAATGAGATTCTTATTAGTTGACTCTGCCAAACCATTACCTTGAGGATAGTAATTTGTAGAATATTTTAATTTAAAACCTCTCTTAAGAGAAAATTCAACTATACTACTCCCAGAAAAATAAGATGCATTATAAAAAATAAGGGCATTAGGTACACCAAACCTGGTAATGATGAATTGATCAATGAATTCAATGATTGCATCAAAATTGGCTACCTTTAATGGAATTTCTTCTACCCACTTTGTGAAGTAGTCTGTGGCTATAAGGATGTATCTGTGTTGCTTGGAAGAATGTGGAACAATCTCTCCTATGATATCAAGCCCCCACTGTTCAAATGGTTGCTCAATGTTTACTGGTTGTAAAGGAAAGGCTGGTTTCCTTTGTCTCCCACTAGCAGTTTGACATATCTTGCATTTCCTGACATAATCATGTGCATCTTTAAACAAAGTGGGCCAATAATATCTAGCATGTATTATCTTCTGAGTTGTAGTATCTCCTCCAAAATGTCCTCCTGTTGGACCATCATGTAATTCCTGCGAAACCTTTTGTGTTTCAGTTTTTCAAGGCATCTTAATAAAATTGAATCATAATTTCTTCTAAATAACACATCATCAATGATTTCGAAGTGTTTCACTTTTAATCTTAAGGCATGTTTGTTTTTGTAAATGAAATCAGGGGAGCATATCCATTTTTCAAGTAAAAGATCAGATCAGCATACTAAGAATCAGAATTTATGATACTTATCTCGTTCACTTGAAGAGTATTATCTGAATCTTCATGTTCTGGAATATTAGAAGCTCCTGCTAATAACCTACAAAACCCTTGTCCTCTAACAATTTTCGTTGGTTTAATATCAATATCATACTTTTGTAAAGCTGTTACCCAGTTATCTCTTTTCTCTCCTACTTCCCTTTGAATTAGCAATTGTCTCATTACAAAGAATGGGACTATTACTTTCGTGTGTGTTTTTAGGAGAAATGGTCTAAAGTGTTTGATAGATTTAAACACAGCGAAAGCTTTTTTTTCTACTTCTGAATAGTTGAGTTCGACACCCTGCAAATTGGAACTAAAGAAGGATATATGTGCTTCTACTTGCTGATCCATGATTTGCGTTAAAACAACAACATAAGATGTTTCAGTGGCCAAAGTATACAAAATAAAATGATTAGAAAAATTGGGAGTATTCAATGTAGGAGCATTAATGATTGCCTATTTGATTGAGTCAAAGGTTTCTTTTTCATTATGTCCCCATTTGAAAACGGAATTTTTCTTAATCATAGTTTGTAAAAGTAAGACTATATGAGAAAAATCAGGAACAAATCCTTTTACAAAATTTATCTATCCCCAAAATGATTGCATTGATTTCTTGTTATGTGCCAAAGGAATATCAAAAATCTCTTTTATCCTGTCAAGATCAATATATATGCCATCTTTGAATACAATAAACCCTAAGAGTTTGCTTTCTTTAAGAGAAAAGAATGATTTTTTGGGTTTTAGAGAAATCCCATACTTTCTACATCGTGCAAAGATCTGTTTTAAATCATGTAAATGATTGAACCTTTTCTTGGAAAAGACATTTATGTCATCTAAGTCAACAACAACTGACCTATTGATCAAACCTTTGAAGGCTATATCCATGGCTCGTTGGAAAGTAGCTCCAACATTTATCAAACCAAAAGGCATTTTCTGATAAGCATATGTTCCCCATTTAGTTCTGAATGTAGTTTTTAGTCTATCATCTGGATGCACCAGTATCTGATTGTATTCTTAAAAACCATCAAGAATGACATTAACTCTGAACCAACCACTGATTAAAGTATCTGTTCCATTGTTGGTAATGGGAAATTATCTTTTTGACATGCCTTATTCAGATTTCTAAAATCTATGCAAATCCTAATATTACCATTCTTTTTCCTTACAGGTACCAAGTTTGAAACCCATTTAGAATGTCTGACTAGAAACATTATTTTAAGTTTTAGAAGTTTATTCAACTCTGCTTTGATTTGACTTTCAAGATTTGGGTGAATTTTCCTTAACTTTTGTTGTACAGGTCTCTCATCATAAATCATTGGAATTGTGTGTTGAATGATAGAGGTATCATAAGTTCTCAGATCTTCGTAATTCCAGGAAAAAACATTTTTGTATTTGTTTAATAATCTAATGTAAGCAAATATTTCTTCTGATGTGAGTTCAAGTCCTAAATTAACATTTTGTGGTTTGGCCTCAGTGCCAAGATTTACTAATTCAAACCTTAAAGTAGAGCTTTGAAGTTTTGCATTAGTGACCGTTTTGAATCTATCTTTGATATCATAGAGATATTCTAGCTTGACCACAAATTTAGGAATATAATTCTCATTAAGTCTTTGTTTTAGCACAAGACCATGATCGCTTTCATTGATAATCTGATCACCATAAGATTTTTCAGAAGTCAAGAAATTTAATATATCTTCATCATGATTAAATACCCGCCAATTGGTGACATTGTCTGGGACAGATGGCCGAAAAATTAATTCAATTGAAAACCTATTTGGACTATAATCCTCTGATGGAAGGAGCTTAGAAGTAACATTAGCCAATAAATCAGTTGCTGCATTCTGAGATCTAGGAATAGGAGAAATATTGAATGCCAAAAATGAGTTATGAGATCTTGAACAAGGGATTGATAATGTTTGAGATGACTTGAGAGACAATGAATAGTATTCCTTACTTGTTTGATGACAATTTCGGAATCACGAAAAGCTTTCAAATATTGGATATTCAATCCTATTGCTTTATAGAGCCCTTGAATCAATGCCTCATATTCTGCAGTGTTATTGGTACACTCAAATTCTTGTTTGCATGATAGCATAGTTTTTTCCCCTTCTGGACTAACTAAAATACACCCTACTCCTGCACTGTCATTGGATTTTGATCCATCAAAATATAAAGACAAAAATAAAGGCTTATCTACATATTTATTTATAAGTTCATCAGCAATACTAACACATCTTGAGGTATTAGTATGAGAGAAATTTTCAATTTGTGATTTGAAATTATTAACGAGAAAAGGCGATTGTTGAGCATTAAAATTTCCAAAAAATGATTTAGCTGAGTATTTCTGAGAATATTGTTATTGAAAGCTACAGGTTGGTTTACTTGTTCAAACTCAGTTACTGTATGAGTCATGTGTTTTTCCCTATCTATTTTGATTTGATTTAGTTTCCCTTTATAGGGAAGCCACATGTGAGACCAATCAGTGTAAATGTAACCGTGGAGTTTCTCAGACCAATCCCTGCTTAGAATTAAACCATAAAATTCAGGGATGTCAACAATCAATATATCAATTCTTTGAATTACTCTGGGATCAACCAATAACCTAATAGTAACTGAATCAATCTCTCCTAAAACTTTCACTTTAGTTTGATCTAATTGGACAATATGAATTGCGGATTTCTAGGGCTCAATGTTTAATTTGGAGCAAACTGAGGCTGGCATTATGTTTGATGAAGCCCCTGAATCTATCAGGCAGTTATGCAGATTTCTATTATAGATCTCATAAGTCAATAGAAAAGGAGGAGAATGAGAATTAGACCTATCTCCCATAAAAAAAACATCAGTAGTATCTACCTTATCCGATGGTGGCTTACCTGATCCTTTAGCTGCCTTGGATAGTACACTGGCTGGAAGAGGAGAAGAAGGTACCACATTCAATTCTTTTAGTAACAACTTCTATTGATGTTTGAGCTTGTTAAGTTCATGTAAAGAAATATTTGCTCGATTCTTATTCATGTCTTCTACGATGTTATAATCCATAAAATAAAAAACTACTAACATTTTAGATGATGATGGAGTATTAGAGGATGATGGTTGATTTTGGGTAGGTACAATTGGATTTTTCTTCATGGGAGCTTTGTATTTAGTAACAGGGCTTGAATTTTTCTTCTTTGGATTTGTTTGAACAAGCTCTGCTGCGTTTTTACTTCTGGTATTTACTGAGAGAGCTTCTTGTTCACTTTCATTATCAGAGTTAGGCAAAATAAAGTCCCACATACCACATTCCATGGCACTCAACTATTTCATCTTCTTTCATTTCCTCTGATGATAAAACTATGTCTTCATCTTCATCGTCCTCTAGATCTGATTCTGCATTAGATATAGCATTAGGTGGTTTAGGGTTAGTTGACTAATTTCTTATAAAGTTTCTAAATGGTTTTTTAGTAGAAGTTTCAGCTACTTGATTTTTTATTTCCACCATTTCATTGGACATAGTTTTCAGAACCTTTTGTAAACCTTCCATGTCATATGGGTCTTTAACTGCTTTATTTTTTGAATCATCTTTGAAAGTAACATTTTTGGATTTTCTTTCTTCAAGAGTGTTTTTCTTTTCTAAAGCAATGATACGTTTTTCAACAACGATCACTTCCTTCATATTTTCTGCTAATGTGGGTTTGGCAACCCTATCAACGAAGATGGCTATGTTTGAAGGCAAGGCAGAGATATACCATTCACTTCAGGCTTCTTCACTAGGCTTGGATGTTGCAGGAATTTTATTCAACATTTTAATAAATCGGGAGTTGAAGTCTTTGATGGGTTCCTTTGATTCAGATTTCAGATTGGAGAGATCATTAATCAAATTCGATGTGGACCTATCATCTCCAAACTTAATTAAAAATTTCTCCTGAAAAGCATGCCAACTATTGATGGATCTTGGTGGTAATGAAAAATACCATGATCCAGCTGCCCCTTGTAGAGTGTATGGAAATAGCCTAACAACAACGTCTTCTTCTGTTACCCCATTCAAGTTTATTGATAACATAAAATTATTTATATGTTCTTCTGCTAGAATGCCAATGTCCGGATTAAACTTTGGTAACCATTTTTCAGGATGAGCTAGTAATTGACTCAAGGGTGTAGGCATTGCGACACCTCCTGGATTGGTCCATGGCCTTGGTTGAGGTTGTGCCATTGTTGTGCTAACGGTAGAAGAAGGTGAGGAGGCAGTTGAAAGTGATTGGGTAGAGGATGTTGGAGTACTTGTACCCTTTTGGATTATGATTTGGAGTTGTGAAATAGATGGATGACTTTTCAATGGTTTAGATGGAATGGATGATGATGAGGAAAGAGTCTCACTGTCAGACTCTACAGGTGTCTTCCTAGCTCTTTTTTATTCTGGTTCTATCCTGCTGCAACCAACTATCCCATCTGCAATGCCAACATCAACAACCAATCCACCCCTCTTCCTTACGGGCCTTCTCCTTTTATATTTCCCCTACCACCTGGACTACCAGTTCCTGCTCGGCTATTCTTTCCCTCGGTTGCCACTCCTCCTTCCTGTCTGCTCAGCTGCCTCTGTCTTCTACTAACACTTTGTCGCAACCCCTCTACAACTTCATGTTCCTGCTTTACTGTCCAGCTGTCCTCCCCGCAACCTAACCGTTGTTTCCGCCACCCATTTCCTCCTCATTCTTTGGCAAGCCAAAATAATCAAAATCTTTTCAAAATCAAAACGAAGGCCCCAATAGGCCCTGGCCACAATTCTTTGACTTGTCCCCAAGTCAATTCATTTTGATCTCAGCCAGCCCTGCTGGTATCTCCGTGGGTGCTCCGATTGGTGGCTGCACTATTGGTTGTGTTGATTCTACTGACTGTTGGGCTGGTGCTTCCTTTGTTTCAGCCAACACTTGCAGGGTGGCGTCTGCTCCCATTGCACTTTCCTCCTTCTGAGGCTCCCTCATTTCAAACGAAGGCTCTAACTCTGGAACAATTACCGTGGTTCGTTGCCTGAACTCTCTATACTTTTTAAGGGAGGCTTCCCATCCGGCGAGGATTGTGTCGGCTCATTGAGTGAAGTCCTCGACTGTATTAGACGTTAACTCAGTTGGCCGTTGAATTTGTAGATTGTCCCATTTTTCTCCGCTTCTGTCGTAAACCTCCTTTAGAGTCAAAACCTGTATACGGATCGGTGGGGAAAGTTCTCTAATCACCTTCTTAGTTTTTGCTGACTCTTCCTTGATTTGATCGACCTGTTCCTGGATTGCATCGATCTGTTCATTGATTTGTTGTAGGTGGACAAAATCCACGCAGTCCATGGTGCTAGTGAACAATTCTTGTATTTTCTCTCTCATGGGGTATACCAGATGATTTTTTGATGCCAGGCTTCTTGGCCAGTCGTGGACTATGTTCATTAGGGTGTATCCGTCTGTGAGAGCATCGACTAGTGCTTGTCTCTTTGCTTCTACTTCGCTGATTTTTCCTTCGACTGTGCTCGTGTATATCTCGATTAGGTCCCGCAGCGTTGATCTTACTGTCTCCAGTTTCTTTTTCATATCAACATTGGTGGCTACTAGATTCGAGCATGCTGCTTGGATATGGTCGCAACAGCTCACTAGTGTGCATGCTATGATATCCGTTGGGGCTTCCTTGTTTGCGTCAATGATCATTGGCCATAACGATCAGAATCTTTGTGTGACTTGGTCAATTTGGGATTGTAAACCTGTGTTTGCCTGTCTCAGGTGATCTCTCTCTTCTGTCACCTCCTGCAGTTGTTGTGTCTACTGCTCATGCTCTTTGGCCAAATCATCATGGATATTTTTGGCCCTGTGTGCTACTTGTTGTATGAATGCAAATAGTTGCACCAACGACCAATGTTGTAGTGTGTCGGCTTGCATTGTGCTAGGCTCTGGAAAATGTTGTTGTATCGGTAGGCCGCTGGCTATGGATCTTTCGAAGTGGGAGGTGGGAGAATGAACGGGCTGTGACTATGGAGTGAACTGGGGAGTAGGGGGAACAATGTTAGGGTTCGGGACCACTGGGATATTTATAGGAAAAAGTGGCTGGTACAGTTCATCCCTTTCCTCCTGCAGAATAGTTGTGCTTGGGCTTTTCCCTTGTGGTGGGTCCGACCTAAAAAGTAGTGATGCTAGTGATGCTTGCTGGGTACCGCTGGAAGAGGTGGTGCCCTTATCCGCTTTGCTGACTCAACTTCCATTTCCACAGTTGTTCATCGTCGGCCGAATAGGAGGGTTTCTGACAAGGTCGTAGAAGTGGAGGTTGTGTGTGGGGAAGATTCCCGCGACTGATGTAAGGTAGTGGAGGTGGTGGGGGGAATTTCTTCGACTATTGGGGATGTAGAAACTGAGTGTTCAACCTCATCAGTAAGGTCGACAATTGGAGTTGGTGGAGCAGTTCTCGGCTTTTTAATGGCTGGATTGCGAACAACTCTTTTCTTCTTCGGCTTGGGGACTGTTGGCTGGGATGGAGTGTGAGCGACTCCAATGGGAAGTTTCATAGCCAACAGAGTTGTAATGATGGGAAAAAACATAGTGGAACCTTGAAATTGCAAGGGTTGGTTACTCTCACCTGATTGGCCTTTGAAACTTGAAATTGTTTGCCTCAACGTGAACATTTTCTCCTCCATCTACAACACCATCGGGTGGAGGTCATCTTCGGCTGGTCTCTTTCTGTTGCTTTCTGCTACATCTCCCTCTTGCCCCTGTGGCTTTAAGGCCCCGAACATATATTTGTACTTCCCATTAGTAATCTCGCATGCCACCCCCCGCCATGATCCCAACTCAGTATGTAGTGTCACTTCATCCAGAACGAATTTATGTGGCCTCATCTTGAATGTTTCCGGATGGACACACCGTGGTCTAAGGTAGGTGCACCCATGTGAGGCTTCGAACCAGACTTCTCTTGAAAAATCATATAGCAACGTTTTGGGTATCCTCTGCGTTGACCTTACTGCAATTAGTATCATTTCATACCAGTCTCTAAACGTTGTTTCATTTACCTCCTTCGTGCTCGGATTCCCCGACGCTCTCCATGGTTCATACTAGAGTGCTAATGGTTTCGCTTCGACGATAGGCACCATTTCCCTCTCTCTTGGCAACCTCCATTTCCACATGATCAGAGACATTAGAATGTAACCAAACAAAAAATTGGTACTATGCCTATACACATCTTTGCATGCTTCAAAAAGTTCATTGAGAACAAAAGCAAACCAGTTGAGTACCTCCCCATTGCAGCAATTCTCCGCAACCGAAATTGTGTCCAGTGTGCATTCATTTCTCGAGAAGTGTCTCATGGTTTTTCCTGCTATAATGTAGCACGAAAATCTGATGTCGAATTTGTTTATCATATCAATCTTTGCTCCTCTTCCACCTCGTTTAGTTCCATATCTCGCATAGTAGTTATCTTCACCCTACTTCTTGGCTCTTTTTGCACCTACCTGGAATGATGTGGTTATTGCATTCCCTCCGACTGACAGCCCTATTAAATGATGAATATCGTCTACATGAATGGGGTACTCTTTGTCAAGCCACAGGGATCCCCCATGCATTCTTCTGGCCAGTAGTTTAGTACATTGCATGGTGGTGAATTGAGTGTTGAAAACTGGTAGACTTCTCAAATTGATTAATGTGGACCTCTGCAATCCTATGAATTCCTCCTTGACTCTGGAGGTCTTGGTGTCATCATCCTTTTGGATGTCTTCTGTGTAGACCTCTCTCTTTAGAGTTGGGAATTGAAAGCAATCCGTAAGGTCGTTGTCGATTAAAATCGACTTATCATATTTCCCATATAGATTGTCGACCAACTCAATTCGTTCATCTAACTTATCTTGTGGAACTGAGATAATTCCATTCGCCATCTCCCTGCGTCTCTGGTAAAAAATTGTCACCTAAGGTTTCGCACTTCTGCGTTTCTACAACTGTTCTTTAGAGCGGGCCTGGATTTCTTCTGCTATCTGCAATTGAAACTCTGTAGTTTCCTTCATTATCCTACAAGTTAAGTAGACGGGCTTGACACGACGTTTCCTGACTGGACTTTAGCAACTAATTACTCCAGAAATTTTCCCCATGTGTTCTAGCCATGCTTTGACGTTCTCAGCTGATCTGGACCTGACATTCGTGACGTGGACTGGAGAAGGACAGAGTGGGCCGCATGGCATATTAATTTTTCTGTGATGGGGTTATTTATTAACTAAACTTGTTCCTAATGGGAAAATATTTTACGGCTCCTACTTGACAGTTGCATTATTGGTTACTTATTATGGAAATGACTACTGGTATGGCAGAAAGGATGGGTACAACGTGTGACCATAAAGATTGAAAAAGTGTCTGCCTACGTGTAACTTGTGGGCTGTGACTGCATATGTGACTGCTAACTCTACTTCCCCCTCGACCACAAATGGGTTGCGGCGTGATGATACTATTGCCGCAACCTTATTGACACTTTTTCTTATTTCTATGAAAAGGATATAAAAGGCATGACTACAACTAACTGCTTAACATGACTGACTAACTCTTATTACCTCCTACCTACTTGTGGGCTCATTTCCGAGACCCCATTTATCTTGAACTTGTGTTTGATGACTTGTGGAAGCACTTTAGGCATGCACCATTTTTACCAATGCTTGCAGCATGATTCTGTCCTGTTACGCCAATCTTATTGCTCCAGAATCTCTGATTTCTGCAACTATGAATGGGCCCAGCCAGTGCATCTGCAGTTTTCCTAGGAATTTCTGGAACTTGTTGTCATATAGTAATACATGATCCCCAATTTCGAATGTCTTCTTCCTGATATGCCTGTCATGCCAAGATTTTTTCCTTCTCTACTCCACTAATTGGTGAAACTCGGCCAAGAACCAGGATTCATCAAGTTCCATTAGTTGACTTAGTCTTTCTCTCAATGCCACATTGTCCGTCATTCTCATTGCTTCATATATGAACATGCTTGGTATTATGAACTCTACCAGCACCACTGTTTCCTTTCCATATACTAGCTGAAACGGTGTTTGTTTATGTCATCTCTTCACCGTTGTTCTATATGACCATAGAGTTGCTGGTATTCTCTCATCCCAATCATCCCTGTTGGCTGATATAATATTTGTTAGACCTTTCTCCAAGATTTTGTTGAATGCTTCAATAGTCTTATTGGCCTATGGATGATATGGACTACTTTTATTATGCTGAATCATGAAATTCTTCAGAAGAACCTCAATAGTTTCATTTATAAAATGTGTTCCTTGGTCACTTGTGAGGCTCTTCAGGCATCCAAATCTTGAGATTATGTTCTCGAAAATAAGCCTTGTGGTAGTGCCAGTTGTATAGTATTTAACGGGTACTGCTTCTACCCATCTAGTGAGGTATTTAGTAGTGTTATTATGTATCTTGTCCGTGAATGCCTTGCTGGTGGTGTAATGGGTCCAATGAAATCTACTGCTCATTTCTCGAATATTTGCACTGTGTGAGCAGGATTTAAAGGCAGTTCATCCCGTCAGGGAGGCTTCCCAACCCTCTAACAGAAATCGCAGCTCTTAGCATATTCCTTAGAATCTTTGTGAAGGGTTGTCCGCCATAGTCCCGCATGCAGTATCTTCCTTGCGGTGGCTTTTCCTCCCACATGGACTCCTACGACTCCCACATGACACTCCCATAACACATCTTCTCTTTCATGCTGAAGTATGCAGCGTCTCAGTACTTGTTCTAAGCCCATTTTGTAGAGGTGTCTTGTGATCAATTGGTAGTTTTTTTCCCTTACTATTAAGTGTCGCCTCTGTGTTGCTGTATATCCTTCTTGACAATGCCCTATTGTCAATAGTGTAGCGATCTCTTCTAGGTGATCCGGGATTGCCTCTATTCTGAACAATTCAGCATCCGGAAACCGATCATCCAATGCTCCTTTGTTATCTCCAGTCTCTAATTAGGACAAATGATCTGGCCCCACATTCAATCTACCTGGTTTTATGACCACCTCAAAAATGAATTCCTAGAATAGTAATAACCATCGGCATATCCTACCCTCTAGTACTGGTTTGTTTACTAAATACTTAAGTGTAGAATGGTCTGTGAAAATTTTGAATGGTGCGCCCAATAAGTAATGCCTGAACTTTTGCAGAGAATAAACCATGGACAAGGCCTCCCTCTCGGTTGTCGTATAATTCCTTTCTGCAGTTGACACATTTCTGCTGGCATAATACACCGAGTGATCCATATTTATTTCACCTGGTTGCGCTAAGACTTCTCCTAGTGCTATCTCTGACCCATCAATATGCACATGAAACATTTTGTTCCAATTTGGATAGACAAGGATCGGTGCACTTACCAGTTTTTATTTCAATATATTCAATGCTCCTTGACAGTCCTCAATCCAAACAAACACTTTCGTCCTTTCTAGTAATTTCTCCATTGGGGATGTCATTGATGCATAATTCCTGATGAAGCTTCGGTAATACCCCGTATGGCCTAGAGTGGACATCAATTGCTTCACGTTGTGTGGCAGCTCCATGTTGACAATTGCTACAACCTTCGCTGGGTCTACGCATACTCCATATTTGCAAACGATGTGGCCTAGCAGTGTTCCAAATGGGACCGCGAAAATACACTTCTTGAGGTTTAAGGAAATTTGCAATTGTCGGCACCTTTCAAACATGACCCTTAGTAAGCTTGTGTCTTTCTTCAAACGGCTATATACTATCCAATCATCCATGTACACCTCTAGAAACCTGTGAATGTAGTCTCAAAATGTATCTATGACAATCCTCAAGAAGACCGTTGGTGCATTCTTCAACCCGAATGGAATTACGTTGTATGCATATGACCCCCATTCGGTAGTGAATGGTGTTTTCCTTTTATCCTCCTCATCTATTCGAACCTGTTGGTAGCCTGAGAATCCATCTATAAACGAATATGATTCATTACTTGCCACGTTGTCCAGGACTTCATCACTGAAAGGTGTTGGGAATGGATCATGCACACATGCATTGTTGAGACTTCTGTAATCAATGCAAACCCTGATTTCTATCGCATCCTTCTTGTTTTGTATGACTATTGGACTTATCCACTCTGCTTCATCTACCGGAAATATAATCCCTACCTCTAACATTTTGTTGATCTCCTTCTTCACCTTTTCCTTCACCCTGGGGTTTAGTCTATATGGTCTATGCTTCATCGGACGGGCATCTGGTCTTAGAACAATATTCATCTCCCCTATATCTCCTTTTATCCCTTTTAGCTCTGCTACTGATGCTGGAAACAAGTCCTGATACTCTTGTAATAGGTCGAAAATTTCTTTTGTAGCCTGTTCATCCCAATAATATCCCGCAGATGCCATTTTGGGCTTATCCTCCGTCCCAACATTTTGTTTTCTTAGCTTCATCGGTAGAAGGTGAGCACCTTCTCTTGAGGGACTCTCCTATATGTCTCTCTCTCCTTCTGTTTCCTCGAAGGTCAGGTGCCTTAATCCATCTAACCCATCTTCGTCTGGCTCTGTATCCACCTTGTCAGAGGTCGCATATTCTGGAGAATCCCTGTCGTATAGACAATGTAGGAAATTTTCATCACAAAAACCTTCAACTAACTGTCATAGGGCGAACAAAACCCTTTTGATCACATGGAGTGTCTCAGTCATGCATGCATCGTCACCTCTAAATGAGAAGCTGTTAATGAACTATGTCTCCAGAACATCCCAATCTATCATTTTCTTACAAAGTTCCTCTTTCTTGTACCAAGCTCAGGGAACGGTACCTAAGGTATGTATGAATACATGTACCCATAGTTCCTTCAGGATCCCCTATATTCTCCAACCTTGTATGTAGGCCTTGATGTGCCTCTCAGGACTTGAATTCCCTTTGTATTTCATATTATCTTGCAGTCGGTCTTCCTCCCGGCCAAACCTTTCCCTCATTGCTTACTTTATGGCTTCCCAATCTCGCAGTATGGTGTGGTGTGTTCTCCACCATATTGCCGGTGTGGTTAGGAGTGCAATATCAAGAAATGGAATCTTTTGATATTCCCTCATTTCTCTGTCTACTTTGTTCAAGAAGACGTCCATTGGTTCAATGTTGTGGAACTTGGGATAGTTGCTTACCTTTGCTCCTATCCAATTGAGCCGACCTATAATTACACAACATCTGGTGTTTAGTTCATATCCACCTTGCTGCCATGCATCCCATGCAACGTCTAAACTATTCTCTGAGCTTTGAAAACTCGTCCAGCTAACGGATCCTCCTGTAGTAGGATCTATGTAATCTTCCCCTTCTTTGGCTGTTAGTGTGTATAGCTGGTCTAGCATTCCTGGCTCGTCCCTGGCATCTACAGGTTCTATGAACTTGGGTCCTTGATAAGTGTCCAATGGTTGGATCACCCTCATTCCTTCTGCTTTGAAAATCATCAATTCTTTATTTAGGTCAACGATAGCATAATTTTCATAGGCCCATTTGATCCCAAGGAGCGCTGGGTATGGGTCCTTATCTCCCATTATATCGATCACTTTGAACTCAATGTGTGTATTCACCCCTGCCACATCTACTTCTACATTTTCTAGCCTTCTAATGGGCAGTATACAATACTGATTCACCATTCTTAGTTAAATCAGAGAGCATTTCAGTTGTGCTTCCCCATTGCCTCCCATGTTTTCTTGGGAAAGATGTCTATATCCAATCCTAGGTCTAGCATCATGTCCCTGATTTGGAATCCCGCAACCTGAGCATTAATTCAGAATTCCTTTCTACTTCTCTTCTTGTTTTGCCACACTCTTCTGGTATGCTTTTCTGGTAGGTTGGCAAATGATCATTTCGCTTCCCTTCCTCCATTGATAATGCAACCCCTTTAACATATATTCATCTTCGACAATATGCAGGAATAATTTAAACCATTATTCAATCGGATGATTACTATTGAGCGCATGGCCATTTTGACTATGGTCTTCCTTCATCTCGGTCATCCCCTTGAATAGCTTAGCCACTTCGTGATAGTATTTTTTTTGTCGCTCGGGCTTATATGATTTCTTATGGGGTGTTGCCTTAATGATCAAGGGTGGGTCTGTTGTACTACGATCCTCCCCTGTCTTCTTTCGCCCTATTGTAACTATAATGATATTGGTTGCGGGAAGACCATCGTCAGTACGAGGTTTGACATTAACCAGGTTAGCCCCCCTCTATCTGGTCCTTTCCTCCAACTTTGCAATGAGTTCCGAGAAATCCTCCGTGGCATGAGTATTAATTTTTCATTGTGAACACCATGGTCTCCTAGGGAGCGAGCATTCCGTGGTGACGTGTCCTTCTTGGTCACAGTTACAACACTTTATTGGGCCTCTTCCTCCCGTTCTTCCTCCTCTCCCATTTCCTCCTCGTCCTCCCCGATTTGAATCATTAATCCCAAACGTCGACATGTCCAACCGTTCTGCTAGAGCATCTAGTGCTTGACACTAGTCAGTGTGAGGTGTTGTAGGTGCACAGAACTCATAGTAGTTTTTATTTGGGACATTGGAGTACTTATGTAGTATCAGGCACATCCATGGTAGATGTCCATACATTCTACAGATCTCATAATATTCCTGGTTGTTTAGTCCGGGAAAAACTCCTTGTGCTCCTACTGCCGCAACTCCTGTAGTTGGTGGGCTCCATAATGATCCCGCAACCCGCCCAGATGGTTAATTCCCTGAAACCTTGGGCACTCTGTCGCAACATGTCCTTCCACCATGAAGTGTGTGCACCATATGTTGGGTCTTGTTGGTCACACTGGTTGAAGATCCTTCAATTTCTCCGTTAAAGTTACGATTTGATTTTGAAGGCCCATAATTGACGGATCCCTCAAACTTGTCCCTCCCCGATATTCATGAGGATATCTAGTTGTGGCGTCTATGCATGATGCTTACTCCAAAGCATCTAGGAAAGTCACGATTTTCTGTTACATTAGTGGCGTTCTTGTGAGCGGCAGGAGTGCCTTGATGAACTAGTCTCGCTGGTGATTCGGGTCTAGAGTGTAACTCAACTTAGCAATGGCATCCTTAAACCTTTGCATGAGTTCCCAAGCAGTTTCTCCCTCCTTCTACTTGATTTCCCACAACTCTGATAGCCCTTGTTGGTCTGTCTGAGGTACTTTGAATTCTTGTACGAATCCTCTCTTGATATCATCTATCATGGGATTCTGGTTTTTTTCTGCCCATTTTATAAACCAACACAGAGCTCTATCCTTCAACGTGGTCTAGAACTCAATTGTCTTGACGTTTTCTGGAGTCTGTCGTGCTCTCTAAATAAATTTCCAAAGATACCAGTGTTGTTCCACGTTTTCGTTTCCCCTCCCCGCAAACTTTGGATATCTAGTAAAAGATCCCGCCATGCTTACTTGGGTATAATCTAGTAACACGAACCCCTTGTTCCCTAGCTATTGGGATCCTTGCAATCCCAATTTACTAATGCCAATGGTTATTTTGTTATTTCCTGTATTAAAACTGGCCTTATATTTCTCGCGCACACTGTGTACCCGTATTGCCTTGGCTAATTTAATAAAAAAATTCTTCGAATTATAGTAAGGTACCAGGGGAAGGTCGGGAGGAATACTACATGTACCTTGGGGGTATTGTTGTTGAATCCTAGTGGATGATTCTCCTTTGGAAAATAATATTCTCATGATGCTTCCCATGTCCTCTTCTCTCTCCTCTTAGTACCTACTCAACATTTGTTCCTACACTATCCCTCCTGCCACTTGTAAGGAATGATCCTCTTCATCATCCTCGCTCCGATTTCCAATCTTGCTTTATTCTGCATCCTTTTGCCCTCCCCCTTCCTCTTGGGATTTTCCTGACACCACTCCTACTTGGTGGGGTCCCATCTTTCTCTTCTTCAGAGTCTAAATCACTCTCGCTTGCCACTTTTCAGCTAGCAGCGCTCTCCTCTATGCTATAATGTCTCTAGCTTTCCTCAACCCTTCTACACGCATTCCTTCAGTAGCATCTCTATTCCCCAACTGGTAGAATTCTCCCCTTAGGTCCTTCCCCTGGTATTAGCGTTTTGCGCTACCATTCTTGAGGTAGGTGAGGGCAGTAGTCCTTCTTCTACCATAAACATTTTAATCCATAATGACACTTCCCTCATCAACCTTCCTCTTAATCCGGATCCAAACACCACCTTTTCCTTTGAGAAGGATTGATAACTTTCACGGAAAACTCGACGATATATCCTTCCAATGCAGTCTTTAGCCAAAAATTGACTACTCTGGTCAGATCATTGTATAACTTCTGGAGTGATATTAGATCTGAGGAAGTCCAATTGTGGCGAGCTGACGTCGGCCCCCTGACCAATTCTGCACGTTTAGCCTTTTTAACCAATTATACAAGTCTTCTGGGAACTTTCACCAGAATATCTCATATTGGTTACTGGCACGCTCGGCATATAAAATCCCTTCACTCACCATGCCGATCGGTTGATTCCTTTGGATAGCTTGCTCTGCTATAAAATGATCTATTTTGTGATCCCACCAATCCCTAATCTCTTTCTTGAATATCCTTGACACCATGTTCCGAACCAGTTCTTGTAACTTTTGGTCCCAACAACGAAACCATTTGTTGGCACAAAAGAGTCAGTAGGGGAGAAGACCCTGGGTTCATGCACGGAGAGCCAACAATGGATTGTTGTAGTCTAGGATAATGTTGGAATTTTCACCTTACCCAAGGGGTAAGGAGTCTCACCCGAGGCGTGCCGCGACTAGAACTAAGAAGGGTTCGTCATGGAATCAAGGATGCATCAACCGATAATAGATAAACAACATCACATACATAATCGAGATAACAACATACCATCCAATACTAAGAAACTACTACATGCATGAATCTTACAGGATATTTAAAATTTTAAGTGGGTCACCACATCATAAACAACCATACGCATCATGCTAAGCAACCAGTCTGGACTTTACTTCATATTAATTCAATAGTAAACTATTACATGACATATCAGCATTCGCCATAGATGATTACAAGGAATACTCGTTTACAGACTCACAGGCTCGTTCTTTAACTTGAGGGTCCTGCTCGGAAGTGTCCCTGCATTATGGTTCTATCCTACCACAACCAACTATCCCATATGTAATGCCAACATCAACAACCAATACACCCCTCTTCCTTACAGGCCTTCTCCTTTCATATTTCCCCTGCCGCCTGGACTGCTAGTTCCCACTCGACTGTTCTTTCCCTCGACTGCCACTCCTCCTACCTGTCCACTCGACTGTTCTTTCCCTCGACTGCCACTCCTCCTACCTGTCCACTCGGCTGCCTCTGTCTTCTACTGACACTTTGTCGCAACCCCTCCGCAACTGCCTCTTCCTACTTTATTGTTCATCTGTCCTCCCTGCAACCTAACCTTTTCTTTCACCACCCATTTCCTCCTCGTTCTTTGGAAAGCCAAAATAATCAAAATATTTTCAAAATCAAAACGAAGGCCCCAACAGTTACTTGCCTTTTTTCCTTTAGAATTCTTACCTGTAAAGTTATAGTTAGAGATCGAGATTCATTTCTTGTCTGAGAAGCAATTTACCCAGACCCATATACAAAGGTGAAGACTCATAAACAACAACTTCAACTTCGATGCATGAGGCATTGTTTAAGAATAAATTCCAACTTGAACTAACTTTAGATATGCATTATTTGGAACATGAGTAGGCAAAATTTCCATGAACAAGATCTTGTCTGTGTTATATTTTTTCTAGAATTTCCCTTATATCTTCAATCTATGAATGGGATAATCCAATATACTAATGAGTGAGCTAGTATATCCTCCTTTAAATCATTTTCAATCCATCCTCTAGGATGGAAAATGTAATGAGTATACTTGACCTAGGATAATCATTACATTTCAATGAGCTCCTAGTCTCATATACCATTTGATCTTAAATCAATTTCAATTTTACATAAATTGAATCAGGCTCTTTCAAATGCACTTTTCTAGAGGTTGATCATTTGATGACATATATTCTTTGTTTGTAGTAATTTTTCATATTCCCCTTAGAAACAATGAAGATCGAGCTATCTAGACAAAGTAGCCTTTGCAATTTATCTCTATTTAAGCTTGGTCGTACCTCAATAATCCTTTCTTCACTAAGATATAGACAATCTTGTAATTTTTTTGGCAAGATTCATTTGTATAGGTAATTTTTCATCTACCCAACATATATTTTTTAAAGTTTTGCAGCAATTTGTTTTGTAATCAACTCCTCATATTTCCAATAGGTGTATTAGATTTCTAGTTCTTGCAAGTTTTCTAGGACATTGGATTTCATTTACATGCACATTTGAAAAACTAGTGCCCATCATTTTGGTTTTATTGGCCTCAATTTATCAAGTACGTCTTAGGGTGTGAATTGAAGGAGACCGGGGCTTGAGACTAATTAGAAGTACACCAAATTTTTCCAAATACAATTAAAATCTAAAATTTAATTTTAAAACCATAGAAATTAAGATAATTTCTTGTACAACAAAGACTTTTTTGGGTTGTGTTATATTCTTTCCACGTAGTTAATAGGGGGTTTGAAGGGCACCCGTAACCCCACTTTATGGGGTATGGTTTTGGACCATATGTTAGGTTGGGCGGACCCACCTATGGTTTTGTGCATGATTTTCACACATGTTTTTTGGACGCGATGGTTTTTCGGTCCATGGTATTGGACGCGATGGTTTTTGGTCCATGGTATTGGATGCTTCAGCATGTATAAATATGTATTGTAACATTGAAAGGAACATAATGAAAAATCAAGCTGGTAGTCCCGATTTTGGGATCTAGGGAAAAATCTCTGTGCATATGTGTTTTATGGGTTATGCTCTCGCATTGTTTATTTTCTTTGTTTAAAAATTCATATGTAGGTAATTTCTGTACAGGGTTAAAACCTACATTTGGTATCAGAGCTATTTTGGCTTCAAGGGGACGCCTTTGTTGCTGAGGGGTTTCGCTCGGGCCTGTGGTAGACCCTGTTCAGTGGGAGATCTGCGAGATCGATTCTGGTGGTGAAAGAAGATGGCAAGCAGTGGAAAGATAGAGATTGAGAAGTTCAATGGTTAGAATTTTGAGTTGTGGAAACTCAAGATGGAGGATCTGTTGGTGGATAAAGATCAGTGGATCGCGGTAGATTCGAGTACTAAACCATCGGGAGTGACCGATGAAGAATGGAAGAAGTTGGATCAGAAGGTAAAGAGCACAATACGATTGTGTGTCTCAGATTCAGTATTGCTGAATGTATCAGGGGAAGCTACTGCAAAGGCTTTGTGGGTCAAGTTAGGGACATTGTACCAATCTAAGTCTCTGGTGAATAAACTGTTCCTGTGGAAAAAGCTATATAACCTGAGGATGAAAGATGGAGACTCGGTGACAGAGCATCTGAATGCATTTAATACTGTGGTAAGTCAGTTATTATCGGTTGATATTAAAATTTCAGATGAAGATAAGTGCATCAGTCTGTTGTGTTCTCTACCAGATTCGTGGGATAGTCTGGTTATTGCAATAGGTAGCAATGCAATTGCTTTGCAGTTTGATGAAATAGTCTCAGCCTTGCTGACGGAGGAGATGAGACGGAAAAATATGGACAACCAGAATGGTGATGCCTTGTCTGTACGAGGACGGTCCCAGAACAGAAACAAAAATAAGTCATCGAGTGGGAGATCTAAATCTAGAGGGAGATCTAAATCTCCAGGAAAACCTACAAAGGTGGTGTGCTGGAAATGCGGAAAGGAAGGGCACTTCAGAAGGGATTGTAAATCTAAAGCTCCTGATAAAGGAAAGGGATCTGATGATGCTCCTTCTGCAGAGAGGCGAAAACCACCTCAGATGAAGGTGGGGATGTGTACTTGGCTTCTTCAAGTACACATGTAGATCATGAGGCATGGTTGATTGAATCAGGTGCATCCTTTCACTTCACTCCCCATAGAGAGTGGTTCTGCGAGTATGAGAAATACGATGGTGGTGATGTCTTCTTAGGAGATGATAGGAAGGCTAGAATCATTGTCGGGAAAAGTAAAGTTGAAGTTGCAAGGTGGAAGGGTTAGAACACTTCCGGGTGTTCTACATATTCCTGCATTGGCCAGAAATATGATTTTTGTAAGCAAGTTGGATGATGCAGGTGTAAAGACGGTGTTCGAGAAAGATACTTGCAAGATGATTCGAGGAGCACTGATATTGATGCGGGGAGTTCGGATTGGAACTCTGTACAAGCTGCAAGGTAGCACTGTTGTTGATGGGTGCAATAGTTCTATGGTTCCTGAAAATGGAGTAGAAAATCTAGTGGTCTCTGGAGAGAAGACCATGTTGTGGCATCAAAGGCTTGGACATATTGGAGAGAAGGGCCTTCGAATACTTCATGGTAAAGGTATGGTAGAAGGTATGAATGATAGATCTCTGGATTTTGATTTCTGTGAAATTGTGTGTATGGGAAGCAGAATCGGGTGAGTTTCCCCTCTGGTGGTAAGAGGACGAAACAGATATTAGAGCTTGTGCACAGTGATGTGTTTAGACCTGTGAAGGTTCCATCACTGGGTAAGTCTGTACTATGTATCATTTATAGATGACTTCTCAAGGAATACATGGATATATTTCCTTAAGAAGAAATCTGAAGTCTTTGACAGGTTTAAAGAATTTAAGGCTCTGGTGGAAAATCAGACAGAGAAGAAGATAAAGGTGTTGAGGATAGATAATGGTGGAGAATTTTGCAGCAAGGAATTTGAAGAATTCTGTAAGAAGTGTGGTATAGCACGACAGAAGACTACTCCATATACATCTCAGCAAAATGGAGTCGCAGAAAGAATGAACAAGACGTTGATGGAAAGGGCAAGAAGCATGCTCAGTGGTGCCGAGTTAGGACAGGAATTCTGGGCAGAGGTAGTGGATACTGCATGTTACCTGATCAACAGATCACCTTCATCAGCGTTGGAGGATAAGACTCCACAAGAAGTATGGACTGGTAAGAAACCCTCTCTTTCACATCCAAGGGTATTTGGATGTGATGCATATGTACATGTTCCAAAGGAGAAACGAACCAAGTTGGATAGTAAATCTGAAAAGTGCATCTTTATTGGATATAAGGATGGTTTAAAGGGTTATAAGCTTTGGAACCCAGTCACACGGAAGGTTGTGTACAGCCGAGATGTGTTGTTCAGAGAGGTAAAAGATGTTATTCAACATGAAGTCCAACCAAAGGAACCTGAGAAGATAGAGTTTGAGCCAAAGGAGGAAGAATCAGACTCTGCAGCAGAGGAGGAATCAGAAGATGAAGAGTCACAAACTCCAGCTGTGAGAAGATCAGTTCGAGAAAGAAGGCAGCCAGAAAGGTACAGTCCATCTGCTTTCAGTTCAAATTTTGCTTTGTCTGTTACTGATAATGATCCCAGAACTGTGAAGGAAGCAATGGATTCAGAGGATGGAAAACTCTAGAAAGAGGCCATGGTCGATGAAATAAAATCTTTGCACAAAAATGAGGCTTGGGATCTGGTGGAGTTGCTGGCTGGAAGGAAACCCATTGGCAGCAAATGGGTGTTCAAGAAGAAGACAAATGCAGAAGGAAAGGTGGAGAAATACAAAGCTCGGTTGGTAGCAAAAGGTTATTCCCAGGTGCTGGGAATTGATTTTAGTGATATTTTTTCTCCTGTTGCCAAGGTAACTTCTATTAGATTACTTTTATCTGTTTCTGCTGCTTTTGATTTTGAGGTAGAACAGATGGATGTGAAGACATCATTTCTTCACGGGGATTTGGAAGAGGAAATCTACATGAAGCAACCTGAAGGCTTTGCGGTGAAGGGTAAGAAAGAACTGGTATGCAAGTTAAAGAAGTCTCTGTATGGGTTAAAACAGTCACCAAGGATGTGGTATCAGAAATTTGATACATTTATACGGGGACTTGGCTTCACCAGAAGCAAAGCAGATCACTGTGTGTATTTTAAATTAATTGGTGACCGTATTATTTATATGGTCTTGTATGTGGATGATATGTTGCTGGTTGGAAATGACAAAGAAATTATCCAGGATTTGAAGACCCAATTGTCCTCCAAATTCGACATGAAAGATCTTGGTGCTGCAAACTATATTTTGGGCAAAGAAATTAAAAGAGATCGGTCAAAGAGGAAGCTCTGGTTAAACCAGAGGAAGTATGTCGAGACAATACTCCAAAGGTTTAATATGCAGGATAGTAAACCGGTGAAGGTTCCTATTCCTGTAGGTGTGAGGTTATCTGCTGAACAGTGTCCCAAGACACAAGAAGAGGAAGAGGACATGTCTCGTGTTCCATATGCAAGTGCAGTGGGTAGCCTGATGTATGCAATGGTCTGTACTAGACCAGACATTGCACATGCAGTGGGAGTATTGAGCAAGTTTATGTCAAAACCCGGGAAGGAGCACTGGACAACAGTGAAGCGGGTTTTCAGGTATTTGCGTGGCACTAGTGATTATGGTTTGTGCTACCAAGGAAGACCAGGATTGGACAGAGTGTTGGATATTCATGGCTTTGTTGATGCAGACTGGGCTGGAGATTTGGATCAGAGAAGATCTACAAGTGGGTATGTGTTTAACCTATTTGGAGGTGCAGTCAGTTGGATGAGTAAGAAACAATCTGTAGTCGCACTATAACCTACAGAGGCAGAATACATGGCATCCACTCATGCAAGCAAGGAAGCAGTTTGGTTGCAGAGATTGTGTTCAAGTATGGGGTTAGTACAGGGAGCTATAAGAATAGACTGTGACAGCCAAAGTGCAATTTTCTTGGCAAAGAACCCTGCTTATCATTCAAAGACAAAGCACATTGATGTTCAGTATCACTTTGTGAGGGATATGATAGAAGACAGAAAGGTGTTGCTGGTAAAGGTGGACACTTTGAAGAATACTGCAGATGCATTGACAAAATCTGTGAGCTCTGAGAAGTTCTCTTGGTGTAGAGAAGCAATGGGAATCTCAGGGTTGAAAAATGACTAAGCTCTCCTGTGGCCCCCTGTGGAAAGAAAACAACAAGTGGGAGATTGTTGGGTTGTGTTATATTCTTTCAACGTAGTTATAGGGGGTTTGAAGGGCACCCGTAACCCCACTTTATGGGGTCCGGGGCAGTGCCCCGGAAAATTTTGGTTTTGTACCATATGTTAGGTTGGGCGGACCCACCTATGGTTTTGTGCATGATTTTCACACATGTTTTTTGGACGCGATGGTTTTTTGGTCCATGGTATTGGACGCGATGGTTTTCAGTCCATGGTATTGGATGCTTCGGCATGTATAAATATGTATTGTAACATTGAGAGGAACATAATGAGAAATCAAGCTGGTAGTCCCGATTTTGGGATCCAGGGAAAAATCTCTGTGCATATGTGTTTTATGGGTTATGCTCTCGCATTGTTTATTTTCTTTGTTTAAGAATTCGTATGCAGGTAATTTTTGTACAGGGTTAAAACCTACAGACTTATCTTTTATAAAAGAACAAAATATGTTACTATTATGCACAAGGGCTCATATGAGTGCATATTATATATTTTTCTAATATACAAACAATAAAGATAAAATTTAAATATGTCCTAAACTAGATATTACAAATGTGAAGTATTTAATAATTTGCAACATATTTGTGTGTCCAAACCCTCACAGTTGTTTACACACCTACCTAAACATTCCATGAACCATTGTGTGCCTCATTAGCTCTCTTATGATAAAAAGAGAATCTGAGTCCATGTAACATAATAAATACAAATTAATGGTAGGTGGGGCCCTTACTCTATGGGTGAAATAAGGTGGATATCATACTTATTTATTTGTGCGGTATAAGAGAATATGCACTCAGTCTTATTGGTCATAAAAGAACTATCAAGTCGTTAAGTAATTTCTAGTTACCATCAATAAAAGCACTATTATGATGATGGTTTATGCTTCTTTATACTTTGAAGTTTTAGTTTATAGATGTGGTGCACAAAAGTATCTTTATAAGGCTTCCCTCTAATCCTTTATCACTGGGATTTCATTTAGGGAAATTTTAAAGGACAAAAGAAACAATATTAATTGTTTTTTTTGGGTAATAACACACCTAAGTTTTAGAGTTTGTAATTCGCATCCATATTACTACCTTTTATTCAAGCACCTCATGTTATGTCTTGCCATATTGATATATGGCTCAAAGTTATTATATTACAAAGACCTTACTATACGAATATAAGTGCATGGACTCATAAGAATCGGTGTTTCTTTTAAATAAAAGTTTCACCTTACAAGTATAATTGTAAGAGCATTTATTTGAGGTGCATAAAAGGTTTACATTACAAGTGGTATAACAAATGCATTTGTTGTATGTAAAAAATATTTTGGTGATAATCACATAGAAGAAAATATTGTCGACGCATTTTGAACTAACTAGTGTGGTTCATCTTCAGGAAAAGATGAAAAACCATATCTTGGCATCAAATTAAATAGATGTAGAGAGATTTTTTCTCGCAGTTAGAATATAATAGCTAGTTTTGACTCAAGAATTATTATTTATTAATAAACATATTTTTAATATAAATAAAGAAACTAATGTTATTATTATTATTATTGTTTTAATCAAAGGATGGTCATAAAATTAAATAATGATATGTTCTAACAAAATTATTCGAAAAAAAAAAAAAAAAAAATCTTAGCAAATAAAATAAATAAATGAATAAATAAAATAAAAATATAGACAAATTTATTAAAAATAATAATAATAATAATAATAATAATAATGAATAAAACCAATTTTATTATTACTAATAATATTATTAAATCAAAAGGAAGGTTTTCTATAACTAGCTTTAATTAAATAAAAAGGTCAAACAAACTAAGTAGGAAGACAAGGTAGGGATCCAATACTTGCTAATACTCCAACCATCGTCTCTATTCAAATTGAAATTTACAATGATGAAAATGATAAATCCTTGCAATTACCCTTTCCTCTTCAATGCATATGTGATGATTTGTCTTTTCAACACGTTCTGTTAAAGTGGATGAGCGGTACCTTGAATGTTTGATGTTTGTTGCATGCTCATAAATCCTCTGATTTATTGACTGGCCAGTTTCACCAATGTATGTTGTCCCACAAGATCATGGGATGATGTAACCACCTTTCCCATCTTTACGGTTCATAGGGTCCTTTATGGATCCTAGAGAGCTCTGAATAGTGTTTAGGGGTCTAAATGTCAAAGGAACCTTATGATTTTTCAAGATCCTTGCAATCTTATCCATGGTCCCTTGAAAATGGAATATGCAATCCTGAAAACCGATCCTTAAGATATATTTTTTATTTTAGGACATTTTTCAGCCTTAAGGAAAGCTCTCAGCCATTGGTTTATGTTATAACCATTCTTATTAAAAACATTAAGGAGATAGGTTTTTAATCATTGAGGTGGTTTTCATCAGAAACTTATAACGCCCGAGTGGCTAAGGTGTTGAGAAAACCTATTTTTTTAACAAGGAAATGATGCAAACTAGCCTGAAGTTATTGCTATGTGTGAGTATTCTTCCGAAAAACCTGATGGGAGAAAGAACCATCATCTCTTTTTGAAATAAGAATGTCGAGGAAAGGTAGACTACCATCAACTTCACATTCCATAGTAAACTTTATGGAACTAGATTGATCGTTAAGATGCTAGAAAAAGAGCTCCAATTTTTCCCTACCATGAGACCAGACAATGCAAGTGTCATCCACAAACCTTTTCGAATTTTAGGTTGGAATAGAGCTAAGGAAAAATGCCTTGGATTTAAATTCCTCCATGAATATATTAGCTACTATGGGGGAAAGGGAGGAACCCATGGTAACGCCACATGTTTGTTCATAAAATTCCCCTTTGAAACTAAAGAAAGTGGAGGTAATACATATTTCAACTAAATAAGTTGTATCTAGATCCGTAATGTGTTTGATGACTTTAATGGCCTCGTTAATGGAAATATTGGCATATAAGGAGAACACATCAAAATTCACCAAATTATCACCAGGATCCAACCTTATACCCTTTAACTCGTTGACAAACAAAGACGAATCTTTGACAAAGGATTCAGTTCAACCAACAAGAGGTTTAATCTTATTGGCTAAAAACTTTGCAAGGCCAATAAGCTTAAACCTCTTGAAAATTCAAAAAAAATTAACCAATTTCATCAGATTGGTTTTCTTAACTTAGGTGGCCAACAAGCTTATTTCATGGCCCCTCCACCTTCTAATTCGCTAACCAATATTAGTACCCATGTCTCCACGTGTTAGGCTACATTGTCATCCCGACCAATAAAGGCTAAAAAGATGTTTTCCATATCCCTCAACACAAAGTCCAAGGATGGCCCATTGTTTCTTTCCCACTCCCACCACCTCCTCCACATGTACATCCAACTCATCATGCTCTATCTATGGCCTCACATGCCCACTTTGCACTACATAAAAAATTCCAAAATGCATGAAGCTCAATGAAAACAAAAATAAGTGGCTATGAAGTCTAGTTCATCTCAGAAGTATTCTCATTTAGTCACATCACATGTCCATCATGATTAGCATTCTGCAAAGGTAGACTCACACACCATAAAAGAGCAGTAATTAGAAAGCAATTGGAAGAGGAAGGTTGCATCACATAGAAAATATGGTTTATGGTTGTGTTCAAGATGATGGATGGTTGTTGGTTTCTTTTTACATGTTTATTTTATAGACAACTTTTAGTTTGGTTTCAACACTTTGATCTTACCACACTTTTCAGTGCTTTACACAATATAATTTAGCTTGATATTTTTGGTGATCACATTATATTTTTATACTTTCATGGTGGATAGCACATTGAATTTATGAAGATATATATTAGTATGCTACAACTTGGTTTTTTTATTTATATGTTGATTTTTTCTTGCCGCTATACACATTCTGACGGGAGATACAAGCATCTTCATGGAATCATTTTGTATGATGATAGTTTTACAGTACACACATTTTGTCACAAAATTTGGCAGGCACAAGGTGTATGTTTATACTTCAGTTTTTCACAATCATTGTTTTTATGAGATTTGGGTGCTATATGATATGGTTTCTTTAATAACATGTATATAATTCTAGTTGATGGCACATGTGATGGGATGAATAAGGAGGATATTTTTCAGAATATATTTTTCATATTATTTTATTTATTGTTAACACATAAGGTGCTAGAAGTCATGAGTAATGTAGTCTATAAGGTATACCAAAGGGAGCATCTACCGAATTTTATTTAAAGTTAAATTAAATTTTAACATATCCTTTAGAATACTCCTTTTCCGAATGATAATGAAAGATATTAAAATAAAAATAAACTAATCACTCAAATAGTTTAACTGCCTAACTCTGGAAATGAGCCTCTGAAGGAAAGGGGGAATTCTCTATGAGGAAAACTATGCACAAGTTTTAACAGTTGTTATTTAATCCTCTAATTTATCATTCAGTGAGTTCAAGAAGCTAATATATTTGGTGGTATAAAACTCATTCAAAGGAGAGATCGAGTAGAAACACAGATTCATCTAATTATTCTGAGGATTTTTTAAGTTATCTTGATTTCCTGCAATTTTATTATGCTAGTAGGGTATGGTTTTTTATGTTAGTGCTAATAGATGTTAATTTTGTAGAGAAGGCTTGTTGACTTAATTATATTAGACTGCCCAAAGGAATTTCTTGTAGTTGTTTCACATCATTGTTTTCTCTCTAAATTTATTTTACATTGTAGACATTTCAAATGGAGTTATGGCCAAGATTTTTCACAAAGACTTGCTAAACAGAAGGTTGTAACCACTATTTTTAATACAAATAAGTCATTTTCAGCCACTTATATATGTGCATACTTCTATAAATTTATTCATTTTCATGCATAATTTGGCATTAAAGTTTGTTTAATTCTTTGATAAATTTTACAGTAGAAATATTTCAGTTTTTGTGTAGCCTTGTGGCTCATGGAACACTCTATAATTGTTCATTTATTGTTTTACTTTAATTTCAAATTGTTCATAATTTTACATGTTTTTATATTGTATATGTGTATCTTATTTCACTTTCCTACCAAAAATTTTGTATAAATTTAATCTCTTGTATTTTTCTTTAATTTTGTACCTGTCAATAATTGATTTTCTTTGTTGTAAATGAACCTGTAAATTTGAAAACCACTCACTAAATTCTTGCATAAAATACTTGGGCCAAGTCTTGTTATTTCACTTTCCCGTTGAGATTCGAGGGCTTGATGGATAAGATCAAAAACTTCCCTCATCAACAACAATCTTGTTATTTCACTTTCCCGTTGAGATTCGAGGGCTTGATGGATAAGATCAAAAACTTCCCTCATCAACAACAATCTTTTTATAGTGAGCACAGTTGGACTTGTAAACATCAGCAATTTCAGGCACCAAAGGGCCATCTAGATTGGGGTTAAATAACATGGAACACATTAACAGAAGGACGTTGGAAATAGTAAGTCTAGTGCTCCATTGTTCCTTCAATATACATAACCATAGGCTTCCATTTAGATTAATATTTGGGTGATTAATCTGGAAAAAATATAAATCTAGTCAATCGTTTGATGTAGATATAGTTTTCTAAACCTGTGAATATTTGGAATATTCATTCACTACTAGATTTTTCTATCAGTTCAAACTTCAAAACTGGATGGCTAAATGGATTGAAGGGTGGAAAATTCCTATCTCTTTTGAGGTGCTACAAGGTCTCTAGTCTCTTGAAATTGAAGAGATTGGTGCTGCAAAATCCTTGAAGTGTACACTAATGAAAAATTAGTTGGCTAAATGGATTGAAGGGTGGAAAATACTTGATCCCTTTGAAGAACTACAAGGCCTTCAATCCCTTGAAACTGAAGAGGATGGCACTGCAAAATCTTCGAAGCATATGCTAATGAGTCCCAAAATTGTTACATAGGTTTCCTTGCCTACTTCCATGACAATGCATTTAGAAGAAAACTTGGTCATTTCTCTTCAATACTTCCTTCATCATAGCTGATGAAACTATAACTGATATTTTTTTGAGATGACAAGTCATCAAAGAATTGGAACTAATCACTTTAAACAACCACATAATAGGAGGTTTATTGTTGTGAAAAAACAAATCGTGTAGTGAGCTAGTGCTTTGAGGCGGAGGCGGTGGCAGTTAGGATTAAAGGTTACCCGAGACTATGTTACATGAACATCGACTACAGGAGTAGTCACCATTATCACAATAGTGAGGGATGTCAAAGAAGTATGATAGCACAGGGAAGTGTCAGTGTTAGTGCTACCCAAAATGACAACTTAAAAAATTGTTTTTCTTAAATTAATTTATTGATCCTGACAATTTTGAAAAAAAAAAATACGACAGGGTAATTAAGTCGAATCTCATACATCTAGACCAATCATAAATTGGGATTTTCAATTTTTTAATTAAGTAAAATAAATTTGGTTTCTATTGAGTAGTATCCAAACTTTTTTAAGAAGACTTGGGAATGCATGTAAAGCGAGTTTAAAATTAAAAAACACTTTGGATATCCATGTAAAAGTGAATAAATTAATAGGTTATCAATGTAGTTTGACCACAAGATAAAAGGTATAGTCCCTCTTAATAATAACTTATTTGAGCAATTCTTAGATAAATAATTTAAATCGTAGTATTTTTGTATCATTATATTTATGGTGTTGAAAATAGCAACAAGAAATGATAAAAATAGAATAGAGAATATTCCAATTTTAATTTGTCCTTGAATTAAAATTGTGAATTAAAATCAAATTTAGTCTCACCAGCTGCTTGGAAATAATTAATTAATTCATTATGGATTAATTAGTTGGAGAAATTCAAGTTAGAAGTTTTTCTAAAGTCATGCAACAGTTATCCCTTAAATTAAGGAGATTATCCCTTAATTAAGGAGATAAGATTGAGTTATATTTGAGTTGTAATTAGTTAACTCAGTTTACTGAGTTAAGTCCAGTTAAATTAGTTCCAAACTGTTTGAGGAACTAATAGAGAGTTAACAATCAGTGGATGCATGCATGCACTCAACTAGTGTACTCCAGTTAACTAAAGATTCCCTCATTAGAAACTCATGCATGTCTATTATGGGAAAGACCCAGTTGAGATTAAAGACAAGGACAATGTACTATCAGTTGCATGTGTTTTCCTATAAAGGAGACTCATACATGCAGTTAAGGTAAGGTTCCTTGAGGATTGCGCAGTTCTGACAGTGTGAGAGTAGTGTTCCACTGGGTGAAGGAGAATCATCCTAGAGGTACTGTGCAAGGAAATAGGAGCTTGGAGGGCAGAGGAGAAGGCTTTTGAAAAGCTTTGATTTCCTGTGAGCATCTATGAGGATTGTACTGAGAGCTGGCTAGCTGTGAGAGCTAAGGCTTTGTATAATCTTTATGTATTTCCGCCTTGTATGATAATACATATAGTGGGGTTTTTAGATGAGGTTTTCCCCAAAGTATGTTCATGTGTATTGTGCATTGATTCTTCTTCTTCTGGTTATATGTGTTCAGCTCGATCTTGCTCAATCTTTAAGCTTTCACAAAGCAAATTGATAGTAGAAGTAGGTTATAGTATTTTGCTTTGGTATATTGCATTATCGGGTTAATTTGTAGTTAGATTTTCTACATAGGCCTCAGAGTGAGATTTGTAGAGAATTTGCAGAATTTCTACATATGGTTTGTCTGCATAAATAGGGCATGCATTCTTTTAGACGATGAAAAGAAAAATTATGGCTCTAATCATTCACCAAGCGAGTTTGATATATCCTTTTATGCACAGATAATTAAATGTTTCCCTAATTCTGGACCTCCATGAAAGATGATTGTACTTTTTTAGATTAAAATAATCCAAATAAATGTAAGCAGTCAAATTAAAATATTCCAAATAAAGAATTTCATATGTGGACATCCCAAACAATGGGTGATTAGTAAAAGTTGATCCCACAAATCCAATAGTCATAGTCATGGCAATCCTCAACTGAGTTTCTATTCCTACACCATAAAAAACCTCAAAAATCATTACTTAAAATCCATATTGATAATGTTGTAGATTAGATCATGGATTTTATGACTCCTAAGTTTCTTAGAGGCCACACTTTGTCACTTCCAGTGAAAAGACCTAAGAGCTTCAAAACAGACTTAGACTTAAAAAAAAATGAACAGATAATCCACAACCTTAAATTCTTCCATTCTTATTTTACTCATGTCATAATGCATTTCGACATTTGATTGATTTCTTCCGCCCATAACTCATTTTTTGAAATTTTGGGCTATGATGATGAAATAATCAGCTCCCTCCTCTCGAACAATGTCATGCTTTCTAAAATGAAAATAGAGAAGAAAAAATAGAACAACAAGAAGAGAAGAAAAGTAATCAATGTCTTGTGAGAGTAGGATAGGATCTTGTGGCCTTCGACTGCTTCCATCACAAGACAAAGAGCCACCTTAACATTTGGAAAAGCCCAAGCTTTTTGTGGACACACTTTCTATCGAAAAGAGAATGGGAAATGTGTGATTTGAATAGTATAAAAATAGAAATATAAAATTAGTGCAATCATATAAATTGTAAAACATTAATTCATAATACTTATAGTCATGATACATCTCACTTTATTATCCCTACCACAAGCGGTAGATAATGCATTGTGTTTTTTGGTCAAACCCAATGCATTGTGTTTTTTGGTCAAACCCATATTAGTTTGGGTTTCACCATAAGAAATCGTAAATTTCTATATTTTAACATTGTAAATTAAAATATTTTATTTTTTAGCAATAATTTAATTTATTTATCTTCAACCTAGCTGACTATCAATTTTCATAGCAGTTGTTTATAATGCGACTTTTTGGAAGCCTTTCCGGTGGGTTTTTCTGGTCAAAATCCGGCAATAATTTATTGGAATCGCAAGTTTGATAGGTTTCTGCACAATCAAAGAGTCCTAGGGGTTTTCCAGGGCGCTGAATCCAAATATGCAGTTAAAAAACCATTTTAACTGCAATAAATCAAGATTTAACCTCAATTTCTTCGGCCGGATTATAGACAACTCCATTTTCATATATTATTTCTCATCCCTCAATTACCCAGCGAAGAGTACAAAGGTCGTATCAAGAGTACAAAGGTCGTATCATGGGTGGGTGGTATTGGGACGATACTAGGGTATGAACAATGCCTAATACGAACAATCCCTGAGTTTTCTCAGACCGAGGATCACTGGTCACAAGTCAAATCTGAAGCCTTTGTATATTTTTAGTAGCATACTTTTATGGAAAGCTTTTGAATTTGGTTGTTACTTTTTAGAGCTCAGGGCCCTAGTTTCATCATTTCCAGAGCTTTTCTCTTCCACAATTCAAATTTTCTTTGTAGTTTCAAAACTTTCAACAATTTTTCTTTAAGTTCGAGGCTTCATTCTTTCATTGAAATGAAGAAATGGTTATGGTGAATGAAATTGTCCATTTTCTATGAGATTTTGTAGTTTTGATGAATGTTTCAGTAGCCATACCTAGTTTTTGACCCCTGAATGGTCATTTACCATCTCAACTTAATTCATTGTCCATATATTCTAAGGCTTGGAGCTATGATGTGCTTACATTACTCTGCTTCTTGCTACCTTTTTTCCACCAAGCATCCCTAAATTCGATGCTTTCGTAATCTTTTAGCTGCGGCTTTTAATTTATGTGACCAATTCAATCTCGCAGAAGGCTAATTCATCAAACATTTTGTGCAAAAGACTTTGGAGCTAATGCTTAGGAATTCTTCTGAGTGAAGTTTCTATAACGACGAGCCTTTACTCTATTTAAGCTCCAAAATCTTAAATCTTCACTAGTATTTGAAGCCCTTCGATGCAGAGTAAACTTTATATTACTGTAAATTTTCAGGAATTTGGGTTCTTCATCTTCTTCAAGCGAGTTTGTTGTTTTTTAAGAAAATTGCAACATATGAGTGCAATATTTTACTGTTTGCTCATTCAAGAGAATATTTTTTTGTTTTTAAATCAAGTTATAGAATTTGAGTGTTATTTTCGAAGGCTTTCTCCTCCAGAAGGATCAATTATTTTGCTCTTCTGGAATAGAGATGCAGAGTTTGAGGGCTTTATTCAAAGAGTTGATCAGTCTCAAGCACGTTTCACAGTTTTTTAAAGGACTTGTAAAGCTTTAAGCTCGAGAGGACAACATTCCTATTTTGTTTCAAATATTTGGATTCAACTGAACCGTGATATTTTGTTACAAAGAAAGTCAGAGGTCGATATTATTATGCAACTTTCTTGCTGGTGATATAAGTAAATGCCAGTGTCGGGAACCTAAAGTTCAAAGGTTGTAGACATCGTTTGGTGAAAATTTTTACCTGTCAACGCATTTCAGCTTTGACGCCATTAATATATTTTCAAGTCAGTGTTGAGGGGTCAAGCTGCCGTAAATTGATTTTATTTTTTTAGCCATGGCTCCTAATGTAGAGAGACCTGCTGGAGAGGAGGGCTTTATGGTTCCGAGCAATAAGACTTCAACCTGCTCAGGGCAACAAGAAAAAATGACATTGATAAAAGACCAAAAACAAAGTATTTTCACAACCAACATTGCAGTCGGTCTTAACATCTCCTTCTTCCTCTTATTCATCCTCGACATCTTTTTCACCAATTTCTCCCCCTTGTTCAAACTTTAGAGCATCAAAGTCAGTGGAAAACAACTATAACAACAACATTATCTCCAATTTTTCCACCGACTCAGAAAGGGAAGAAATGTGCACAACACCCAAGGTAGAGGAGTATCGAATACCATAAACTATATTGTGTTGACTGGCTCTGAGGAAGCGAAGGGTTCTGTCAAGGTTTTTTGTAGTGACTTCAACAGGTTTTTTCATTGCTCCTGATTTGGATTCCATGTTTCCTCTGCATAAAATATCAGTTAAAATATAGAAAGAAAAGATCAGATCCACGGTCATCCTATATGGATTTTTAGATTCTACCTGAGGGTCCTTATGAATATAAACTAGCGACGAAGCCAGATGGTATATCTTCCTTTATACGATCCTACAGTTTGCACAGTGAGTATAGATCAAACCCTCGTTTGTTTTACTACATTCTTCGATATATGAGAATGGTCACACATTTCAATGTGATGGTTAAAATCAATCACACATTCATATAAATATTGACATGTGCATTGTTGTTGCCCTGGTACATAACCCATATGTCACACGACTGAAGATAATAACCCATATCTCACACGACTGAAGAGAAAAACACACTTTATTGTGATGGTGACCCTTAATGCCACATTAGATTTGGCGCAGTGTTCATTCCACTCTCAGCACCTTTGTTATGCCCCTATGCCACCATTTATAATATTTATACATTAGATTTGGCGCAGTGTTCATTCCACTCTCAGCACCTTTGTTATGCCCCTATGCCACCATTTATAATATTTATACACGCGTTGTTTACCGAGGCCACAATTTTTTTAAACAACTAGCTCATGAGATCACTAATATGAGGTATTGGGTTCATGAAAATATTTAATAAGTGCTTATAGCTTTAAGGTTCCTTGTAAATAATTTTAATAAGTGTTTATAGCTTTAAAGTCTCACATAAATAATTTGTGGTGGAACCATGCTTAATGCACATTAGTATACAAATAACTATATGCTGAAATTGAATCTTGTTAGCATAGTGAACCACATCCACATCATATCAAAATGGTCACCATAAATATCCTATTAACTTTATTCAAATCCTTATTACATCACTAAAAAATCTCACCATATACTTTTACAAAATAATAATAATAGTAACATATTTAACAAAAACATATATTTTACCCATGAGGTGTAGACCAATTGATTTGTGTTGGGTTTAGTCCCGACCAGGTGATAGGTTGAAATCTCATGGGGAGCGGGAGGAGTGGCAACCACTCTTGAGTGAAATTAATTAAATATTTTCCGAGGGGAATCCAAGCTCGGAGCTCAAGCCTTGTAAAAACCCAATGAATAACATCCCATTAGTGGGTAGATCCTTCCATCTTACAAGCAGGTGGGAGCCACTCTTGAGGGAAAGTAATTAAATATTTTCCAAGGGGCATCCAAGCTCGGAGCTTGACCCTTGTAAAATCCCAGTGAATAACATCCCATTAGTGGGTAGATCCTTCCATCTTTCGAGCAGATTGACCACGGCCTCGACTCAACCTAGTAAAAAAAAAATAACATATATAAATAATATAAAAAGAATTAATATATAAATTATATAAGGGCACTTTAATTAAGAGATGAAAATGGTTATTTTGGTCAATATTTGGAAATTCAATTTCAAATGTGGTTGTGATCTCTTGTTGTTTAAAATGCACTCTTTAATATATGGATAGATTCAACACCCTAAAAATTCCCCAAGGTACTCAAACATTGTAAATTAAGAAACATAAACTTATGATTTAGAAAAACTTCTACCAAATTTTGGACAAAATTAAGTAAAAAAAATAAGAAAAGAGTCATTTTGTATAATAGTGAGATTATGCAAATATATATATATATATATATATATATATATATATATATATATATATATATAAATATAAAATATATTATAAAGCTATAATAAACATTTATGGATATGATATTTTTATGTTGTAAGGCATTCTCCTTTGAAATCAACTCTCTTGGGTGACACCGTGTACTTTTAAGCGTCGTTGATACTGTGTGTTAGACGATTAAAGTATTTTCCCTCGTCGGATCACAATGTAGGTATTACGCTGAAGGTAGTTATAAGTGTAACTGGAAGGTTGGCTTGGGTTCATTACAGTCACTCCAAGGAGGTTCCTGGTTAAGATTCAGGGGCATCTAATGAAGTAATGCAGAGAAAAAAAACCCATGAAAGGGAAGCTTGAGAGCTCTTTAAAATCGTGGAGGAGCCTTGGTGCTAGTTTTGTAACAAAGCATTGTTTCCTGTGTAGGTTCCCATAACCATAGCGCTCACGCCCCCCATTGTGAGGTGAAGACAGGTCAAGGATAACATCAGGTATAGTTTTGGGTTTTATTTGTGATTGATGATGTGTGTGAGTTAAATCCTTTTGCTTTAAGGTTTCTTATGTTGTTAGTAAGGTTTTCAATATGCTATTGATGATCTCCACCCTTTTAAATCTGTGCTTAGTGGATTTGTAGGCGTTTAAATGTTTGGAACAAAGAACAAAATCAAGGGCATGTTCCTTTCGTTAAGTTTTATTTTGTGGAACAAGGACTTTGGGAGCTCCGGGTTTGCTTTGTTCGGTGTAGAATCTGCCGCCATTGTGACAAAGAAAAAAATCAACAAGTCCAAGTGCCTGTTCCTTTCTTTAAGTTGTGGCTTCAGAGTCAGACACTATGTTACCAGAAACGGGACGGTTGCCACAGTTTCCCGTAAAAAACCTGTAAGAAACGGAAACCAGACGGAAACGCTGTTTTCTACCGTTATTTTAGCTAACGGGTGCATATATTTTATGGGAAATCTTTTACCGGTGGTAGTTCGCTCTTTTGCATGTTATTCTCAGCCCTGTATTTTCACTTTTTATTGTAGATTTCACTCATGTATTCATTCAATAATCTAGAGGTTTATGCCAAGTATATAGAAAGTTGATCATTTCTGTACTATTGTCTCTTTTTTTAGTTTTGGTTGATTTGTTTTCCTTTAACATATATATTGTTAAAATTCATAGTTTAAACACTATTCTATATGTGGCTCAAGAAATTCACATTTAATTGCAAATTCTATTTATTGTTTATATATATATATATATATATATATATATATATATATATATATATATATATATATATATATATATATATATAATTATTTGGAATTTTTTTAAGGAAACAATAATTAGCTGATAAAAATGTATACACTTAATTGATTAGGAGGCATAAGAATGTATATATTTAATAGTCAATTTTCTAAGCATCAGTTTCTTATTTAAATTATTTAGGTTTTTAATAAAATTTGAGCTGGAAATTTAGTTGAAACTATATTGAAAATTGAAACTAACGCTGTATTTTTTATTTTTATTTTCATTTTCTCTCTCCTCGTTTTTTGAGTGCGAAACTTCCAAACTCCGTTTCTCGTACCGTTTTTGTTTCTCGTTTCGTTTCCCGTTTCTCGTTTCTGGTAACATAGGTCAGACAATACCACACCTCCGCATGTCGGTAGTAGATTATCAATGGATATAAATTCCAAACCCAAAACTCTCAAGCATAAATTTCCCAGAATCCAATTATCGAAGGTTTTATCTTCTTCCCCTATCTAGTTTAAAAAAAAAAACACATTATCTGAGGGTTTATCTTCATCCTATGTCTATTAGTGTTTTCTGTGTCTAGTAGTGTTTTAGAAGTCATTATTTGAGGTTTTATCTTCTTCCTCTGTCCACTTTCTCATGCTTGCAACATCTAATGTTTCATGCTTGAGTAAATTTGGATGAGCAACATATATCATGGAGAATAGAAGGCATAAAGGCATGCCTGGCGATTTTATAGTGAACGCTTTGGCAAATGTTAGAGCGCTCTCCAGGAGAGAGTATTGAGTCAATTATGGATGGCACTCAACGACCTATATAGAGAACTTGGAAAGAGATCAAATAATGATAGGGGCACTGGACTGAAAACATTTGGAAAGAGTGCCTCTGCAGGGAGTGTTTGGAGAGCCTCAGAGGATGATGCTACTCTCGTTTGCAGGGAAGAATGGAAAAACAGACCTATTGGATCCATGAAAGAAAAATTGAAGACCAAATACTTTCGACACTAGCACTAAGAAATTTAACTTCTAGAAGGACAAGGCATGAAAGTAGCATTTTCTGAAGTGTTTGGAAACTTGTTATAGACTTTCTCTGAATGGGAGATATAGACTTCGCATTTATAGAGGTCCTCTGTCCTGTGGAAGATCTAAAGGTATGCCTCTTCCAGAGCCAATGCTCCCTTAACCTATGTTTTCCTTTCCAAAATTCTAGTGAGGAAAAAAAATATCAAAGTCAAACACACTCACCTATTACTATAAACATCTCCTTAGGCTGGTCATTCATGCACCATTAATATGTTTGGAATGGTGATTCTTCTTATAGTTATTTAAATATATTTGGGTAATTACAGGCTTCCTGGTGACTTTGGATTTGATTTGTTGGGCTTGATGGATCTTGAAGGACCTAGAGGTTTTGTCGAACCAGGTTGGCATGCTTATGGAGAAATCATGGATGGTCGATACGCAATGTTGCTTGCAGTTGGAGTCATTGCTCCTTAAATATTAGGCAGCCTTGGGCTAATCCCACAAGAGACTGCACTTCCCTAGTTCAGAACTGGGGTCATTCATCTAGCAGGGACATATTATTACTAGGCTAACCCTTTCACTCTTTTTGTGCTAGAGATTGCCTTAATGGTATTTGCAGAACACATAAGATTACTATATTACAGAAACCATGGATCGATGGGAAAATAATATTTATTTCTTGGGATTTCAAAAATACTTGGGTGGTTCAGGTAATCTGCATACCCCGGGTGATCACCATTGTTGCAACATATTATGTGTAAGCTACATAGACAAAATGGTTCAATCTGTTTTGCAGACCAATTGTGGTAATGATATTCATTCCTGCAATGCACACCTGAGCTGCAAGAATAACAATATGGGGTTTGAATGAGGCCGACCAACTACCCATTTTTTCATAGTAAATAGAGGTTCTCATCTTACAAGGATGTCTTCAAGCTCTATCTGCTGAACTATGGAAATTATGAACAAGAAGTTATTATGAATGGACAACAATACCTGAAGATTGACTCCTAGGCCAAAAATATAGAAGGAATTACACTCTTAAAGTTCTTGAGTAAATTTGGATGAGCAACACATATCTTGGAGAATACAAGGCATAAAGGCATGCCTAGTGGTTTTATAGTGAACCCTTTGGCAGATGTTAGAGCGCTCTCCAGGAGAGAGTATTGAGTCAATTATGGATGTCCCTCAACAACCTATATAGACAACTTGGAAATAGATCAAATAATGATAGGGGCACTCAACTGAAAATGTTTGGAAAGAGTGCCTCTGCAAGGAGTGTTTGGAGAGCCTTAAAGGATGATGCTACTCTCGTTTGCAGGGAAGAACGGAAAAACATAGCTATTGGATCCATGAAAGAAAAATTGAAGACCAAATACTTTCGACATTAGCACTGAGAAATTTAACTTCTAGAAGGACAAGGCATGAAAGTAGCATTTTCTGAAGTGTTTGGAAACTTGTTGTAGAATTTCTCTGAATGGGAGATATAGACTTCACATTTATAGAGGCCCTCTGTCCTGTAGAAGATCTAAAGGTATGCCTCTTCTAGAGCCAATGCTCCCTTAACCTATGTTTTCCTTTTCAAAAATTCTAGTGAGGAAAAAAATATCAAAGATGAATACGCTCACTTGTTACTGTAAACATCTCCTTAGGCTGGTCATTCATGTGACATTAATATATTTAGAATGGTGATTATTCTTCTAATTATTTGAATATATTTGGGTAATTACAGGCTTCCTGGTGACTTTGGATTTGATTTGTTGGGCTTGATGGATCCTGAAGGACCTGGAGGTTTTGTCGAACCAGGTTGGCTCGCTTATGGAGAAATCATGAATGGTCGATATGCAATGTTGCTTGCATTTGGAGCCATTGCTCCTGAAATATTAGGAAACCTTGGGCTAATCCCACAGGAGACCGCACTTCTCTGGTTCAGAACTGGTGTCATTCCTCTAGCAGGGACATATGATTACTGGGTTGACCCTTTCACTCTTTTCATGCCAGAGATTTCCTTAATGGGATTTGCAGAACACATAAGACTATTGGATTACAAAAACCCTAGATCGATGGGAAAACAATACTTATTTCTTGGGATTTCAGAAATACTTGGGTGTTTTAGGTAATCTGCATACCCCGAGTGATCACCATTGTTGAAACAACTTCTGTGTAAGCTACATAGACAAAATGGTTCATTCCATTTTCCAAAGCAATTCTGGTAATGATATTTATTCTTGCAATGCATGCCTAAGCTGCAAGAATAGCGATATGGGGTTTGAATGAGGCCAACCAACTACCCATTTTTTCACAGTAAATAGAGGTGCTCATCTTACAAGGATGTCTTCGGTTCAATATTTTTTCTTAGTACATGCTTGATCACTCTGCAACTCTTTCTTGTACTAATTATGTGACTGATTCCCTTTTATAATTTGAAATACCTTGTTGATCTCTTGACAGGATGCATCAAAATTGTTCAAGTGATAATATGCCCATATTTAAACAATATAATCACAATCCATGTCCAATTACCAAAGGTACTACTATGACTGATCTAAACATAGAGATTTAATGTTTTGTTACAATGACAAGTGAGACTTCTCCATGCAAGCTTACTAGACTTCAACTAAGGCAATAAGGGCAAGATAAAACAACCTTGTTTAGAGGCCATGGGGAACTAAATCTCAACAACTGAATGGATAAGATCAGATAGTGTCAAAAGGCTTATTGACATTGATGGAGCTCTTCATGCATGCGCTAAGAAAGGCTATAGGCCGAACTATGGAAATGGGACTAATAGAGTAGTCTTTCCTAGAATGGTAGAATGAACTTGCTCTAACAACAACTCCTGTTATAGGGGTCCATGGTAGTTCTGTTGGGAAAAGACAATATTTGTTGCATATAGGGTCCCATATGGGCTTCCATTTCAATTAGTGGGGACTAACCACACCTTCTGCCTCTGTCTCATGGGTGTGCTACTATTGGGAAGGCAAGTTGTATCCGCTGAACTATGGAAATTATGAATAAGAAGTTATTATGAATGGACAACAATACCTGAAGATCGACTCCTAGGCCAAAAATATAGAAGGAATTACACTCTGAAATTTCTTTTGGCTTTGCCTGGTTCATGTCGGTTCATATTTTAAATATCTTGTATAATGAACCTTCTGTATCTGTAAAATTGCAATGTAAAAATAGAAGGATCACGTTCATGTTGAATAGTATTACTATTTATGAAATGTGTAATGAAACATATCAAATTATGTTGCAAAGTGATATTCAATTATCATCGACTACATTCATTGTTATTACAATAATATGCTATAGATTCGATGTATGTGTAGTTACAACAGCATTCAGTATGTTTGAGATTGCATAAGAAAATATGGCGGAAGTGTCTATGAGGCTTGCAAAGTAAAAATTCTCAAATACTGTGATCCTGCAATAATATGGTTAGAAATATTGAATACCTCATTAGTCTAATAATATTACAATTATTAGTTTAGTAATAATTAAACTCTAAGTTTAATTGATGATAATTGTGTTACTAAGTATTATGTAAACAGTAATTCAAGCCAAGCCAATTCTTATAGATCAATCCAACTGAAAAAAAAAAAGAAAATGATAATGAAAATTCCATTTGATTATGCACTTACCCACAAAGTGCAAGCAAAAATATCTGGAAAAATTTGGGGCAGGTCATTGCAGGATGTTTGTTTATGCAAAAACATGAAAATAGAATAATTTCAAACATTTAATAGATTAGAAATCATCAACATGTTTTGTTCCAGTTCAGACCAGACTTTCCAACTGTTAAAAACTATCTATCATATACTATACCTTTCTAGAAAATAAGCAAAAGGATTGATCACCATTGTTGCAACAACTTTTGTGTAAGCTACATAGACAAAATGGTTCATTCCATTTTCCAGAGAAATTCTGGTAATGATATTCATTCCTACAATGCATGCCTGAGCTGCAAGAATAACGATATGGGGTTTGAATGAGGCCAACCAACTACCCATTTTTTCACAGTCCAGCCCAGAAGAACTTAACCAATCAAAATTAACCTTTTCAACTCTTTGGAAAACTATTATGTAAGGGGATTTAATTCAAGTTAATTTCATTCTCTTCAAATGTCATTTGGTGAGGATAGAAATAAGTAGGTGAAGAATCAAGACTATTAGGTTGTTCTGTGCATAATGTTTGCAATCACAACACTGTAAATAGAGGTGCTCATCTTACAAGGATGTCTTCGGTTCAATAATTTTTCTTAGTACATGCTTGATCACTCTGCAACTCTTTCTTGTACTAATTATGTGACTGATTCCTTTTTATAATGCGAAAGACCTTGTTGATCTCTCGACAGGATGCATCAAAATTGTTCAAGTGAGAATATGCCCATATTTAAACAACATAATCATAATCCAAGACCAATCACCAAAGGTACTACTATGACTGGTCTAAACATAGAGATTTATTGTTTTGTTACAATGACAAGTGAAACTTCTCCATGCAAGCTTACTAGACTTCAGCTAAGGCAATAAGGGCAAGACAAAACAACCCTGTTTAGAGGCCATGGGGAACTAAAGCTCAACAACTGAATGGATAAGATCAGATAGTGTCAAAAGGCTTATTGACATGGATGGAGCTCTTCATGCATGGGCTAAGAAAGGCTATAGGCCGAACTAAGGCAATGGGACTAATAGAGTAGTCTTTCCTGGAATGGTAGAATGAACCTGCACTAACAACAACTCCTATTATGGGGGTCATGGTAGTGTTGTTGGGAAAAGGCAATCTTCGTTGTATATAGGTCCCATATGGGCTCCCATTTCAATTAGTGGGGACTAACCACACCTTCTGCCTCTGTCTCATGGGTGTGCTACTATTGGGAAGGCAAGTTGTATCCGTTGAACTATGGAAATTATGAATAAGAGGTTATTATGAATGGACAACAATACCTGAAGATCGACTCCTAGGCCAAAAGTATAGAAGGAATTACACTCTGAAATTTCTTTTGGCTTTGACTGGTTCATGTCGGTTCATGTTTTGAATATATTGTATAATGAACCTTCTGTATCTGTAAAATTGCAATGTAAAAATAGAAGGATCATGTTCATGTTGAATAATATTACTATTTATGAAATGTGTAATGAAACATATCAAATTATGTTGCAAAGTGATATTCATTTATCATCGACTCCAGTCATTGTTATTACAATAATATGTTGTAGATTTGATCTACTGGGTAGTTACAACAACATTCAGTATGTTTGAGATTGCATAAGAAAATATGGCGAAAGTGTCTATGAGGCCTACAAAAGTAAAAATTCTTAAATAGTGTGATCCTACAATAATATGGCTGGAAATATTCAATACCTCATTAGTCTAATAATATTACAATTATTAGTTTAATAATAATGAAACTCTAAGTTTAATTGATGATAACTGTGTTACTAAGTATTATGTAAACAATAATTCAAGCCAAGCCAAATCTTATGGACCAGTCCAATCAAGAAAAGAAAATGATAATGAAAATGTCATTTAATTATGCACTTACCCACAAAGTGAAGCAAAATATCTGGAAAAATTTGGGGCAGGTCATTGCAGGGTGTTTGTTTATGCAAAAACATGAAAATAGAATAATTTCAAACGTTTAATAGATTAGAAATAATCAACATGTGTTGTTCCAATTCAGACCAGATTTTCCAACTGTTAAAAACTATCTATCATATATTATACCTTTCTAGAAAATAAGAAAAAAGATTGATCACCATTGTTGCAACAGCTTCTGTGTAAGATAGACAAAATGGTTTATTCCATTTTCCAGAGCAATTATGGTAATGAGAGTGAAGAGAAAGGTGCCACAATTTCCTTTCCCCCTCTCCTCATACCATGGCAATATAATGATAATTATCATAAAAAATCCTTAGCCAGCCATGAAGCTAAAAAGCCTCTCACATCCAGGCATGGGCATGATCGCTGAGATCCCATTTTTTCAGACCCTAAGCCAATTTTTGAAAGATGTATGAATCTGAAATAGAAAGATGCTTGATCTAATAAACAATTTCCCTCCCTTTTAACTTTGTAATAATGAAATTTATTTTTGCAAAGTTGAATGAACAATCCAAGGCTTCTCATTCAGAATATGAAACCAATCATTATGATGGTTGAACTTCCAAAAAAAAACCCATTAAATATGGGAGTTAGTTGTGTAACAGGAGATTGGAGGGAAGAGAGAAAAAAGAGCTCGATGATGAAGGGCACAAGCAAAACATGAAAAACTCGGGATGAATAAAATGCATTATCAAAGTCAAAGGCTATCTCCACGCCAAAGCTACTGCGTTCTTACGACTGAGTGAAAAATACATGAAATCGCTTTTTGAATGTAGCTCACCATTTTAACAATTTCCTGAGCATATTAAAAGCCCCCTTCAATGTTGGTTTTCCTGTTTGGAATTTCAGGGTAAAAGCTCCGCTTCTTTGGTGCATCTGAATTCTCGGTGGTTACCTAATCATTGTGTCAATAGTATTTATTTATGATGTTTGCTATGTTTTTTTCTCTAATACACCTGTTTATGCTCCATTTGAAATGGATGTGCCATAGTATCATTCTCGCCCATTAACACTCCCAACGAATTAAGGTTGTTGGAATTTTTGGGTTTAGTAATTGAATGCTCAGACAACCTCTCTTTACTTGCCAGTGGCCATTTAGCTATGGATTCGTTTGATCAGATAGTGTGTGTAATCTTCCACTGGCCTCTACCTTGGGTTTATTAGCATGATGGCTAACCACAACAACAAACACATTTATTTGCCATTCGTTTCCCCGCGGCGTCATTTTACACTAAATGATCTTTTTAACCATGCCAGGGGAGTGGCGTGGGATCTTCGGGGATGGTCCTTGGTGCAGGACGATCAGACAAAAATACATGAAGGGCATATGCCTTGAATTCTGGTTTAGAAACGACACTATTGGCATTAAAACAGGATCGGCTATCTGGTTAAGTTTCAGGAAAGTTGAAAAGTTTTTCCTGTCAAGATTAAGATGGAGGATATTTACTGGTAACAGGATCTTTATTGGCCTCGATCCCATTGCTGGTAGACGCGATCTTTCCTTCCCAGATGTTCTTTTATCCGCCTTACACAGATTGCGTATCTTCACGTGGGATAGACTCATCTCAGACTGGAATGGCCTCTCCCCCACGTGGAAGGATGCAAGTGACATCGCTCTGCCAATTGATCTCCACCCTTCATGGTTTCTGTTCACAGCCGCATTACAGGATAGTGGGATTATTCGTGCAAGCACTCCTGATCATCTATCATGGTTCTCCTCAAACAGCTCGGCGGTTCCAAGAGTAAAAGACATTTACTCTGCCTCCATTTGCTCAAAGTCTTTGATCTCTCCACCTATCTTCCCGGTCGCTCTTTGTAATCCGGCTGCTCTCCTAGAATGATCCTTTTTGCTTGGCTGGTTTTTAACAACCATAATCTCTTTTGGGACAATCTTAGAAAGTGGCGCTAGCATGGCCCCAGTAGAGGCTCAATGTGCGAGTCTAAAAAGAGACTAACTATCATATGTTCTTTTTGTGCAACTCTTCTCAGAAAATCTGGTATGAACTCGCCATTTATTTTGATTTCCCTCACCATGTTTTTGACTCTGTTCATGCAGCTTTCCTTTGGTGGTGCTCACAATGCGAGGCAAGGCGTCCCCTTCTAGTTATCACGTTATGGCATGCCTGGAAATGGCGGAATCATCAAATTTTTAGAGATTCCAGGGCCCCTTTCTCTTCCATCCTGCATAGTATTTGCACTAGCTATGCTGCTATCACAGGTTATAAGGCATAATACTATCGTCATATCATGTCTTTTTTGCTCCCTCTATTTGACTTTCTGCTAAAGCATGCTCATCTCCAGCCGTCTAGCTTTATGTGCAATCATTGTATGTATCCATCTTACTCAGAGTTTTGCTATATGACATCCTTCCAACATGATCCAGCTCTATCTCACTGTATATCCACTCAAGTCCTTCTCATATGTTTTACATTGTAGCTCTTTATATTGACTTAATATAATCTATATCGCTTTTTCTTCTCGAAAAACCATGTCAGGGGAGTTTTCACTCCAGCCACATAGCCTCAATTTCTAATTTACTGAGTCAATTTCCAGTGGTATATGTTCAGGGAAAACATGTATTCCAGCCCGAGAGGCATTGAACATTTTATCCCCTTGGGCGAATTGCTAAGCATTCCCACAGCTCGATTTCACCCATCTCTCAATTGTTGTTGTACGTGATTGGGTACAGCCATACGCTTGCCTGAATGTTATGATAGAGTAAAGTTTGGAATGTGTTTGGGTTCTCACCAACAACCATTGTGGACCCGGTATAGAATCCACACGCCCACAGCAATTACATTGATTGTGTTTTTAATGTTTTGATCAGTGAATTGGTATAATTGACTGTGCTTTGTAGAAACCAAAGTTAATAGCTCATTTATGTGTATTATCCAGTTCATTCAATCATATGCTACAACCAGAATCCCTCTTGTGATGCATTTCCTGGCAGTTACAACCTTTAGGAATAGTTTATTCAATAGGGGTATATATCTAGATTCAGTTGCTCCCAGCGATGGGCATGGTATCTCACCTACAACGAACTGTGATTTGGCAGATGTGCCATTGTTCTAGACGTTGGATATAATTTTGTTGTAAAGCAAAGTATATTTATATATACATAAAGGCTAAACGGAATTTGAGGCCCACTTGAATCCTCTGCTGAATTGGGACCTTGGTATTAGAAGGAAGCAGGTCCCAAACACGCAGAGCCTCTAAGCCAAACTAAAGAATACTCCGCTGGATCTATTGATGACCATTGGCTTTGGAAAATAGTGAGCAGACCAAGCTTAAACACTTAAAGAAATAGAATTTGCATAGTAACAACTGTTTATTTTCATCAAGGATCTATATTTATGAGATAGGCCATGGCCTACTGTTCATTGTTAGGGTTATGAGGACCCTTTGCCCATTAAGAATTTCATTCTCTAGTCCGCTGGATCTATTGATGACCATTGGCTTTGGAAAATAGTGAGCAGACCAAGCTTAAACACTTAAAAAATAGAATTTGCATAGTAACAACTGTTTATTTTTATCGAGGATCTATATTTATGAGATAGGCCATGGCCTACTGTTCATTGTTGTTCATTGTTAGGGTTATGAGGACCCTTTGCCCATTAAAAATTTCATTCTCTCACCAACATGATTTATGTTTCTAACTTTGTAGAATGTTCTATTAGTCATTTAGCTATATTTATTAGTTTTACATATAAAAATAATAATTTATTTTATAAATTAAAATTTAGCTAAATACCAAATTAATGTATAAGACTCTTTATTTGTCAAAAGAAATAATAATTTATTATTTATTTTATAAATTAAGATTTAGCTAAATACCAAATTAATGTATAAGACTCCTTATTTGTGAAAAGAAGCTTTGAAGCAATTTTGATTATAGGTTCCAAGACACCTATCTTGTGAATGCTTCCTACGTATGCCACCCACTCACATATTTTTATTTTTATGATCTTGATATTTAAAAGAAGCATTTTATTCAAATTTTAATGCCAATTTATGAAGTCTTCACATATAATTCTACTACACGCCTAGTATTCAACTTGAGTGGACCTAATGGTTAAAAGCATGTGTTTCCTCCTAATAGGTCACAGGTTCAAAACCAGAGGAGGGTAGAGCATGTATGAAGGTGGGTCCCTTGTCCCACAATCAATAGTAAATACATTGTTATATAAAAAAATAAAAATACCATGTATTTTATGCATGTTTCATGCCTAACTCAAGAAACAACAAATCATTGGACAAGGGCACACATTCACATCAGCACCATTTCGTTGAATAAATATAAGGAAGCATGCAAGTTCCTACATCTCAGACGGTGTAAGTCCCCTTTAAAAGTAAAAATAAAACATATTTTATACATTTTTCATGCTTGACTCAAGAAACATCTAATCATTGGACAAGGGCACACATTCACATCAGCACCATTTTGTTAAAGAAAGACAAGGAAGCATGCAAGTGCCCACATCCCAGACGGTGTAAGTCCCCTTGTTATAATAAGGAAACATAGTGCAGGACCTATTAGTAAATCCACAAATATGGGGCTTATGGAGCTATCCAACTTTCAGGGATGAAGGTAAAGTATGTTAAAAATAAAAACATACAAACAACTACACAAATAAGCAAAAGGACTAATAACCATTGTTGCAACAACTTATGTGTAAGATACATGGGAAAAATGGTTCATTCCATTTTCCAGAGCAATTCTGGTAATGATATGCATTCCTACAATGCATGCCTGAGCAGCGAGAATAATGATATGGGGTTTGAATGAGGCCAACCAACTACCCATTTTTTCACAGTCCATCTCAGAAGAACTTAACCAATCGAAATTAACCTTTTCAACTCTTTGGAAAACTATTATGTAAGGGGATTTAATTCAAGTTAATTTCATTCTCTTCAAATGTCTTTTTTTTTTCACGTGTGGTTCATGGACACCCGTGGTCACTGGGTTGCCGCTACGTCCACGGAAATATCTAAGCTTGATCAAGGGTATCAAGCCCTACAACCAATAGCTAAGCCTAACCCTAAGGGCTTCGGGGAGAATTGACCCTGTGACCTCCCAAGCTGTGAGGCACTTATTTGACCAGTTGAGCTAACCCTTGGGGCTATTCTCTTCAAATGTCATTTGGTGAGGATAGAAATAAGTAGGTGAAGAATCAAGACTATTTGGTGATAAAAGATGAATATTATTGTTCTGTGCATAATGTTTGCAATCACAACACTGTAAATAGAGGTTCTCATCTTACAAGGATGTCTTCAGTTCAATAATTTTTCTTAGCACATGCTTGATCACTCTGCAACTCTGTCCTGAGATATTTATTGTTTTATTACAATGACAAGTGAAACTTCTCCATGCAAACCTGTATATAAATGGGAGGAATCTAGTTCTGCCACTACGGAAAGAGATAGGGAAAGGGATATTGAAACTCAGAAGGTTAGAGAATTGAACTAAAAGTGAAAACTATAGATAGGTTCTATGCTTATAGAAAATCTATATAGTGGAACTACAACACTGATAGAGCTAGAATTATTAGATTAAGGACATGGAATAGATTTTGAATTTGGAACTACTAATTACTGACTGGATGCACTAAAGAGGAGCTCTAGTCTGCCAATATGAGAAGAGTTATAGAGATAGAATCAGAACTAGAGAGATTGTGAACTTACAGACTCGGACCTACGACAAGATCAAGGCACGACCAATTGAGACAGAAAGCTAGAGTCTCTCCATTTCTAGGAGGAGCAGGCACTACATAAGAGCTCATTAAAACTAGTTGTTAGATTCTAGTAGTTACTTTACAACTTATGGAGAGATAGGTGTTACAGTATACTCTTCATGACTTCTTAGTTGATGGAGACTTCCATAGCATGGCAGAATGTTTTTGTCCCACTGTTAAATCTAAATCAGAGCAGTGGTTGGGTTCTCATGTTGATTGGAAGCTTCAAGAAAAGGAAACAATGAGTAAGGTATTTGTTCTAAAAGATATCAAGGGGGTTATGGGGTTATTGAACAACTGATTGTAGCCACTATGACAAAGGAACCTAAATCGCAATAAACAAGAAGAACTTTGTTGCAACTTGCAAGTCTGCATAAATTGTAGTGCATGCAACCTTAGATATAGGAGAAGAAAGCAGAGATTTCAAAGCCCTTAAACAACATTCTATATGGAAAAGAAGAGACCAGATTCCCCAAGAGACACAACCTCATTTTTATCTTAAACCAAAAATTGGTGGTCAAAATGAAGAGTGATATTGAAACTTTTTGTCATATAACATAAATTGATTATCAAATCCAGTTGTTTTAATATCATTTATTTATAATACATTCTATGCTCAACTGAATAGAGATGTCTGTGGTCTGCAAATTTTTTTTCCAATGATGTTGAATTATAATTACAACTAATGCCACTTCAGACTTCAAAAGTGTGTGTTATTATTCTTAAATTGTACACTTGCATCAATATTGAAAGATTAGTTTAGTAATAAAAAATAAACTACAGGACTAGCCTAGTGGAAGCATGATGAGTGTTTTGAGTTGGGATTTTCTTTATATCATGAATTCAATGTGTTACATATTTCACCAATAAGGCTTTCTTAACTTCTTCCACCATGCTTTGGTTAGAAGGCTAAGATAAAAAGGTAGTTTTGTCTTATACTAATTATTGCATAATTGAAATTATATTGCATTTCATGTTTTATTTGGAATGCTTGTTTTATTTGGAATGCTTTATAGAGACAGAGGCATAGTTTGCTTCAAATGACAGAACTTATGTGTAGAGAGCTCATAGCTCATGGAGTTCCAAGTACCATAAGTTCATACAATGATTTAGTTCTGTTGTGTTGTGTGTGGAGAGCATTGAAAGAACACAAATAATAGTCAACGGTTATGCATATGACAGAGCGAAGTACAAAGAATTCTTGAGCGAATCCAATGTGTATATATATGACTCATATTGTTTATACAATGTTTGTTGGTATGTTACCACGTAGTGAGTGGATTTTAGGGTTGATTCATCTATTGCAGAAGTCTATGATGCCTTTATATGCATTTCAATTGCAATTGCTGAGTGAGAGAGGCTTTTACTGCTTATGTTTCGCATAACAGACTTACCAAAATATTGACATTTGATGTTGGGCCATCTCTTGCAGCTAGGTGACCCTTCACAATATGAAGGATTTTTATGTCTATAGTGGTTAGGAGAGTGGAATGGATAAGCAACTGTGAGATCATAAAATTGCAAAAATTTTCTCTTTTCTATGCTACTCTTTGTTTCTGCCTTACGACGTTTCCTTTGCAACATGTGGTGCAATTGCTAGTTTAAATCAAATTGAAAAACAAAAAGTACATGACTACCTTTAAGTTAAATCTCAACACTCTATCCTTATTACTATTAAAAATAAGTTATGCCTTACGGCATTTCCTTTGCAACATGTGGTGCAATTGCTAGTTTAAATCAAATTGAAAAACAAAAAGTACATGACTACCTTTAAGTTAAATCTCAACACTTTATCCTTATTACTATTAAAAATAAGTTATGAATATTTCCTAGATGTTAAATATTTAGCATCAACTATATAAATTAATGGTGGTTAAATTATAAATTTATAACGAAATTATAAGTTTATTTTAAATTATTCTAATGATTATTGTTATTAATTATAGAGAAAATTAATATATGATTTAAAAACATATATATTTAATAAGAATATGTAACAAGATTCTTAATAATGGAGATTCACCCCACTTTATCATGGGGATTCTTGACCTGTAAATAGCCTTTGTTACAATTCCATGGGCCAGTACCATGGTTTATTAATACCACATGTCTACAAAATCATAACTCATTTCATAGTCAAAATACTTTATGTATATTTTATTTTAATTAATTTTACAACATTTTTTAATTAAATTGAAAAACAAAAAGGGTATAACTATTTTTGACATAAATCTCTATCATCTATCCCTTATTACTATTAAAATTATTCCATGAATATTATATAACTTTAAATTCTTACCATCCACCTAGTAATTATTGATAATTAAATTAAACAATTTAAAACCCTATTCCAAAACAAGCATGCCTATCAACATAAAAATTGAAATATGTAACAATCAAAACATTTATTCTTAACATTTAAAAAAATTACTACAATACCATGGTTTACTAATACCACATGCCCAAAAATCATAACTTATGTTTATATGACACATGTTCATATGACAGTTTTATGCCTATAGGTGGCTATTTTGGAATAGAGCTTCTAAAATTTTAATTCAACATTCAATAATTATTAAGAAGATGGTATATATTTAACCTCCACATAATATTTTAGGATATTAATAGTAATATACACAAATCAATCCAAAGTAGTTATGCATGTTTTTCTCTTTTAATTAAATTTATTAATTAAAAAAATGTCATATGAAATGAGTTATGGTATTTTGGGCATATGGTATTGATGAGCAATGGTATTGGCCCATGGTATCATAACAAAGTCTATTTAAAAATTAAAAATATTCATGGTAAAATGAGAGTAAATATGCATGATTAAGAATCTTATTCCATGCTTTTTTAAATGCATATTTTTTCCAAAATAGAAAAAAACATTTTTAGATTGATAAAATGAGAAAGTACAATAACAAAGGATGGAGATCCTACTGATTGCCTGCACATAAGCAACAACCTGGAAGTGTGATTAATACATTTATTCTCTAAGATTCATAGATTGTTCTCTAAGATTCATAAATGGTAAAGAGTAGTCTTGTTACAATGATCTATACCCGAAGGTACTTTGCACAAAAAAGGAAAACAAAGAGGAAGCAGGTTTAATATATAGATAGAGTTAGATCAAAATGTATCCCGACCACTGAAAAGAGCAAGAGGCGAAACATTTGAAAATGATCTTACCAGGATCTAAGTTGCAACCTTCCTTTCAGAGGTGATCTGCTTCGCCATTCTATCTCTGATAGATGTGAGTGATGGAGACAGAGCATAACTCCTTGAGCAGGGATTTGATTCTGCATTTCCAGGTGTCAAGGTTGGGAGATTCTAAGGAGCTTCAATTTTTATCCTAGTCGATTATAGATGTGGAATCCCCAAAAACTTTAAGTGCTCTGATGCCAAGCCAGGAAGCACAATATAGGACACCCCAGAGTGTGAAAAGTTCAACATGAGTATTGGAACCAATTCCACAATGCCATTGAAACCTGTAGAATCTCTCAGGGTCTAGATGGATGGCCATGCCACAACAAGAGTCAAATGAGGAGACCCCTTCAAAAGAACCGATTGGATAAAAGGAATAAAGGTTTTGGGGAGGAGAGGGGAATTTAGTGGTTGATTTCTTAAATGATGAGTATTCAAGATAGGAGAAGAAAAGTTTTCAACTGGTTTGCCAGATGTCTGGTTTCACATTCTCAAAGATAAGGGCATTCCAAGATCGCCAGATCCCCCAGATGATGAAGAAATCCAATGTTCTGTGTCAAGGATGATCACCAGTCCAACTACCAAGACATGATAGGATATCCATGCAGTCCCAATCTACAAGGGAGTTTGATAGTTGTAGCACATTTATCCATATATAGGAGGCAAAAGGGAAGTGGAGGAAGAGGTGGTTGATGTCCTCTCCAACTAATAAGCAAAGGTGACATCACCTCGGTCCCTGGAATCCCATCTTACAGAGTATTTCCCAAGTCAAAATCCTGTTATGAGCCACCAACCAAGAGAAACACTTGATTTTGAGTGGGAAATTCCATTTCCAGCTTCTAGCTAGCCAAGAGAAGTGTGAAATATGCCTAGAAGGCAGGTAGATTATCTAGCAAGATTCATTTTTCGTCACCCTTTACTGTTGTGAGCCGTCGTACCATAGGAATCTATCATCTTTTGTGGATAGGACAATCCTATAGAGTTTGAGATCAATGATGTATGATGTCCATTCCTGAATTAGAGGTGTTGGGATTTCCATCTCTTCAACATATTTCCAATGTGTAAATGTGGAGGAGGAGAGATATTCATTTGCTATATCGTGTATCACAGAAAATCCTTGATTATTCAAAAAATTAATGAGCGGAGGAGATAAAAGGTGTGGACCTATTAGGCTGGAGAGGGGGTCCAGGCCGATCTTTGGGGTGGATCCCAAACAACATCCCATTTCATGTTCCCAAAGAGCCAATGCTTGGTGTGGAGAAGGGTGCGCCATGAAAACGAGTAGTTGGGAGGGTTCAGAACACCAACACGAATCCAACCAATGAGATCTCTATTCTGAAGGTATTTTGACTTGATAATTTGGTTCCAAAGGCCCATATTTGAGACAACTCTCCAAAAAAATTTGAGAAGTAGTGCCAAGTTGAAAGAGGAAATGTCCAATAGTCCCATCCACTCAGTTTGACCAAAAGGTTGAGGATCTCCAAGCTGACGAGATGAAATTTGTGTTTTGGTTGTGTTCCAACCCATATGAAACATATGATGACGACATTGAGTTTATAGAAAACTCCTTTGGGGATTCTGAAGATGTGCATCCAGTATATGGGTATGTTGTGCAAAAAATTACTTGACAAGAATAAGGTGCCCTCCCAAAGAGATCTAGCGATGAGACCACCGATTAAGTCGCTTGATAATTTTTTCAAGGAGCCAAGCCTTGGTTATTACCCTGAATATATTGGCAATATCCTTGGTCCCGTCTAATTTTGTCTTGCTTGAAATCATATTAGACTTTGACTGGCTCATGAGAAGGCCTGAGGCGAGTCAAAAATTTGTGAGGGTGTTGAAGGTCATATGTCATTCAGAAGGGTAATATTTTCCAATTGTGAGGACATCCACACAAATTAAATGGCAGAGGGGGAACCTGTTTTTTATTCTTCATCTAGAAATGAGACCATGATCACGTGTATTTGATAGTTGTGTGGACAATCCATCAATAATGATAAGGAACAATAAAGGAGACAAAGCGAAACCTTTTCTAAGTCCTCTGGAGATTGAGAAGAAAACAGTTGGAGGGCCATTAATCATGATAGAAAGGGAGGTGGTATTTATACAAGCTTTTATCCAATTTATCATTGAGAACCCAAGGCCAATTTTATACAGAATCGTCCACATTAGCTCCCAATCAGCTCAGTCAAATGCCTTGGCGAGATCAATTTTCATAAGGAAGGCATCTAGGTGATAGGTCTTGATTGAATTAATGTGTTCATGTGAGATTGCAAAAACATCATGGATCTGTTGATGCTCAAGGAAGCTAAACTATTAAGCATAAATGTGTTTTGACAAGAAAAGTTTGAGTCAGTTTGCAATGGTTTTCAAGATCAGTTTGTAGATGGTGTTGCACAAAGAGATGGGACGATAATCAAAGAAGGTGGAAGGATGAAGAACCTTTGCGATGAGAGTGATGAATGTGGAATTTGTGGCACCTGAGACCCAACCAAGGCTACGAGATTCCTCCACCATCTCAATGAGCTCAACAATCATGATCTCTTGAAAATGGATGAATAGTTCCATAGTCCAATCGTTCGTACCAGAGATTTTTCCATGGGACATTTCTTTTAAGGCAGAGAGGAATTCTTCTTGAGTGATGGGGTGGTCCATGTGCCTGGTGTCCTCCATTCTAGGTGAAAAAGGGAAAATGTCACATATTTCCAACTACTTGTTGAGAGAGACTTGTTTCCGGGAAAAAAATATGTTTCTAAAATGTCTCTTTTCCTCCCTTTCACTTATGTTCACCTGATTCCAATTTGATGCTCCATATGGAATTTCTTTTTTGCCTCATTTTGATCTGTTTATGGAAAAAATTGTTGTTCTTATCTCCCTCCTCGACCCACATGATGTTCCTTTTTTCCTGCAATTCTTTAGTCTGTCTTGTTAAGATCTGTGATTTGCAAATCTCTAGTTGTAGGATCTCTTGTTTTTTGGGTTCAGAGAAATATGTTGGGTCAGATGGGTCCTCCAGTATTTTGACCTTTTGTTCAATCCATATAAGCTCATTGGTCATATCCCTTTTCTTTTTTTGAGACCATCTTCGGACCCTATCTTTGAGGGCTCTCAATTTGCAATTAATCTTGTCCATTTTCCAGGAGCTAGGGTCTCCAAAATGCATCTGCCAGAAGGTCTGGACAAGGTCTATGAAGTCTGGCTCCTTCATCCAGAAGTGGTTAAATTTGAAAATAAGAGTTTTTTTTTTTTAGTTACCCAGTCCATTTCAAATAAATGGGAAAATGATCAAATATTTTCATTGGGACGATCTTCAAGTTCAGTTCCTTAAGTTTGTTGACAGTGTATTCATGAACATAGAATCGGTTTAGTGGTTTTGCTATACCCTGTGAGCCTCGTCGTCCATTTTTCTATGTGGGTCCAGTTGGAGTTGGTTTGATGTCTTGGAGACTTTTCAGATTGAATAATTCCTTGAAGTAAGACCCCAACGAGTTGGGCATGTAGTGGGAGCCCCATATCTTTGAGGAATCCAGGGAGAAACTGAAATCCCTTACTAGTATCAGTGAGTCGAGCTCAAGGAATCTGTTATCACTAGGCTAGAGCAGGTTGGGCTGTGTCAACCTCCAACAAAGTGTAACTATTTTAAACCAACTTTTGACTAGAAGTTAGCCCTTTCAAACAAAGAGGGCTCTCTCAAAATATTTATGAAATTGATTGTATAAAACTCAAAGTTTAGATGGCTAACTTTGGATTTTTATGTGATTTTTGCAGGTGAAAGAGAGTGATGGCTGCCACCATTAGGCATGGAGTCAGTTAAGAGAAAATTCAATTACAAACAACATTTTTTAAAGGAAGCTGAGGTATTTTTGGCTTTGAAATGGAGTGAATTAAACTTTTACAGTAAAACACAGCACATGAAGGAAGTTGGAATTTGATAACAACATAAAAGCATGATAAGAAAACATAAAGCCAAAGCTAAATCTCAGGTAGAAAAACAAAGTATGCTACAAATATATATTAACTGGATAAAAATTTACATAAAGTGGCATTCTCACATCATCGATCCCTCTCTTTCTCATTTGTCCCTATGAATATATAGAATGAAAGTTTTCAAATCCAATTCCTAATACAAATAAACTACTGGGAAATACTTGACACATATTAACATTATGCTTCCACATAATCTAGCTGAGTTGTGTTGTCATTCATAAAAGTCTGGAATGCTGAGTATACTTGACAAATACTACTTGAAAAGGAAATATTCAAATTATTGGTTGTCTCATGTTGCCACCTCTTGACTTCCCAAATATCAAATCCTAGTATGGGGAATCGAAATCCATCCTTTGTTGAAGATAGAGTCCTATTAAAATACTTGAGGAATAAACTATTTGAAAAATCTCACCATATCCTATTATCTAGGATTTGAATTTTGACCCACTAAAAATGAGGAAACTAAAGAGTAAATTTGGGATTTGAGAGAATATTAATCAATCTTCATTATCCAAATCAATTTGGAGTCAACCTTTCTAAGATGGACCTCCATGAAGTCGAATTTCAAAATTTTTGCAACAAAACTAGCTAGGAAATATTATGTAAAATAGGCCTCAAAGATAAATGTGTATCTTTCAAACCCTGATAGTTGTGTAAAAATTAAGAGGGTCTTTTGTAGATGAGCTCGTTCCGAATAAAATACTCCTTCATATTTCCAAAATTCCTTTCCATTTGGTCAGAAAGTGAGCTTGAAGTTGACTACTAAAACAGTGATTTCTAGAATTTTTGTAGCAAAAAATTGGTAGCAAGTTACAAAAAACACCCTTCTCCTACCATTATGATCTCTCTGAAAGTTCTGAGGTCTTCACTAATTTTTTTAGCTAAAAACATGCCATTATAACTCCCTTAGCTGAGATTTTTACTTGCATTCTCCTCCATGAAAAGCTACAGCATTTCCGTTGCAAATATCCAGCTTAACTATGGGGAGTTGCTACAAAACTATGAAATTTCTGAGTTTTTGATTTTTTTATGATTTCTTGTATCTCCTTATCACTTCTAATAGCCTATTCAACTATGAATAATGCTAAAACTATTATTTAAACATAGTATAGGAAAAAATGAGTGTTTTACCATATTTAAGGAGTGTCATCTACTACAACAAAAAATTTCAGATTTCTTGATACTCAAATATACATGCGATAATAATGGCTCCAACTAGGGATTTTGTCCCCCCTATGGGGCAGCAAAGAACAAGCAGCTTCAGTGCTTGACCATTGGGCTAATCCCAATTTGAAGACTACATTCAAACCCACTCACCAAACTGAAAAGCAAACTGCAAACCAACTGGAAACCAACTACTATTGCTGCAATATGATATCAAACTGTTGTACAAACTGAAACTAACAACTGCAAAATGTAGCCTAAAGCTTAAGGAAATGCTTTCCCAACAAGCTTATTTATGTACCAATAACCCTACTCTAACATCTGAAAATCCACTTACTTAATTCAAGCAATATGAAACCTCCAGTATAACTAGAGAAAGAGATGATTCAACGCTTGGGCTCCTTGACTGTATTTAAGTGGACCATCTATTGGCAACTCAGAATAAAAACAGAATCCATCACCTGATCTTATAAATGAAAGAAACTCCACCTTCACTGATGACTCAAAAATATTTAACAAAGGATCTTGATAATCATGAAAAATCACCTCTTCTTGATATGTAAAACCATGAGGGCTAAATTTATTCATAACTAATGGCTTTTTGTGTCCTATGTCTTCAATTCCAAGAACATCATCAAATAAAAATACATCAATAGATTTGTCTTCCCTTTCATGTAAATCAACAAAACCATCCATGCATCCTTGAACATCTTCAAACATGACATCCATATTGTGTGTATCAAAACTAATCTTTTTCTTATCAAACAAATTAGATATAACCTTTGGTAGTTTTGCTTGAGGAATGTCATCTTGATTTTGAACACTCGCAACTCCTATACAAACAAATTTATGCGTATCATCCATGTCATTTTGATGATCCCTAAATAGAATAGGTAAAACATGTATATTCATCTCTTCATGTAGCTCAGGTTTACCTAAAAGTGAAATTTCATGCACTTTAACCGAGACAACATCATTATGATTTTCAATGGAAAAAAGTTCTTGTCTAGGTAGACAACTTTCATCACATGTTACCTCACTGTTCAGAATTTTCATGCATGTATTTTCAATAGCCTAATCTTGAGGAGTATCTTCTTGAAATAAAATCTTAGAAAAGGAATGGGCTGAAAAATAATTTGAATGATTTGGCTCATACCTTTGACTGCATGTAGATTGACAAGGCTACAAATCCTCATGGATTTCATGTACTATGACTTGAATTTCAAATTGTTTATCCATTTCATATTCAACTAAAGAAGAGACAACTTCTTGTTGGAAAACTTCGTAATCATCATGACAACTAGCTTGTGAAGAAAATTCATAAAGTTCCTCTAATATCTCATCATCATCCATACATTCTACATCATCATTAATACTTTTGAGATATTGAATGAAACCTTTCCAAAAATTACAACAATCTTGAAACAATGGCGATGAAGGATAAGACTTCCCATAATGTCCAAAAAATATTCTATGGAAATCTTTAAGAGAACACAAGCTTCTTGATGGAAACCCTTCATACCATACTCTAGCTTTTTCTTCTAGGGTAACCATAAACATCTTCATGAGACAATCCTCGGGAAACTAAACCCCCAGTCTACATACATGTATATGAAATTTAACCAAATGCAGACTAGCATCATATTTATTTTCGTCTTTAAACATGAGAAGATGGGTTGGCCAATCAACACAAGGCATATGATCTGGAAAACCATAGATGTTAGACTGATCCATAGGAGCATACTTGGTATTTCTTCTTGCAGTAGAACTCATCTTGGAACTTCTTCAAGTTACTGATCTTCAAGCAGTGGAGTCATCATGAAGCTTTGATCTTCTGTATATTTTGAGATTGGAGTCGGCAGGGTAATATCACAACCATAAAAAAACTCTGATTTCTTGTTACCCTCAGGAATTAGAATCAAGAGACTCAAATAAAATCAGAAAATGGAGCTTTTCAACTCCCCGACAGTGGCGCCAAAATGTTATCACTAGGATAGAACAGGTTGGGTTGTGTCAACCTCCAACCAAGTGTTCTATTTCAAACCAACTTTTGACTGGAAGGTAGCCCTTCCAATTTGAGAGGGCTCTCTCAAAATATTTATGAAATTGACTGTATAAAACTCAAAGTTTAGATGACTAACTCTGGATTTTTATGTGATTTTTTCAGGTGAAAGAGAGTGATGGTTGCCACCATTGGGCATGGAGTCAGTCAAGAGAAAATTCAATTACAAACAACAGTGTTTAAAGGAAGCTGAGGCATTTTTGGCTTTGAAATGGAGTGAATTAAACTTTTATAGCAAAACACAACACATGAAGGAAGTTGGAGCACGTTTAACATGAATTCCAAGTAATCAATATGCTATGAACACTGATAAAAACATGATAAGAAAACATAAGGTTAAAACTGAATCTCAGGTAGGAAAACAGAGTATGCTGCAAATGTATATTAACGGGATAAAAATTTACATAAAGTGGCCTTCTCAGATCATCGATCCCTCTCTTTCTCATCTATCCCTATGAATATACACAATGAGAGGTTTAAAATCCAGTTCCTAATACAAATCAACTACTGAGAAATACTTGACACATATCTTAACACAATGCTTCCACATAATCTAGCTGAGTTGAGTTGTCATTCGTAAAAGTATGGAATGTTGAGTATACTTGACAAATCCTATTTGAAAAACAAGTCTTCAAATTATTGGTTTTTGGATTGTTGCCACCTCTTGATTTCCCAAATATCAAATCCTAGTATGGGGAGTCGAAATCCATCCTTTGTTGAAGATAGATTCCTATTACAATACTTCAGGAATAAAATATTTGAAAAATCTGTCCATATCCTATTATCTAGGATTTGATTTCTGACCCATTAAAAATGATGAAACTGAAGAGTAAATTATGGAACTTTAGAGAATATGAATCAGTCTTTATTATCCAAATCAATTTGGAGTCAACCTTGCTGATTTGGACCTCCACCAAGCCGAATTTCAAAATTCCTGCGACAAAACTGGCTAGGAAATATTTCGTAAAATAGGCCTCAAAGATAAATGCGTATCTTTCAAACCCTGGTAGTTGTGTAACAACTGAGAGAGGCTTTTGTAGATGAGCTTGTACTGAACAAAAACCGCCTTCAAATTTCCAAAATTCCTTTCCATTTGGTTAGAAAGTGAGCTTGAAGATGATTACTAAAACAATCATTTCCAGAATTTCCGTAGCAAAAAATTGGTAGCAAGTTACAAAAAACACCCTTATGCTACCATTATGATATTGCTGAAAGTTTTGAGGTCTTCACTGATGTTTTTTAGCTAAAGACATGCCGTTAGAACTCCCTTATCTGGATTTTTACTTGCATTCTCCTCTATGAAAAGCTATAGCAATTCCGTAGCAAATATCCAGCTTAGCTATGGGGAGTTGCTACGAAACTGCGAAATTTCAAAGTTATTTTATTTTTTATGATTTCTTGTGTCTCTTTATCACTTATAATAGCATGTTCAACTATGCATAATGCTGAAACTATTAGTTAAACATAGTATAGGAAAAAAATGAGGCTTTTACCATATTTAAGGAGTGTCATCTACTACAACATAAAAAATTAGATTTCTTGATACTCAAATATACCTGTGATAATAGAATCCATTGTGGTCAGCATTGGTATTGAACACCTTTATGTTTGAGTATGGAGCATATATGTTGATGATTTGAAGGCGGAATTTAGAACCTCTATAACCTGCCATGATGAGTAAGCCCACATTTGTGTTGAAGGCCTTGAATTTATATTTTTCTAGATTCCACATCACCGCTAATCCTCCAGATAATCCAGAGTCATTGAAGCACATACATTCTAGTTTGGACACCTTGCCTTTACTAGTCATTATTTCTTGAATGAGAAGAATTTCAAGATTGTGAATGGCAATTAGGCTTTTCGGGGATCATCTTTTATGGGCCAAATCCAAACCCCTAACATTTAGAGACATTATGTTCATTATGGAAGGTCAAGTTTGGGGGGCTCTATTGTAAGGAGCTGAGTTTTTGGGGGAATCAGATCTCGTGTGTCTATTCCGAGAGGATGCAAGGGCGATGATTTGTGCAGGGTTGACAGGTGAATTTTGGAATTGTTCTAGTAGAATAGATGGGGAAATGGTGCAATTTTCTATTTTATTAAGTTTAGGGCCTTTCTTCCGATGGATGGTAACATTTTTATAAGCAGCAGGACAAGGAGGAGCGTCATCCAGATCAAAAAAATGAATTTTTATGGTCAGGGGTTCCAGTGAGAATTGTGACTCCCTAGCAAGCACTTCGGGCTCCAATTTCTCTAAGAAAGGGGAGAATGTACATCCAGAAGGAGATCCAAATTTGATGGGGGAAGAGAAAATTGATCAACATGTGTTTGTGCCACTAACGGAGGGCCATGATCAATTCTAGGTTTTGCTATCTGGGAGGACATGGAGTTGTGGGTGAGAAGTGATGATAGGGGCTTATGTTTGATGGATGAGGAATACTTGATGATCAGATTGAGGCGAGTGTTGGGGAAAGATGATTGGGGATTTGTGAAAGTGTTGTGGCTACTTTCCATGATGAGGCGGGAAATGGGGGATGAGGGATGAGGAATTGCGAGGATAGGTTTATTAGAGGCTATGAGGAATGTTTTTTTGGTAGGGCAGAGGAGAGAGTAATGGGGATGTTTCTCAGAGGAGGGGATTTTGAGTGGGGAGAGACATTTGTATTGATGTTTGCAGAAGGGAGAGTATCTAACTTGTCATGAAGAATCGTGGAATGAGCCATAAAATTTGCGTGTCTCTCAAAAACTTTAGAATATTGTTCTCTAGTGTGCCTGCCTGGGAAAATTGTCATCAGGTCTTCGATGGCATGACATATGAGGCAACGGAAAGGAATTGACCAATAATCAATAATTTTCTTGCGCGTACATGGCCCCCAATATAGGTCAATTTCCACAAGAAGTCCCCCTGAGAGTGATATTTCGATCAATACCCATGTAGTATTTTTTATCATCCCTCCAAGGATGCTTTCATCAAGGTAGTAAAATTTTCCAATCGAGTTTGCAATATCCGTTGTTTCTTCCCACATCCAAAGTTCAAGAGGGAGTCCCGAGAGTTTTTCCCAAATAATGTTCTCCGAGGAGTGTTTGTCGCAGGGTCAAAACTAAAGGACCATCATTGGAGTGATAGGTATCCATGACCTTGACCCATGGCCTGGCAGCAATAAGATTCACATCCTTTATAGTAAGAAAATTGAATGCAAACCAACCATTTTGCAGAGCACCAATTCTTGGGTTGTATTTGAGGAGAGCTTACCACCATGTTTCAACTTGTCTTTTCATTTGGACACCATTCATGCGATAGAAAACCCATCGACTGACCAGAGCTTGATTTTTTAGTTTGGTGGATTCTTCACAATATCCCTCCGCTTCAATGACCAGACCATAAGTATGGTTTCCAACTTTGATTTCCTTTTGTTTGTGAGGATGTAGGGACATTCATGGAGGGAGGTTCGTTGATTTGAGGAGGCGATGTTGTTGTAGTTCCACATGTGCTTCATCCTTGGAGTGTCTGTATTGTTCTTCAGCACCAACCGTTATGTCTATCAACAGTTCCTTTTCTGAAGGGGAGAGAACGATCAATTGTTACATTTTTATGTGTTTAGGAAATCTCAGCCAATCCTAAAGCGCATCGGGATCCTCCGTGTCTCTTAGTATTATTCCCAAAGTCCAAAAACCAGGTGAAAAACAAATAGGTGTGCCTCTGTATGACAGATCAGCGCCTTAGTGTTAAGAGTGTCCTCAAATAGTTTTCCCAATGATCTGCATGCCACTATGGAAGTTGTCAGGTGATTTGATGTCGTTTAATGATAGGATCACTACAAGATTCATAGCTAGTAGAGAAAGCAGTGACTGTTTTCTAGTGTGTAATTGGTTGATCCCTAGAATGTATTCAGGGCTCACCACTTTAATGTCTAATTAGTAGGAATGATTCCATAACATGTATTCGAGTTAAGTTTGCTTGAGGTGATCCTCCATTTTGATGGTGGGGGAGAGGACTAATCATGGCATCAGAATCCCCAAGTTTATTAGGTAGGTGTATGAGATTTCAAGTTATCCCACAAATGCACCAACCACACTCGAATCCATTAATGCCTGGAGTTTTAAATTTTTGAAAATCGTTGTGATTCAACTCCGACCTGTGATCGAGTCTTTGGTGGAAAGCCTACTTGTAATTCGCAAAGAAAATTGTTCAGTGGTGGGAAGGTTGTGTCTTCCTAATACCCCTCCATTAAGTTTTCCACACAACCGAAACATATATGGCACAATCTCAAGCTAATCCAAAGCCAGCATAATCTACAATTCCAGCCAATGCATTCCTTTATGATTTCTTTGTGTTTATCAGGCATCTCCTCTCCCAAAGTGTAAAACATTGTGTCTATGTAGAGATCCTTATTTGAGAAAGCTATTGTCTTATGCCAAAAAATATTTGTTGGCTTTCTCTCAGCATTTCCATATTTCCCTAACCAATACAGAATGTATTGTTCCTTCTATTAGACCACTACCTTTGCAGGGTCCAGACTTGCATTCTTAATGATTTATTGATGGTGTTCTACAATATGATTCTTCCAAGATTCTCTTAATTCTCTAATCATGAGGTGGAGGATAAAAATGGCAACAAAGATCAATACCACCTGTTAGAGTCGGTCTAGTAGCCCTCCATCAGCAATCAAAGCTCTTTGCATTTGCATAAGTAGGTGTCTCATCTGTGTCATCTTATTGCATTCCATTAGGCATGCCATAACCCTGATGGAGGAGCTGGTGTCTTTATTCCCCTCTTGGCACTGCTGGATCAAGTTGTTTCAGTCAATAAACTATATCAAAGTTGCTTGTCTTGTCTTGAGGTCAAAAGTCTTAGGTCTAGGGTTTAGGTCCAGTTTGTCTTCAAGGTCATGTCTCTAAAAGTCAATAAATGCCCAGCAGTCTAGAGGGATTATTATCAAAGTGTTTCTTTAAAGGATTTCATCTTGTACAGTTAATTTTTACCTTGGATTTTAAAACCCTGTTTTTAAAGCCAAGTTCATTTCTCAAAATTTTGTAAAAATTGTAAAATTTTAAAATTCTTCGAAAGGCGACACACAACCCTAGTCCCCTTTGCCAAGACTCTTCAGAAGCTATCCCTGCAAAAATTATTAAGGAAAAACATCAATTCAACCAATTTCAGGACAAAAGGAAACCAAAAAGTCAGCATCATTCAAAGTTTAAAAAGTGTCATGAAAAACATTAGAAAGAGGGTTTTGACATGAAATTAATTCAAAACAAGGCTATAAAGTCTCTCTGTCCCTCCATTAAGCTTCATTGTGCCTTCAAGCAATTGAGCAATCATTTTCAAGAGCATTTGGGCGCATTTGGTAGAGTGTGAAGGCACGCGACCCGTCGAGACTAGCGCGCGACCCGTCAGAGCACCTCCGCCAGTGTAAATTTTATACGGGCGCGACCCGTCAGGCGCGCGCGACCTGTTGGGCAGTGCACATGACCCATCAGGGTTTCCTCCACCGAAAATTACCAGCAAGCTGCCAAGCGACCACAAATTATTCAAGCTTGTCAGGTAGGCCTTCAATCATGTAAATTATGGTTTGCTAAAGCTTGAGGAGATCTTGATAACATTTTTAAAAGCCTTCATTTGCAAGTAAAGACTCCATGTGCTTTTGCTTGAAAATATCAAAGTTGCTAGGGTTAGTTTTGCTGTTTTAAGGTATTCCTTTTCATTCCTATTTTTCCTATATTTTCCCACCTCCCATTTCTTACTCCCTTATCACTGTTATTTAATTTCCCTACCAAAAATATAAAGAAATCAAAAATCAAATCCTAAACCCTACCTCCCATAACATCCTTGCAAATGAAATTATATGATGATGTATATGTCATGATTCTTCCCCAAAACTCCCTTTTCCATATATTTTTCCCAATTTCCCTTCCAAGTCTCCCTTCCCTAACATTTCCCTTGTGCTACTTGTCCCCTTGAAACAACATTTCAAAACAGTTAAAACAGCAGATTTCAAAGCAGAAGCAGTAGTACATTTCAGCCACGTTGCTCCTGAAACCATATCAAAAACCGAAACTGATTATCAACAAAGTGATGACCATGAGTCAGCTTTAGAGTTTGAGGTACATAGGAGGCCTCACAGGGGAGGTAAGAGCGGTCACCATAAGAGAGAGGAGCCCACCTCTTTGACTGATTTGCAGGCTTGTCCAATTGCAGTCACATGTTTCCGTTATATGTCATGTTATGAGTTTTGCGAGAGGATCTCTCAGATTCAGCATCACAGGGAGTTGGCTCGCTTGTTTGTTTTGCATTTGCATGATGGGCATGTGAACCTTGCAGGGGTGGATTTTACATTGACACCTGAGATGATTGCACAAGCAACAGGGATACCAAATGTTGGAGAAGTGTGGAACAAGCGCAAAATATTGGACAGTGTTCAGTTTGAGCCTTACATTAAACCTGCATTTATGAGACAAGTGACGGGTTTATTTCCTTTCATATTTTTGAGGAATGAGTATGCTCCTTTGATGAGGCTTATCATGCGCTATTTCACCTGTGAGGGCAGATTTTCACTTGTGTATTCATACCATATTCGCTTATTGATGCATTTCACACGGGTACGGATGATGAACATCCCGGTTTTCTTGTGCCAGAATATTGAGAGGATGGTGCCTTTGATGCAGAGGAAGAGTCCAGCACAACAATATAGGAGCCTCTATCATTATGGTTTGATTCAGCTTGTGGTCATACATCAGTTGGCACAGCGTGGCATCCCATGGGAAGAGTTTATCTCTCATGAGTTTTTCACAGCACCACTACCACATCCTGAGATTGTTCATGAGGAGGGAGGACCATCACAGCAACATGATATCCATGATACTAGACATGTTAGCTCTCCTCCATTGGTCACTTATCAGAGAGACCATAGGGCCTTATTTGCAGCAGCTCGGCGAGTATTTTCTCCACACCAGGTGGAAGGGGTCTCGACTTCTTCATCAGCACCACGAGTGTTATCTCCACATCAGGTGGAAGGGTCCTTGTCTACGACAGCAGCACAGGTATCAGAGAGGGGTAAACAGCCCAGGATTGATGAGGGGCCATCAGGTGTTCCAGACATAGAGGTGGTTGACCTTGATATTAGTTCTCCTAGCCTAGAGTCAAAGGAGATCATTCAGCACCTAAGAGCTGAAAATGATTCATTGCAGCGAAGATTGGAAGGGGCACAATGGACGATCACCTATTTAGAGCAGCGCAACAAGCAGTTGGAGGATGAGCACACTCTTGATGAGTTGCGGAGGATTCATGAGGACCGTAACTTGGCTCGAAAGAGACTCGACGATTTGGTACCTGTTGAGTGAGAGGCTATGCTTCTCCAGGTCAATGCTCATTTGGAGAGGTTGCTGGCCAAGGCCAACCAAGATAAGGACTTGCTCAGGAACATGAAAAATCATTATTGGGCGCGGATGCACGTATGCAAGGCAAGAATGAAAGTGCTCCAAAGACGGTAGGCCAAAGCACAAAAACGAAGGAAAAGGCCCGACCCCCTCCACATCTTGGCTGAGGCTTCTTTGAAGGAGCATGATACTAAATAACTCAACTCTAGCACAAATTCCAAAAAATTTTGAGTATTTTGGGTCATTTTTTATTTTTCTGGCAAAAAATAGGTTTTCCTCCCTGGCAGCGTGCAACCCTTTCGTTTGGCAACTCCATTTTGAAAAAACTCAGCATTTCTAGATTTTTCATGGAAAGTTACACTTTCTCAGCCATTACTAAGAAATTTCACCAAGTTTTGGGCCTCCAGAAAGTCAAAAAACAAGCAAAAAATGACTTTTTGCCACATTTTTGACACACAGGAAGCATTCTTGGGAGAGTGCAATTGTGGAGGGGCAAATGACAACCAAATTCAGAAATTCCACTTGGGTTGGAAAGTAGACATCCAGACCTTTCCAACAAGCCCGCGTTTTCCTCATTTGGACACCTGGAAGTGCCTCCAAAGGCGCGCGACCCGTTCAGGAATTGCGCACGACCCATCAGGCAGTTTGCACAGGAATTCAACCTACAGCTCAGCAAAACGCAGTTTTGACTGGATTTGAATTTTTGGAGTTGATTTTTATCCTCCTTGTTGTAAATGATGTAATTTTATGATGTTTAGACACTTATTTACTTGCTCTAGAAGATTCATTCATGAAATAACATACATTTAATGAATGAATTGGTTTCCTAGCTTATAGAGGCAAGTTGTTTTGATTGCCTAGTTTTCAGTGCTTAGTTTAGAATTGGTTGAAACAACTCCTAGGATAGTGAGCTCAACCCCTAGAGGAAGGGAAAGATGTTAGATGCCGTATATTATGTACTTTCTTGCTCATTTTCATGGTTGGACTCTTCAGGGAGAAAGCTTCTATTGTATTACTCATTGTATCTCTGCAATTTTGGCAAAGGAAGAAAGACCAAGGTTTTGCAGTCCTTTTTGGGATTCTTGTGGTCACATGTATTGATGGTGTGTTTCTCTTTGTACTTGTAAGTGTGTTATGTGAATCATTTCCTTACTTTTCCTTCTGCAAATTAGGCAAATGAAGTGTTAAAGTAGAATTCATGATTGTCATGCTCTGCTTTTAAGTTTGCTTAATATCAATGTTTTCAACTGTTTAAGGGGAATTCAAGGTTATTGCTTGCTCTCCTTAACTCCTCACCGGTCATTCTCATCCATCCACCTCTATCAAAGGCATCAATACTGTTTCCTACCTCGCCCCAAAGAACCCCCTGCAGAAACTGTGTCCAATCCCCGCACCCAAAATTGCCATTCCCCAATTTTCCACCAAAACATTAAAAATCCCAAATTAAACCTTTTGATCAGTTTACTAGCCTAAAATCAGTGTTTCCTTATTGGTTATCTCCTCCCTTTGAAGATCTTTGCTGAGATATACCGGAGAGAGCCCTCTCCTGCCCCGTAGGGTTAGCTACGAGGCTAAGTGGTTTGATGTTGCCTTGGAGTTTACCTTTTTCAGCCTGAGGTGAAATTTCAAGCGCTAACATATTGGCGAACATACTGGGGAGAACAAATTGTTTGCTGACTGATGTGTTTATTTCATTAAGTCTTAGACGGAGTCTGAAGATATGCCAGGTAGCCTTCGAAAACGCTCTTGCTTTGCATCAGCGCAAGTAGATAAACGCTGCTTCAGTCGACCTCCGTGAGCTAGTGAAAGTAACACTTCATCTGCATTTTTACCCCAGTTCATTTGTTAACTTTGAACTTTTGGATGATTAGTTAAGATTTTTCATAGGCTGATTAGTTATTTGTTCCTTGATTTCCAAACTGGCTTCCAATTCTGGTCGTATATTCAAATCTCATTCATGTCCAGCTATTTTTGAGTATCTTGAAGACATTGATTTTGACGAGAGTTTTGAGTTGTCTTTGTTTAAAACCAAATCTGAAAGTGCACTTGATTCTCTAGTTCTTAACCCTGATTTCGCAGCTGCTCTTGAAATTGAGAGACACAATAAATTGGTTGACAATTTCATCTTAAGATCTCTTCAGTCGGATATTCACGCTACCAATCTTGCCGAGTTCGTTGAAATTATATCTGGTCATATTGGATCTACTATCACGACGCATGAGCAGTCCAATCCTCCTTTTATTTCTGTTTCTCCCATAATCACTTATCCCGCATCTACAGTTGGTTCACCTTCTACATCCCATACCACTTCTCCTCCTCATACTCCTCATACTACAGCTACACCTACTCCACCCGCTACTTCTAGACCTAATCTACCTAAAGCAATGACTGCTCGTTTTGCCCCACTTGCTCTTCCCCAAAATCTCCATGATATGCCAGCTCACTATCAAAGTAAAATTCCCATGTTTGATGGCACTCCACAAAGTATTTCTGCTCAGCAACATATTGACAAAATGACGACTTTCTTCGATCTATATGAGATAGATGAAGAAGATGTTACCATGCGATTGTTCGTGCAAACATTTGGAGGAGAAGTTAGAAAGTGGTTCAGAGGGTTGACAGCTAGAAGCATTCCCACCTTGGAAGCACTTCAGAACCAGTTTCTAGATTGATGGGAAATCAGAAAGGATCCACTTCAGATCAATGCTGAGTACAACAATCTCAAATGTAATCATGGTGAGTCAGTCCAAGACTACATTATCAGATTTAACATGGTTTACAATGCTATTCCAGATGATTTGAGGCCATCTAGAAAATCAACACGTCTCAAATTCCCGGATGGCTTTGATCCGGAGATGGCTTATTCATTGCGAGATAGAGATCCCCCTACCTTGGAGGATATGCAGAAAATTGCTGTCAGTGTTGAGGCAAACTTAAATGATAAGAGGGCAAGGATGAAGGCAGAAAAGCGAGTCACAATCAAAGAGGAAGCATCCACATCAGATCAGCTTCTTCGTGAAGTTGAAAAGATTAAAAGGGCACTTGAAAATGTTCGTATTGACAAGCCGGAGCCGCAGATCCATAATCCTAATTTCCGAGGTGCACAGCAGCCACAATATAGAATCAAGAAGCGTGAAACAAAGGCACAAGAGGCAGCAGTTCAGCAGCAAATTAAACCTCCTTTTCAGCAGAATTTTGTTAGCCAAGAATCAGAGGATGAAGGTGATACGGTGGGAGAGGAAAATCACTTCTTCACTCCTGATGATCTGCCCACTTATGTTACGGAAGAAGAAGAGTTGATAAGTCACTCCATCATCCCTCAGGATGAACATTATATCTTGTCAAATGATGCAGCACTTGAAGAAGAATCAGAAGAGTATCAAAGAGGGTACCTAAATGCTTTATCCGCTCAGCAGAGACAATTAAGAAACCGAGTTGTTCCCATTAATCCCATTCAGAAAAGGAAAGATACTTCAGCAAAGAATGATTCAGCTTCCCCACACACAAAAGGAAAAGACATAATTGATCCTTCAACAAGTCAATCATCATCAGCAAGCAAGACAGATCAGCCATCAAGTACACCAAGAGAGAAAGTTGAAAAAAGAGACAATCCGGCTAAAGAAGGTGAGAAGGTTTCAGCTTTCAGTTTGGAGAATGAAATTTCAAAGTTGAAAGTGTCTATTCCCTTGACGGAAATCATGAAAAACAGCACTTACCGAGGCCAAATTTCCAAGATGCTGAATTTTGATCCAATGCTAGACACGGTAAATGTAGAAGATGATCAGCCGGAATTGATCTTTGGGCCTGCTTTAAATGGTGAGTCTCCCGAAAGTGATGTTCCTCCATTCTATATCAGTTTGATTGCATGAGTATGTGTTGCACAATGCCATGTTTGACTCGGGAGCTTCGCATAATTTGATGCCGAAAACGATTATGGAGAAGCTTGGACTTGACATCACAAGGAAATATCATGATTTGTATTCGTTTGATTCCAGCCGGGTGAAATGTATTGGTTTGATCAAGGACTTGGTGGTGAGCCTAGATCAAATTCCAGCGAAGAATGTTTTGATGGATGTGGTGGTGGCGGATATTCCTCCACGATTCGGCATGTTGCTTTCAAGATCTTGGGGAGCCAAGCTCAAAGGTACACTTCAGCTCGATTTTTCTTATGCTACAATTCCGGTCTTTGGTTAGATGAGGAAGTTATATCGGGAACAAAAGATGAAATACATGATCACTAGTAAGGAAAAGCCAATCAATCATCCTGTAAATTATGTACATACAGATTTAGAGTCATTTGTTTTGTTTGCGGATAATTTCAATGAGATATATAGTCAGTTAGTTCAAGTAGAAGATATACCAGACATTTCAGAAAATTTCAGAGAAATTTTAAGAAAGGAAAGTGAAGAAAGGTCTGCTGTCATAAAGCCAACAACTGAAATAAATGGGCAGCAAACAGAAAATGCAGAGACATCACATTTTCAGCACTTAGAGGATGATGAGGATGGTCTTTGGACCATGGATTTTGATGGCACTGTGGGCAGCGATGGTGCTGGTATAGGCGTGTGGATCCGAAGCCCATTTTCTGTCCGAAACAAAGTCCCAAGCAAGGTACGAGTATGCTCTTACAAATTGGCATTTGATTGTTCAAATAATGAGGCAGAATATGAGGCTCTCATTGCTGGTCTGAAATAGCAGTATATGGCGACTCCGAGTTGGTTATAAAGCAAGTGAAAGGTGAATTTCAGGCCAAACATCCTCGTATGCGAGCATATCGAAATGTTGTCCTAGATATCTTGAAACTATTTTCTGAACATACTTTGACATGTGTGCCCCGTATCCAAAATGGTGTTGCGGATGCATTGGCTAAAGCAACAAGCAATCTAAAAATCCCCATGAATTCCAGCAAAAAGTTTGAGATTTATGTCAAGCACCGTCCTACAGTTCCAGATAATCAAAGATGTTGGCAAGTTTTCCAAGATGACGAAGAAATCAAGGATTTTATGCAAGTTGAAGGTGATTTCAAAGACATCTCCATAGACACGGAAGCTGAAGGAGTAAACCAGATGGATGTGTTGCAGCTAAAGGACAATTTCATTCCTAAAGGCTTAATTCCTTTGGAAGAGTTTTTTTATCAAGATGATGTGGCCCGCAAACCCACCTTAAGGCCCACGGAACAAGGTGTTGAAGAAGTGAATCTCGGGACAGCTGAGAATCCAAAGATGGTGAAGCTATCGAAAGCATTGTCACCCAAGGTAAAGAAAGAATATATCAGATTATTGTCTTCGTTTTCTAATGTTTTTGCATGGGACTATTCAGATTTGAAAACTTATGACACAAGTATCATTCAGCACACCATTCCCATAAAGCCAAATCAAAAGGCCTTCCGACAAAAGTTGAGAAGAATTAATCCTAAGTTGCTGCCATTGATTGAGAAGGAAGTCAACAGGTTGTATAAGTCTGGAATCATAGTGCCAATCAGATTTTCCGACTGGATTTCCAACTTGGTGCCCGTGAGAAAGAAGACCGGCGAGATTCGCTTGTGTATAGACTTCAGAAATCTCAATAAGGTGTCGCTAAAAGACAATTATCCGCTGCCCAAATGGATCATATATTGCAGCGAGTAGTTGGCGCATCAAGGATGTCTCTACTTGATGGTTATTCCGGGTACAATCAGATTTTGGTGCATGAGGATGACTGCGACAAAATTGCATTCACAACTCCATGGGGGACATTTCATTATGCCAAGATGCCATTTGGATTGAAAAACGCAGGTGCTACCTTTCAGCGGGCGATGGACATGGCCTTTGCTAATGAGAAGGATGTCTTTTTGGTCGTTTATCTTTATGATTTAACTGTGTTTTCTAAATCTGATGAAGAGCATTTGTATCATTTAACAATGGTGTTTCAAAAGTGCAGAAAATATGGTATCTCATTGAATCCGAAGAAGAGCCTTTTCGCTATGAGCAAAGGCAAGCTGTTGGGCCATATCATTTCTAAAGATGGCATTCGTATAGATCCTGCACGTGTGGAAGCAATTCAGCAGTTAGAGCAGCCCCGAAACAAGAAGGAAATTCAATCCTTTAATGGCAAGTTGAATTTTCTGCGTCGCTTTATTCCCAATCTTGCCGAACATCTCAGAGAAATAACCAACATGCTCAAAAAGGACAGCCAGCTCAAATGGACCGAAGAGGCGGTAAAGTCTTTCAATTTGGTAAAGTTAATTTTATCTTCAACCCCAACTCTAATCAGCCCGGATTATACACAAGACTTTATTTTGTTTTCATTTGCTTCGGAGCATACGTTGGCAGCTGTGCTGATGCAAAAGAGAGATGGAGTTGAGAAGCCCATAGCTTTTTTCAGCCGTATCATAAGGGATGGAGCGCTGAAGTACAATATCATTGAAAAACAAGCATTGGCGCTGGTAAAAGCTTTGAAAGATTTCCGTGTGTACATATTAAATTCTCATATTTTGGCATATGTTCCTAATGGAGTTGTTAAAGATGTTTTGGTACAAGCGGAACCGGAAGGAAGGAGGGGTAAGTGGATCGCTGCACTATTAGAGCATGATGTGGAAATTAAGCCTACCAAGTTGATCAAGGGTCAAGGTCTTGCTAAGTTGATGGTTGAAACAAATCTCCATGTCCTATACATCAATTTGATTGCTGCCTTATCCGATGAAGATGAAGAGAATTCAGCTCTACAGGTATCCGGTATCTTTGTTTCCTCTACTTGGTATGCTGATATCGTATATGTGCTTCAAAATTTGTCTGCACCCCCTGAGATGCCTCGAAACAAAGCTAGGACATTGAAATTAAAAGCTACCAAATTTTGCATCATCAAATCTGCACTTTATTGGAAAGACCCCGGTGGTATATTGCTGAATTGTTTAGTCGAGGAAGAAGCTAAGAGAGCTGTTGAGGATTTTCATAAAGGTGACTGTGGGGGTCACTTGTTTTGGAAGACCACGGCTAATAAAATCCTAAGAGCAGGTTTCTATTGGCCTTCATTGTTTTCTGATGTCTATAAAGCAGTTAAGAGTTGTCATGAATGTCAAATTTTTCAAGGAAAGCAGAAATTACAGCCGTTACCTCTCAAGCCCATTGAAATCAGTGCACCATTTCAGCAATGGGGCTTGGATTTTATTGGCGAAATCCACCCAGCATCTTCCGGGCAGCATCGATGGATATTGACCGCCACTGATTACTTCACGAAGTGGATTGAAGCCATTCCCACCCGGCAGGCCAGGGACTCGGTAATTATTTATTTCCTTGACAATAACATATTGTCACGTTTCAGCTGTCCACATAAGTTGATTACAGATAATGCAGCAGTGTTTAAATCAAAGAAAATGGTTGATTTTTGCTACAAATATAACATCAGCTTGGGGCATTCAACCGCCTACCATCCGCAAGGAAATGGGCTGGCCGAATCTTCGAATAAATCTCTAGTAAACATCATAAAGAAATTGTTGGAAATCAATAAGAAGAGCTGGCACAAAAAGTTAGTCAATGCATTATGGGCTGATCGTGTAAGTCAAAAGAAGTCAATTGGTATGTCACCCTTTGAACTGGTTTACGGGACAGATGCAGTGTTTCCTACTTCACTTAGTATTTCGGTAGCTAAGTTGCTTCAAGAAGCTGATGGTGAGGAGGATCCTATGCAACGGCGGATTAGTCAAATGATTCATTTACAACAGACACGAGAGGAAGTTCTTCAAAATTCCCTTAAGTTGCAAGAGCACATAAAGAAAATCTATGACAAAAAAGCCAAATCGGATGACTTTCAGATAGATGATGTTGTTTTGAGATGGGATGCCCGAAATGAAGACAAAGGGAAACATGGAAAATTTGACAACTTATGGAAAGGTCCCTACAAAATTGCAGCATACCGTGGTCCAAATGCCTTTCTTCTCAAAGAAATGAACGGTGATGATTGTCTCGGTGGGTGGGTAAATGGCCGGCTGCTCAAAAGGTATCATGTTTGAGCATTTTCTGCTCTAGTCACTATCATTGTAATTACCATTTTACTTTCATTCTGCAGCAAGTGTGAATTGATCTTTCATCTTTAGTCTGGGGCCCGCGGTGAAGGCCATAAGTCTGAAGATGGAGATTAGTTGGTGTGGGTTTTTCAGGTTGTTTTAATCAGTCCATTTTCTGCACAAAGTTGAGTTAGTGTGTGTCGAAGTTAGTTTGATTTTCAGTCAAGTGTCAAAGTCAATAAAGTTGTCCAAAATTGGGTCACATGTGTAAATAATGACTCCATTGCCCAATGATTATAAAGCACTGGTCTGCTCTTCCAGAGGTCTAAGGTTCTTGGTACCTCCAAGGAGCTACCATCCCCATTGGAGCCAATGTTAGAGTCGGTCTAGTAGCCCTCCATCAGCGATCAAAGCTCTTTGCATTTGCATAAGTAGGTGTCTCATCCGTGTCATCTTATTGCATTCCATTAGGCATGCCATAACCCTAATGGAGGAGCTGGTGTCTTTATTCCCCTCTTGGCACTGCTGGATCAAGTTGTTTCAGTCAATAAACTATATCAAAGTTGCTTGTCTTGTCTTGAGGTCAAAAGTCTTAGGTCTAGGGTTTAGGTCCAGTTTGTCTTCAAGGTCATGTCTCTAAAAGTCAATAAATGCCCAACAGACCAGAGGGATGATTATCAAAGTGTTTCTTTAAAGGATTTCATCTTGTACAGTTAATTTTTACCTTGGATTTAAAAACCCTGTTTTTAAAGCCAAGGTCATTTCTCAAAATTTTGTAAAAATTGTAAAAATTTAAAATTCTTCGAAAGGCGACACACAACCCTGGTCCCCTTTGCCAAGACTCTTCAGAAGCTATCCCTGCAAAAATTATTAAGGAAAAACATCAATTCAACCAATTTCAGGACAAAAGGAAACCAAAAAGTCAGCATCATTCAAAATTTAAAAAGTGTCATGAAAAACATTAGAAAGAGGGTTTTGACATGAAATTAATTCAAAACAAGGCTATAAAGTCTCTCTCTCCCTCCATTAAGCTTCATTGTGCCTTCAAGAAATTGAGCAATCGTTTTCAAGAGCATTTGGGCGAATTTGGTAGAGTGTGAAGGCGCGCGACCCGTCGAGACTGGCGCACGACCCGTCAGGCAAGCGCGACCCATCAGGGCACCTCCGCCAGTGCAAATTTTATACGGGCGCGACCCGTCAGGCGCGCGCGACCTGTTGGGTAGTGCACGCGACCCATCAGGGTTTCCTCCACAGAAAATTACCAGCAAGCTGCCAAGTGACCACAAATTATTCAAGCTTGTCAGGTAGGCCTTCAATCATGTAAATTATGGTTTGCTAAAGCTTGAGGAGATCTTGATAACATTTTTAAAAGCCTTCATTTGCAAGTAAAGACTCCATGTGCTTTTGCTTGAAAATATCAAAGTTGCTAGGGTTTGTTTTGTTGTTTTAAGGTATTCCTTTTCATTCCTATTTTTCCTATATTTTCCCACCTCCCATTTCTTACTCCCTTATGACTGTTATTTAATTTCCCTACCAAAAATATAAAGAAATCAAAAATCAAATCCTAAACCCTACCTCCCATAACATCCTTGCAAATGAAATTATATGATGATGTATATGTCATGATTCTTCCCCAAAACTCCCTGTTTCATATATTTTTCCCAATTTCCCTTCCAAGTCTCCCTTCCCTAACATTTCCCTTGTGCTACTTATCCCCTTGAAACAGCATTTCAAAACAGTTAAAACAACAGATTTCAAAGCAGAAGCAGTATACATTTCAACCACTTTGCTCCTGAAACCATGTCAGAAACCAAAACTGATTATCAACAAAGTGATGACTTCAGAGTTTGAGGTACATAGGAGGCCTCACAGGGGAGGTAAGAGCGGTCACCATAAGAGAAAGGAGCCCACCTCTTTGACCGATTTGCAGGCTTGTCCAATTGCAGTCACATGTTTCCGTTATATGTCATGTTATGAGTTTTGCGAGAGGATCTCTCAGATTCAGCATCACAGGGAGTTGGCTCGCTTGTTTGTTTTGCATTTGCATGATGGGCATGTGAACCTTGTAGGGGTGGATTTTACATTGACACCTGAGATGATTGCACAAGCAACAGGGATACCAAATGTTGGAGAAGTGTGGAACAAGCGCAAAATATTGGACAGTGTTCAGTTTGAGCCTTACATTAAACCTGCATTTATGAGACAAGTGACGAGTGTATTTCCTTTCAGATTTTTGAGGAATGAGTATGCTCCTTTGATGAGGCTTATCATGCGCTATTTCACTTGTGAGGGCAGATTTTCACTTGTGTATTCATACCATATTCGCTTATTGATGCATTTCACACGGGTACGGATGATGAACATCCCGGTTTTCTTGTGCCAGAATATTGAGAGGATGGTGCCTTTGATGCAGAGGAAGAGTCTAGCACAACAATATAGGAGCCTCTATCATTATGGTTTGATTCAGCTTGTGGTCATACATCAGTTGGCACAGCATGGCATCCCATGGGAAGAGTTTATCTCTCATGAGTTTTTCACAGCACCACTACCAAATCCTGAGATTGTTCATGAGGAGGGAGGACCATCACAGCAGCATGATATCCATGAGACTAGACATGTCAGCTCTCCTCCATTGGTCACTTATCAGAGAGGCCACAGGGCCTTATTTGCAGCAGCTCGGCGAGTATTTTCTCCACACCAGGTGGAAGGGGTCTCGCCTTCTTCATCAGCACCACGAGTGTTATCTCCACATCAGGTGGAAGGGGCCTCGTCTCCGACAGCAGCACAGGTATCAGAGAGGGGTAAACAGCCCAGGATTGATGAGGGGCCATCAGGTGTTCCAGACATAGAGGTGGTTGACCTTGATATTAGTTCTCCTAGCCTAGAGTCAAAGAAGATCATTCAACACCTAAGAGCTGAAAATGATTCATTGCAGCGAAGATTGGAAGGGGCACAATGGACGATCAACTATTTAGAGCAGCGCAATAAGCAGTTGGAGGATGAGCACACTCTTGATGAGTTGCGAAGGATTCATGAGGACCGTAACTTGGCTCGAAAGAGACCCGGCGATTTGGTACCTGTTGAGCGAGAGGCTATGCTTCTCCGGGTCAATGCTCATTTGGAGAGGTTGCTGGCCAAGGCCAACCAAGATAAGGACTCACTCAGGAACATGAAAAATCATTATTGGGCGCGGATGCATGTATGCAAGGCAAGAATGAAAGTGCTCCAAAGACGGTTGGCCAAAGCACAAAAACGAAGGAAAAGGCCCGACCCCCCCCCCCCCCACATCTTGGCTGAGGCTTCTTTGAAGGAGCATGATACTAAATAACTCAACTCCAACACAAATTCCAAAAAATTTTGAGTATTTTGGGTCATTTTTTATTTTTCTAGCAAAAAACAGGTTTTCCTCCCTGGCGGCGCGCGACCCTTTCGTTTGGCAACTCCATTTTGAAAAAACTCAGCATTTCTGGATTTTTCATGGAAAGTTACACTTTCTCAGCCATTACTAAGAAATTTCACCAAGTTTTGGACCTCCAGAAAGTCAAAAAACAAGCAAAAAATGACTTTCTGCCACATTTTTGACACACAGGAAGCAGTCTTGGTAGAGTGCAATTGTGGAGGGGCAAATGACAACCAAATTTAGAAATTCCACTTGGGTTGGAAAGTAGGCATCCATACCTTTCCAACAAGCCCACTTTTGCCTCATTTGGACACCTAGAAGTGCCTCAAAAGTGCCTCCAAAGGCGCGCGACCCGTCAAAGAATTGCGCGCGACCCATCAGGCAGTTTGCACAGGAATTCAACCTACAGCTCAGCAAAACGTAGTTTTGACTGGATTTGACTTTTTGGAGTTGATTTTCATCCTCCTTGTTGTAAATGATGTAATTTTATGATGTTTAGACAATTATTTACTTGCTCTAGAAGATTCTTTCATGAAATAACATACATTTAATGAATGAATTGGTTTCCTAGCTTATAGAGGCAAGTTGTTTTTGATTGCCTAGTTTTCAGTGCTTAGTTTAGAATTGGTTGAAACAGCTCCTAGGATAGTGAGCTCGACCCCTAGAGGCAGGGAAAGATTTTAGATGGCCTATATTATGTACTTTCTTGCTCATTTTCATGGTTGGACTCTTGAGGGAGAAAGCTTCTATTGTATTACTCATTGTATCTCTGCAATTTTGGCAAAGGAAGAAAGACCAAGATTTTGCAGTCCTTTTTGGGATTCTTGTGGTCACATGTATTGATGGTGTGTTTCTCTTTGTACTTGTAAGTGTGTTATGTGAATCATTTCCTTACTTTTCCTTCTGCAAATTAGGCAAATGAAGTGTTAAAGTAGAATTCATGACTGTCATGCTCTGCTTTTAAGTTTGCTTAATATCAATGTTTTCAACTGTTTAAGGGGAATTCAAGGTTATTGCTTGCTCTCCTTAACTCCTCACCGGTCATTCTCATCCATCCACCTCTATCAAAGGCATCAATATTGTTTCCTACCTCGCCCCAAAGAACCCCCTGCAGAAACTGTGTCCAATCCCCGCACCCAAAATTGCCATTCCCCAATTTTCCACCAAAACATTAAAAATCCCAAATTAAACCTTTTGATCAGTTTACTAGCCTAAAATCAGTGTTTCTTATTGGTTATCTCCGCCCTTTGAAGATCTTTGCTGAGATATACCGGAGAGAGCCCTCTCCTGCCCCGTAGGGCTAGCTACGAGGCTAAGTGGTTTGATGTTGCCTTGGAGTTTACCTTTTTCAGCCCGAGGTGAAATTTCAAGCGCTAACACCACCAGTAGAAGAACTTCAAAGATGTCATTCTTGTCCATTTTTTCAGTATTAATAATATACCTTATACCAAAAAACTCTAGAAAAATTCCATCTTTGAACTACACAACAATCTCCTAGGCTGTAATACTGAAGTTGAAAACTTGTTGGCTAAACGATTTTTTTCTATCGTAGGTTTTGTCGGTTTCTTCCAGAATGCCTACAGCTGCTTGATAGCGGTAGAGGAGGGAATGATCGCAACACCACCAACAGTTTAGCCCAACATCCATGACCCTTGCTCAAGAGATTTACCCCTCACTCTCCTCATGCTTAATATTAACTAAGATAACAGTCCCTAGATCAAGCATGTATGAGATTCTGCCATCAAAGAAATTTGAAGTTGAACTTGTTTCAGGTAGCACACAAAGAAGCCCTTCATCGTCGTTGTTTCTAAGATGCGAACCATTTCACTTTTTAATCAATGCCCGACTTTAGCTTAAAATTACTCATAGAGCGTTACAGTAGCCCTCCATTCATGGCCATCCTCATGCTTTATCTTCCCACGACAACCAATTGCATTACTAGCGTCAAATTCATCAGCACCAACTACAGCTGCATCAACACCAACACCAACAGATTGAGGTTTTTTGGGCCAACCAAATGTAAGAAATCGAGCAAGCTGTCAATTTCATAAATCACAGCCTCCCTCTTGCGAGAATCCCAAGCATTTTCTACCATTTACAACCATTTTTTAAACTTATATATTAATTATTTTTATTATTTATCTAATTCTTATGCTTATTATGTATTGATTTCTATAAGAATTTACCAATCATTTAATTTATATGGTTGCATAATTTGCTGAAGGATTCCTATTTCAACTTAAGGTGGATGAGGTCTGTTAACTTTTTTTTTAATTAATGGCCTTCCATACCTAATTTTAGAAAAAAAATGCCTTATATCTTGGTTGTAAATGATAGAAACTTTTCAACGCTTATGTTTTTTGTCAAGACCTTGGATTCTTAAGGGTTAAGTAAATCAAAGTTAATAATGATATTTTTGTTGCAATAATTAATAATGATATTTTTGTTGCAATAGTTTTTTTTGTTATATATTTACCAATGGTAGATACAAATAAAGCCTTCAATTATATCAACCACATTAATGCTTTTAATGTGGTTGTACTAGTTAATGAATTTTTGTTGCAATAGTTAATAATAATATTTTTGTTACAATAGTTTATTTGTTATATATTTATCAATGGTACATTCAAATGAAGCCTTCGACTGTATCAACTACATTCATATTTTTAATGTGGTTGTACTAGTTAACCAATTTTTTGTTGTTGCAATAATTAATAATAATAGTTTTGTTGCAATAGCTTTTTTTGTTATATATTTATCATGGTAGATACAAATGAAGCCTTTCCCTATAACAACCACATTAATCTTAGATATCATTATTTGGGATTCAACTACATTAATATTTTTAATGCGGTTGTACTAGTTAACCAATTTAATTAAAAGGGGAGAAAGAGAATAAGTGCTTTTGAGATAAACTGATTGCACTAGCTTTTACTTCATCAATTTAATTTAATTAACAGGGTAGAAAGGGTATAATTGTTTTTGAGATAAATCTCAATTTTAATATGCTTCTAAAAATATCTTAAAATATTTCATAAAATTAAATTAAAAAACCATTGGTTTTATTAGTAATAAGGTAAGCCAGTAGGTAAGTTTCCATCATAGGAGATTGACATATATCCATCCACCAATAGAAAAACAAATGCATCATCCAAATATTGACACAAATGCTTTCATACCAATCATGTACAGGAAGATAATCATTAGGGGAATATTGAGGTCTAAAATGGGCATTCTAAGGAAATTATAAAATAATAGTGGAAATAATAAAATAAGATTAGATTACATAATCAAATTTTAGAGGAAAAAAAAAAAAAAAAAACTATTTTTTCAACTCGTATTTTCAACTTAACTCCCTTTGGGTTTACTCAAATTTTGAGTGGGAACACTCATTGGATGCAGAATTTGATTCCTCATCCAAGGAGTACCAATGTTGCATACTTTTGATGGACTCTGTTACATGAAAAATGAGAAATACATGAAAAACGTAATTGCAATCAAGTTTTTTCATGTATTTCTCATTTTCCGTGTAGCAGAGTCCATTGAAAATATGCAACATGGGTACTCTTTGGATGATGAATTAAATTTTGCATCCAACGAGTACTCACGCTTGAAATTTGAGTAAAATGTTAGGGAGATAAATTGAAAAAGTAGTTTTATTATTTTATTATTTTTTAATCTTTTTATTTTTATTTCAAAAATGGTGAATCGCCCCATAGTTGACATAATCATCTTGAATCCTATTGGTTCTTATAAAGTTTATTTTGGTTGTAAATTTTCTTAGGAGGCCCATTTTAGACCTCAAAAGTCCTCTAATGAACCATGAGTAACTAAATATGATATGTCCATCATAAATGTAGCTAAGATGTTTCAACACAAGAATGAGATTGTCAAAACATATATCACATATCCATTAAAGCACACCACCAAATCTCCTCGCAACTATTCGCTATGGAAAATCTATGGAGCCCTCATCAAAGATTGCCCCATCCAAGAAGTGACAGTATTTAATGGTTTCGTCATCAGCACGAAATCCAGCTTTGGAGAATGTATCTGCAGTATTGTTTGCTTCCTTGTAGACATGTTGAATGTGAAAGTCCTCGAAAGATTTGATAAGAATTTTAATACGATCCAACCAGCCTCGGAGGTTTGGTGGGTCATAAGATGTGTTTGTCTAGCCTAACATCAATAAGAGTATTGGAATCTCCAAAGACACGGATGGTCTCCAGAGATTTCTCCGTGACAAACTAGAAAAACCCCAATAAGAGTCTTAGAATCTCTATAAACATAAATGATCTACAGAGATTTCTCTCTAACAAACCAAAAAACCCTCCACAAAGCAGATGTCTCTGCTTTGGTATTTGTACTAGTCCCACCATACCAATGTAGCTTATAATGTTCCCTTCCATTAACTCTAAGCGAGGCCTGCATACATACCTAATTAATTTTGTTCTTCCCCACATAATTAATGCCTACCATGATGATGTAGGTAAAGTTTACGATATTAAATCCAACCTTTGGAGGAGAGGATGAAAGCGATTATCTTTTAATTGAATCCTTTGCACTCGACAACGATCCTCTTTTAATTAAATTCTTCCCCCTCCACACACTTTGCATGTTTTATTAATTTAATTAGGGATGATATTTGCAATAACTCATATAAATTCAAGCATTTTAATTACTCTATACGGTTTTACCAAATTCTAATATGCACGCAAGCACCACTTCATTACGCTTATATTGGTTTCACCAAATTCTTACATAGATCACATAAAATGAAACATGAGTTATGCCCTGTCATGATGCAATTTTGATGTCCAAGAGTGGGATCAGCCCAGCAGATGGGTCACACAACTCTAGGCCGTGTGTTCTGCTGTAAGCTTTCTTATCATGTCATCCATGTCACACACAGATGACCCTTTGTGTCCTCCATCTTCATCTTCACTCACTGCTTTCATGGCCGCTTCTCTGATCTCCCTGGCTCTCTTTCTCACTCGATTTCCTTTCTCTTCCTTCATCAACATTCTTACACTTCTCTCCACCGTCTCCCGTTTCAACTCTCCCTCTTTTCCCCTCCACATCTCGATGCACACCCCCACCTCCTCCTCCAACATTTTCGAATTCGCAAACTGGTCGGCTGCCATAGGCCACCCAATGATGGGCACCCCTTGGCTTAGGCTCTCCAGCACCGAATTCCATCCACAGTGACTCAGGAACCCTCCCGTCGAAGGATGGGACAGGATCAGCAGCTGAGGCGCCCATTTTGTGATAAGCAAGCCTCGCTTCTTTTCTTTCACTCGCTCTTCGAATCCCTCGGGAAGAAACTCCGCTGAGAACTCTGAATTCAATGGGGCCTCCGACGGCGGCCTGACGACCCAAATGAAAGGTTGTTGGCTTGATTCCAATCCTAGCGCTAACTCCTTCATGTAGGACGACGATATCACACTTTGGCTTCCAAAAGAAACGAAGAGCACGGTGGAAGGCTCCTGGGATTCAAGCCACTGCAAACATGCCCTTGCAGATTCTGCCTCTTCCTGGTTGCCCGGATGTAGAAAATCAGAACCGATCCTTTCATTTGAAGCAGACCGCGCAGAAAGCAACGAAGAGGGTAGGATCGGCCCGAGTGCCCAAACGGGGCTGCCGGTGGATTTTCTCATGTGTTGGAGACTGCTATGCTCCAGCTCTTCGAACGTGTTACATATCGATCCCCAACTACGCATATTGCGAGAAATCTGACGATTGATGACCAAGCTCCACAAATCAGATCCTGTGGCAATTTTTATGTTCGCGGGGAGCTGAGATTGGTGCACTGTAACGTGTGGCATGTCTGGCAGAACAAACGCGTCGGCGCTGGTCTTGGTGTGAGGCAGATGAGTACAGAGGGAGTTAAAGACGGAGGTGCCATAAGCCCCACCAGTGCAGAACTGGATCCTGGGTATTCCCAACCTGTTCCCCACGTCTAGCGTCCACCCCAAGAACGCGTCGCTGATAATACACAGCGGCAGGCGCCCACCCTCTTCTTCAGAGATCCGGCGGATGAGAAGCTCAAAATGGGGCTCCAGGTGCTCAGAGGCTTCCAGGAGATAGGGGAAGAGATGCCGAGGGAGAGAGTCCGTGTTTTCGGTGTCAGGAGGAAGACCGTGGGCGGCACTGGAGAATGGCAGCTCCGCCAGGCGGATATCCAGACCGGGGCCAGCGGATTCGATCTTGGGTCGAAAGCTTCGGATGTTGAGAGGCGTATTGGCGATGGTGATGGCGAATCCGGTTCGTTTGGCAAGCTTCTTGGCGAGCTCAAGGAAGGGGATGATGTGGCCCTGAGCCATGTACGGGAACATAACCACATGGTGCTTGGTGCTCAAATTCTCAGGAGGGAAGGGAGTGGGAGAATCCATTGTGGGTAGAAGATCTATGCAGCGAAATGACCAGGGAATCCGTCGGATGTGCAGGCGGGGAGAAGTTGCAGCTACCGGTCAATTATTACAATTCACAGAAGGAAGGCAACCATTGAACGAAGCCTCTATCATGGGCATTTAAAATATGCGCATCCGTTGAAAGTGTAAGTGATCTTTTTCCGTATATTTTTAAAATCATATCTTCTTTATTTATTTTAATGATTTGAACAATTATATACCGTTTAAGTTGGAGTAATGTTCAAGAAGTATGTGTTTTTTATAATGGAATAATATTTAAGAATTACTCCTTTTCTTTTAAGAGTTCAAAATTATATGGACAAAGTAAATAGCTTCACTAGATTTAATTGTTAGTTGAGGTGGATCTCTTGTCCTATAAATAAAAGTGTCTTATATACTAATTTGGTATCTATCAACATAATAATAATTTAGTTAGTTTTTTATTATTTTATAAATTTTAATAACATAAGATGTATAATAAAATAAGGGTTTGATGTTTATTATAAAATTGATTTATATTGCTTTTTACTAACCATTTAATTTATATGGCTCAAAAATAAAATATTGCAATATATAGGGGTAAGTAATATTGACATGTATTTAAACAAAATTAATGTTGAGAATGTGACTCATAAATAAAATATTTCAATATTAATTATGTATATAAAATATTGCAATATATAAGGATAAGTAATATTGACATGTATTTAAAAAAATTAATATTGAGAATATGACCCATAAATAAAATATTTCAATATTAATTATGTATATATGATATATGGTTAGAAAAATATGCATATGTTATATACTTAAACAAAATATTTTTTTTTATGGTTAAAACATTTCAAGTCGTCTTACTATTCTACATTCTATCCTTTATTAGGTATGGTCAATTTTTTTCTGAAATATATCAAAGATTTGTTGGAATTACAACTTTAAACCTTCTAGAATACTCAATCCAAATACTCAATGATATTTTCAAGGTATTGAATCCATTTATGCATTAAAAATGCAATTTAAATAATGATATCAAATCTCTCTAATCTTTTCAAATTTTGAAGTTAAAAAAAATGCATTTTAAGAGATTTGATTCCTTTAGACATTTACTAGATATGTGATTAATATTAATTTAAATTACAAATAGTATTTGTTTTTCAAAATTTATAAAAATTCGAAAAAAAAAAGAAGACAATAATTAAAACAATGAAAAACAATAATACTTTTACAACAATTAGTTCATGGGATATCAACTAACTTTCGCATGTCCTTAACATGAATGAGCCAAGCAAAGATATGCCAGGTAATGAAAATAGTTGTAAGTTCAGAAGTTGAGCAATCAAAATCTAGAACAATGGCTCAATAGTTTGGTTAACTCAAAAATGAAACCCAATGAAACCAAATAAATTATTTAGGGTCTTGTTAATTTGGCAGCTCAGTGACAAATTCCAACATGGGACGCGATTCCTCTTTTGGAGAGGACCAATTTTGACTAATGAAACACTCAATTTGGACAAGGGAAAGTGTATTTTTGAACTAAAGCCCACATGTGGAGATTTGATCAGGTCGGGCCTAAAGTAAATCAGACCCCCTTGGAAGGCTATAAATACAAGTGACTTCAACCTCATTTGGACATCAACTTGGATGATTCTTCTATTCTCTTTCTTTGTTTTGGCTCGCTCAGGTCTAAGGTAGGTTCAGAGAGATTGGCTCACACAGGTCCGAAATTGTCTGAATCTCGCGTGTGTGTTTCAGGGTTTTGGTTCTGAGCCACAAGCATGACACAAGAAGATTTCGATAATAATCGCAGACTAACAGGTTCATGCATGCAGTTGGAGGGTTTTAGCCACATACACATCACTCTCTAGGTGCGATTGGGACTTAGGATTTGGTTTTTCAGTTGACCGTAGGGTTCAGCAGTTTACCGTAGTCAATGAAAGTTGACCACATGCTTCTAAATCAAGGTTTTGAGTATTAGCAATGTTGGGTTCACCTCATGGATATTGTTTAGTTAATTTTGCTAAATAGGTTTATAATTGCTGATATGGATCATTGTACTCTTTCTTGCTAAATCATTCAATGACAATGTAATAAGAAGAAGAATTTGAAAGGGTTTTCCCCATAATGGGTTTTGCCTTGGTCTCCAACCAATCCTGGTGTCTCTATGTGTGAATGCATTTCTTCTATTGTTCCTTTATGTTCTATTGCATTGATGATGATGATGTTGTTCTTTCTACATAATTGTATATGTTGTTGAATAATGTTGTAAATCTGAATAATGTTAAGTTGTTATGGGGTGAATTCAATATGTAAATGTTTAAATGCAAGTATTAAAAGAAATACCAATATAACCCTAAGAAAAATTAACATGGGATCAGAGTTGGGTTGAAGAAAATTCATTGAGATCACCCTAAGAAGACACCATTGATGGAAGCAAGAAGAAGATGGTGGAGACCTAAAAGAATGTTAAAGTTTGAAGGTAACCCTGGGCTATTTATGCATTAGGGTTTGACGGATATTATGAGGTTAGGGTTTGGAACAAACCTTGGTTTATGCCAAATATTTGAGATATGCAATCTAGAAACCCTAGCATGATCAATTTGAATATGTTCTAGCACTTACGACAGATTTGATGTAGCCCCTAAATGGGATAGTCTCAATTTCACCTTGGTTATTAATGAATATGATGAATGTATTGAAGACAATAATGTTATATGGACAATGGATAGTCATGACTCTTGAAGGCTAGTTCAAGAGGGAGATGATCACCTCTCATTGAAGATAAGTACCCTTTAGATTTATGTTACCTCTTTGTGATTCTTCCTGTCTGAGTTTATTTTTATTATTATTACTTATACTTCTTCTATGTATATTTGAGTATTTGGATATTTTATCCTCTTGTTGAGATGTGATAAGCTGATCCTTCTTGAGGATCATCTGAGATACTGGAAAAGACGACTAGTGCAGGAAGAGAAGAGCTAAATTGCCCATGATAAGGAAGTTGACAAAGTGATTTTGCTACCAATGTCAAACAAGAAGACACATTGGTATCTGAATACTACAATGTATATATTATGTATTGTTTCAATGGTATGTTTCAACTGAAAATATTGGATGGAAAGGTAAGCCCTAAGGTATGATGAAGGACTCATATTGCATATGAAAGTAGGTTTTATTCATGGTACTTATGATGAAATGGTGCACTTGGTATTGAACAAGTATCTTACATTCTATTAAGTCATGGTAAAGCTACTTAGAAACATTGAATTTTATATACTTGGCAAAGTATCTTACATGATGAACTTCTAGATTTTGTGAAGTAAGCTATATACATTGTTTTTTATATGATGAATTGATGTTATTTTTAATGCTTCTGACAACCATGTTAAACATGTTGATAGATAATGTAATAATAACGTTGTTGCTCAAGATCCCCTTGTTGACCTTGGATTAGTAATTTTGACAATATAGTAAATATGGATGCTCTTACTTGATAAAGCTATATAAGTGATATTGTGTTCATGATCTTTGATGATACACCTGCCAGCTGTCTTAATCATATGACTATAACCCTTGATGAAAGTTTGATGTCATGATGAAGTAGCTAGTTCTAACATGTTATGGCCATGATGGATATATGTTTTGGAACTTGATATAGTTTGATTTCATGGTCTAACAGTTTTACTGAAGCATGACAGTATTATGATAGAAAGGTTGATAATGATGAATTCTAAAGTGGCTTCTCATTAAGAGGGATATTCCCCATAAGATCTCTACACCTATTATCATTTGCATTAAATATATGGAAGATTATTTACTATTGAAATAAGTTTTCTAGACATAATAGGTAATATTTGACATTGTTGGTTTACAACAAGTTCTGCTCAAAGAGAGGTTTTCCCTTAGTTTAAGCCACAATCACAAGGGAACAAGCTTATCGGTATGGTTATAAGGCTCCAACTGCACAGAAGAAAGCCTATGGGTGTGGTTATGTTTGTAGGTCACAAAATTGAAGCTTTATGCATAAATTCAGGAATGTGACTGTCCTACAGATATGGAGCATACATCAGAATATCCTATGAGCAAGGAAGTTTGAATGTTTGACTTACTATAGAGAATGTAAATATATTGACTAAACTTGTGTTTGCGGGGGACCGGAATATGCATATTAGTATGTTATTTTGATTTGATCATTGAAGTTAGTATATGACAGTATTTGATAACAATTACAAGGGTTTGAAAATATTTGGCTAATTGACTTAACTTAGTTGGCTTGGATAATTGGTGATGCCTTAAAACTTTGACATGATGCTTGATGGTTCATAAACATGTTTTGGCTTATGGATTGTTTGAATTCATAGTGATAACAAGTTAGAGTTTTGATCTGATTTGGTATTTGATGACTGATGATTTTCCTTGATGACAGTGCTATGTGGGCATAGTGACTTTCATTAATTGATGTTGACATTGATTTTATATTGCCTTCATTGACTTTGGCACATTGGTTGAAGTGTAAACAATTGTAACTTATCCTTGGTATATGCGTTCACATCTAGTGACATAAATGATTCATATTATGATTGTGTGAATGTCCTGATGGAATTTTATATTGCTTAAATTTTTTGACATGACAATAGATGAAGTCATGACTTGGTATTTGGATATGAGATCTACGTGTCACCTGGTTCAAAGAGTTTACTATAGTGATATTGGTAGAAACTTTTATGATTTTGATATTAGTTTTGATCTGTCATTTGAGGCTTGATAAGATGACTTGGTTGATTTGATTGCATAGTATTGATTTGTGTAAGGATAAGCATATTGGTTTGGTCAAGTGTTATATTTGTAGAAAGAATTGTATAAAGCAATCTCCGTGAGCCTGGTGTGTTTTCATTGGCAATTACCTTGTGAAGCCATGAAGATGTGCAAATCCAAGCCTCTACTTCAAAAGAGGTCCAAGGTATGACTTTGATTTTTGTTTTATATACTGATAGCCTATTCTTAGTAGGTAATGAGCCTCTAGTGATCAAAGTAAAAGGGAGTTGGCCTCTAAAGCTCAAAATGAGGAATCATGGCATGATGAATAATTTTCCGAATATTGGAAAAAATATATATATCGTGAAGTTATTAAAGATTTTTTTTTTTGGAAAATGGAAATGCAAATCCTTGGACACTCCAATGGAATGGAATTTCAAGAAATTATGCAAAGATATTGTTGAACTTGCCTTGGTAATTGCTAGTTGATTGAAGCATTGATGTTCCATGTGAACACCCGTCCATATATATGTGTGTGTGTGTGTGTGTGTATCTTCATACACATTGAGTTGTCATCGAGCACACTTCGAGATATTTGCATAGGATGATAGATTTTTGGTCTGAGACATTCTTCCTTTCATATGTGACTACATGGATATACTTATGTTGTTTGAGATCGTTATTTATAATATGAGCACATTTGGGTGTTTCCTTAGTATGATATCTGCAATGATGTTTTGATGAGAAGGTTGTAGCTTTAAGCACGACTGAGGTTGAAAATGATGTTGCTGGCATAACTAACTATGAAGCGGGTTGAAGAAGCTCTCTGGAGGGCTATTTGAGTAGGTTTTGGATATGACAAGGATACATTGTGATAATATTGAGTGGGATCTGATTAGCGGAGAATCTCATATATAGCTAGGACTGAGATCTTTTCATATATTGAGACAACATTGTCATACGAGACAATCTTAGGCTTGTGGTTGCTGCCACCGTGAGAGGGAGGATGAATAAAATATCCTTTTACTGATATATATATATTTTAGATATGATATTTGATTTGATTTTGACATGATGATTAAGCATGTACCAAATATGAGCACGATGATATGTTTCTGATCTACGGAGAGAAGGAATGATCGAGAAAACTGAGACAACTCTTCCTCCCTGTCTAAGCTCCCAGGGTGAGGAATTGAGATGAAGGGAAACTAGGGTTGAGGTATCTCTGGACAATAGGGTCGTAGATGTTTCTCACTGATATGTTACCCATAGGGTTGGACATGTTTCTCCCCTATCTTGGTCTTTGCAGAGTATACCCCAGTTGACATCATACCCTCAAGCTGGGCTTGTTGGGATTATCCCTCCTTGTTTGACCAATGGGTTGAAGAGGCTTGGGGGTGTGTGATTCTTACTTTTGGTAAGTTGGGTATCTAACCCAAGCTTGGATTATGATGCAGGTGTTCTACCATATGACTCTTGAGGGTCATTATTGGGAAGATCAGTGGGGAAATATGATGGGTTAAGATGTGCTCCCCTATATCACCTATTGCTGATATGGGGTTGGAGATGCTTTTCTCCCCGGCAAGATTTTGGGTTGAGATGTGCTCCCTAATGGTAATCTCTCTGATATTTCCCAAGTGGTAGCATTGGGCTCCCTGCTAGCAGTGATTCTAGGTGGTAGCAGTCGCTCCCTGATGAATAGAGGGTGGTAGCTTAGGCTCCCCTCCGATATCAAATTCTTCTTCTTTTAGATTCAAGGTTGTTCAACATATGAGAAGGAACAATCAAGAGATAAACATGAATAAGCAAGATATGAGTAGAGATAAGCATTGATGACATTTGATAATGAGATACTTGAGATTGGATATGATTTTATGACAAGATTCTTGTGATGATTACATGATGTAGTTGGAATTTCTCCCTATTTAGAGGGAGTGTTAATTTGGTAGCTAAGTGACAAATTCCAACTATGGGACGAAATTCCTCTTTTTGGGAGGACCAATTTTGACTATTGAAGCACTCAATTTGGATAAGGGAAAGTGTATTTTTGAATTAAATCCCACATGTGCACATTTGGTCAGGTCAGGCCTAAAGCAAATTGGACCCCTTTGGAAGGTTATAAATACAAGTGACTTAAACCTCATTCGGACATCATCTTGGATCATTCTTCTATTCTCTTTCTTGGTTTTTGACTCACTCAAGTCTGAGGCAAGTTCGTGGAGATTAGCTCACATAAGTCTGAAATTGCAAGGTTTGAAGCTTGCACATGTGTTCTAGGGTTTTGATTCTCAGTGGCAGACATGACACAAACAAATTTTGGTCACAACCACAAGCTACCAGGCTCATGCGTGCAGTTGAAGGGTTTCAGTCACATGCACGTCACAATCTGGGTGTGGTTGGGACCAAGGGTTTGGTTTTCCAATTCACTACAGATTTCGCTCGTTGACCGTATGGTTTGACAATTGACCTCAGTTGGTGGCAATTGATCACAAGCTTCTAAATTAGAGTTTTGAGTATTAGCATTGTTGGGTTCATCTCATGGATATTGTTTAGTTGATTTTGCTAAATAGGTTTATGGTTGCTGATATGGATCATTGTACTCTCTCTTGCTAAATCATTCAATGACAATCTAATAAGAAGAAAAATTTGAAATTGTTTTTCCCATAGTCGGTTTTTCTCTGGTCTCCAACCAATCCTAATGTCTCTATGTGTGAATGTTTTTATTCTATTGTTCCTTTATGTTGCGTTGCATTGATGATGATAATGTTATTCTTTCTACATAATTACATATGTTGTTGAATAATATTGTAAATATAAATAATGTTAAGTTGTTATAAGGTGAATTTAATATGCAAATGTTGAAATACAATTATCAAAGCAAAAAACAATATAGTACTAAAAACAATGAATAGATCTCTCTTCTAATAAAACTAAATTAAAATCCCTAAAGACTTGAGACTTTAATAAAATAGAATAAAAAATAAACTAACAAATTATAATGTTTAGAAAATTAAAACAGATTAACACTTAAACCATTATGGAAATAACGTAAATACTTATTTGGAAATAGTGCAAACTAACAAAGTAATGACTCAATAGAATATTTAAAGCATTATGGCAACAATGCAAAAGTGTAATTTAAAAAAAAATGTGGAAAAACAAAATTCAATTAAAGCGGGCACACATTTGCAAAGCAGTTACGTGGACTCAGTCAATAGCACAAGAGGGTTACGTGCACTCAATCAATAGCACAAGAGATGAAAAGAATATTAATAATTACAAAGTTATAATGAAAACTAATTTTATATACTTTAGTTAGTTTAACACGTCAATTAAATATCAATTTATGGCTAAAAAGAACTCGAATTCTGTTGTTTCAATATATCATAAAAATCACATCATACTAAAATTAACCTTATAAAAAATACTAAAGTTAACCTTATAAAAAAGAGTGTTGAAATGGATGCAACTCATCAAAACCTACAATTACATGTTATGGTGAAGAAAGCAAAAGCAACTAGCCTTATAAAAGCATCATTAGTTATATGATAGAGCACAATGAAAAATATTACCACATTTTTTTAATGGGCAGAACACATCAACTTGCAACCATTTGCAAACAGAACATGACCTCACCCAAAAGTAAAAAAAAAAGTCATGTGGTTGCAAAAACATAAATTATCACTAAAAACAATGAAAGGTATCAATCACAAATTTTCTTATTTCTAAGGCACACTCAGAAGTAAAAAAAACCAACCACAAAAAAATGCAAATGGCCTGGAAAAGCATCAATTATATGACTAAAAACACTTAAAGGTATCCATTATAATTCTTATTTCTGGCAACCAAACAACAAACCAAAAAAAACATAGCATAAAACCATTCCCAAGTAGCATATTCAAATACAATAAGCTTACCATGATGTTAACATAAAAGTATTCAAAATTAATTAAAATTATAAAACAATTTAATTACAAAATATTATAAAATAAATATATAAATGTCTTAGATTTAATCGTTAAAAGTAAAATATTTTTTATTATATGGTAAGGTTTAAATTCAAAATAGAGTTAAGTGGTCACAATAAGTAAAGCTAAGCAAAAGAAAAGAAAAGAAAAAAATGAAGTGATAATTTTTTACATAGGTTAGTAGGTAAAATTATTAATATAAAAGGTTTTATTATAATTGAACAGTAATAGAAGTATGTATATTTTTCATATGAAATAGAAAGATATTTTTCACATGCATAAATTAAAAAACTAAAAAATCTACAAATTGTTGGAATTTTTTTTATTAAATTTTTAAAAAATAGAAAATGTGTCCAACACTACTAAACTAAAACTTGAAAATAAGACCAAATAAAAACCTATCTCGAAAATCCAAGAAAACCTTCATATCTAAATTGTAATTTTTCTATTGAAAGTCATAAAATCCATTTTAAATGGACAATGCCTTAAGCATACACAAGCTAATATGTAATAGGTAATGTTAAGGGTACAAAAGAGTTTATCATAACAAGGAGAATGGATAATATTAAGGGTATAAAAGGCTTTATCATAAATAATGAGGATTACAGGCAAATGCCTTGGGGTAAAGTGGTAAGAAAAGTTTCTTGACACTTTGAAGAGTTGGAAAAATCAATCATTTTAGTGTTGAGATTATATTTAAAAAAATTTAATAAAAGAAAATAATACTTTAAGAGTCAAATGTATGTGCACACGTATTGGCTTTTCAAGCTTTAGAAGTAGAAAAAATAAAAATATATACCCATCCTAACCTGAAATTACTAAAAAAAATTATTCTAAGAATTAATATGTATTGGGTTTTATGTTACTACCAACACATGACTATGCCAAAAAAATTGAAACTAGTATTCCATTGAATGAAAGAGATAATTTAATAGTCATCAATGAGTAAAGATGTCGTTCTCAAATGTGCATTTCCTATGTTATGATCCCTGTCTTTGTCTTTACAAGTCCCTCACAGTTTGGAGCCCTGTCTTTGTCTTTACAAGTCCCTCACAATTTCTCCAAATATGAGAAGGAATTAAGAAATATAGAAATCAATTATATTTTTTATGAAATATTTTATTAATAAATAAAACAAAATGTGATACCTACACAAAGAAATTGGAAGAGAAAACATGGTGGACAAATTAACTCAAAACAATTTGTATATTCAATCACAAATTCCTTATACATGCCACATAAATAGTGCTTGATGAGATCCAATAATTTCTAAAGTGAGAGATTATCATTGAGAAAATATCTCAACAAACCAATCTACCTATTTACTAATGTAAGCATTATTTACAAGTCCCCCCTTTAATGCTTACATTACATCATTACAAAGATTAATACAAAAAATGACAAATTACAATTCAGATGTCACATCTGTTTGGCTGGTCTTCTTCGGCACTTATCCCCTCTCTGAAGTGTCCCAAACAACGCTCTTTTCACCACCACAATCTTTGAGCTTCCATTCAACTCATTTAAGACATAATCGCCTCTGACTATCTTTAATTAACTCTATATAATTGACACTTCTCGATCTTCTAAAGGTAAATCTTGATACTCGGCCACCCTATGGACAAACTCCCATCTATCAAAGTGAAGTGAACTACACTTTTTGATAGTTGTATAGGTGAGTTGTCTGATTACTAGACATATTCAACAGTCAATTATGCAACTGACCTTTCTAGACACATGGATCTCATAACATAACCTGTAATTGATGCTCTTAAAGCTCGAAGCACAACAAGATCCACAAGTATATAACATATTCACACAATTAACTTAGCGATACATTCCCTAAACACTGAAGTACAGTGAGAACCACTAGTATAATTATGTTCCTCCATTCATTAATTGATTTTTCACCTTTGTTTTATGAATTCACGTACAAGCACACAAATTTTACACATAAGATAGAGTTTACATAACCATAGACAAAAAAGAGATTTATCCTCTCAAAAGGGCTCCACTTTAACAACATGTTCTTTGCAAGCTTGTCATATGCCTTGGAAGCTGAGCTCAATACAGTTTCACTGGATGCCCCAAGAGTCTCTCCTACGCTAGTTTGTAAGGGTGTCGGAAGTATACTCTTCGCTGCACCCGCTCACACCCACTCATAACCATTGGGTTTATTCATCGTTTGAGGACCCACAATCTGCTTCGACCACAATTTTTCATATGTGGCAGTAAGAAGGGAAAATAGATTGCACAGAAGGGTTTCATTCCATCTATGGCAAACCCTGCTTTTCATTCATCGACCATAAATTTGCAATTAGTATATTGTGCAGACGAAGAAACTGCCTCTATCCACGACTGATTCCATGAAGTCATCTTCTTCTCCTCTTCCTTTTCCTGCTACAATACTTGAGTATGTGGACAACCCCGACTGGCTAATTTTGCAAGCAACAATGTAGGTCTTCTGAATGGCGAAGCCATGGTTCACATGAAACAATGCATTCAGCTTCAATCATTTACTATGTTGAAAATGGCACGTGGATCTTTACTCCACTCTTACTCTTTGTTGGAGGCAGAATTAAAATCAGGTAAGCCAAAAAAACCTTATCGAGTTGAGCAAACAAATAGAATACAGTGGCAAGGAGTCAATAAGAATGTGTTGAAGATAATGGAGAATATCCTAGAATAGGTAGAGTTGGTTCACGTAGCCTTAGGATAGGAATTAGTTTCTATTTCTTAGGATGTTGTTCTAACTTCCCTAAAGCCATGTATTCTATTTAATGTGTAATGTTGATGAAAAATGTAGAGTGTTCTGCAGAGCTAGACTCTCCTGGTTCAGACTCTCTTTCGTAGAGCTGACCAGTGGGTTTTATTTTTATTAATACAAGCATTACCATTTTTATCATGGTATCAAAGCGTGAGGGCTGAGGAACCTGTACGCTGGCTGGTGGGTGGTTCTTTGAACCGAGATCATCGCAGTTCTATAGCAGATAACTGCGACGACTCTGAAATCGTTGCTGGTTATAAGTGTACCTCTGAGATGACGCACTGTAGACACTTCACACATATTTTTCATCGCAGATCGTCGCAGTAAGACATGTACCTTTGCGACGACGTCGCAGAAAAGACAGGGACTTCTACAATGATCGAGGAAAGCCAATAACAAGGCTGTGGTTGCATGAGGAAGCCAAGAACAAGGTTGTAGCTATCAGAGAAGCTGAGTGGGGAAGCCAAGAACAAGGCTGTAGCTGACAACAGAAGGTTGTCAGTAGGCTGAGAAGGAAGCCATGATGATCTGCGCGTGTGCTGCAAGATCAAACAACAGTGATCTGTCTCTGTCACAGATCTGGGGTAAATTTAACATTTTTTACCTATCGATTTTTTTTTTTCTAAATCGCCAATATGAATAACAATATTTTTGAAGCATGCATGAACGAACATAACAAGCTCGATGGTTCCAATTAAGCAAATTGGAAGTTTAAGATGCAAACTCTGCTAGAAGTGCAGAGTGATTGGACAATTGTGAATGGGGATGAGCTGAGGCCCGCGACTGGATTAGCATCGGTCCCAGATTGGGAGAAACGAGAAAGCAGAGCAAGGACAATGTTAAATATGTCAGTGAAAGACTACATTATACCGCACATCAGAGAAGGTAATTCAGCTAACGATATCTGGGGAATTCTAAAGGAATTGTACGAGATTAGAAATTCAAATCGTCTTTTGTTCCTCAAGAGTAAGATTTTGTCCATGAAGATGGAGGAGAATGAAATGATTGCTTCATTTGTAGCAAGGATCAAGGATCTGAAAACCAAATTATCATATATTGGTCATACAATGGACGATACAGATCTTGTAACCATTACAATGAATGGTGTCACTGATGATTATCAGATGTTCATCACTGGGATTAATGCAAGAGAAAAGATCCCACATTTTGAAGAGCTAACAAGTATACTGATGCAGAAAGAAGAGAGGAGATCGACTCTGAAGCCCCAGAGTGTCGATATTGCATTGATGGCAAGGAAAAAATTCTACAAAGGGAAAGGAGGTCCACAACAACAAAACGGAGCAAGTTCACATAAACGGCCAAATCTGACCCAAGGTATGCACCCAAATAAAAACTACTCTGAAACTAAATGTTTTTATTGCGGAAAATTGGGTCATATTGCCAGGGAATGTAGGAAAAAGAAGTATCATGAAGAACAACAAAAGCCAAAGAGACATGCAGGTCATCTCGTGAATGGTGATCAGGTGCAGAATTTGAGATTGTTCATGGCAGATCGTGATGAAAATGTTGATGCAGACATCTGGTATGTAGATTCAGGAGCATCAACGCACATGACAGGGAACAAGCACTGGCTGGAGGATTTTAAAGAGATCAACGAAGGTGCACAGATTTACCTAGGTGATGACAGAAGTCATCAAATCAAAGGATGTGGGAAAGTTTTTGTCATTCTACTTGATGGTAATATCAAACAAATTTATAATGTAATGTATGTGCCTGGCATAACTAAGAACTTGATTTCTATATCAATGATTACAGATCAATATTTGAAAGTTGAATCTTTTAAATCTAACTATTACATTAAGGATCTGCTAGATGGAATGAGGACAATTGCTACAGGAATCCAAACAGGAGGACTGTACAAGTTGGATGTGAGACATACACCGGTTCGAGCATTGACAGCAGCGAGCCTGACTACAGAAGAGCTTTGGCATCATAGATTCGGCCACATCAATTACAATGATTTGCTATCATTACAGAGGAAAGAAATGGTAAGAGATCTTCCTATGCTAAAGCAAGTACATAATGATTGTGATGCTTGTACTTTAGGAAGAATGCATAGAGAAGAATTCTCTGTTAGAGTAGAAAAGAAACAGAGGGATATACTGGAGTTAGTACGCACACACCTTTGTGGTCCCATGCATAAAAAATCATTAGGAGGTGCAGTGTATTTCCTACTGTTTATTGATGACTGTACGAAGTTTTCTTGGGTGTATTTCTTAAGTAAGAAGAGTCATACATTCGAATACTTTAAGCAGTTTAAAAATATGATTGAAAGACAAGCAAGGAAACAGATAAAAATTCTCCGTTATGATCAAGGGGGAGAATACAAGAAAGAAGAGCTTATCATATATTGTAAAGATCATGGAATTTTGCAGCAGTTCATAGTACCCCATACTCCACAGCAGAATGGAGTAACAGAAAGGAAGAACATAACTATGGTGGAATGTGCGAGAAGTATGCTGAAAGGTAAGAATCTTTTAAATAGTTTTTGGGCTGAAGTAGTGAGTACTACGATTTATTTGAAAAATAGGAGTCCTACAAGAAGTCTCAAGTTTAAAACTCCTTTTGAAGCTTTATATGGATATAAACTTGTAGTAAAACACTTAAGAATATTTGGATGTAAAGCATTTGCCCACATACCAAAGGAAGATAGAAGAGACTCAAAAGCCATCAGATGTACTTTTATAGGGTGTTATTGTTCATCATATAAAGCATACAGATTATTTAATCCCTCTACTCATAAGATCTTTGTTAATAGAGATGTTAAATTCCATGAGCAGGATAATGAAGAACCTAATGAGCACTATAATGGATGGGAAATTCCATACTTTGAGGAAGAAGAAGCAGAGAACAATCAGGGTCAGCAACAAACAAAAGCAGAGGATGAACAACAACAGTAGCAACAACTACAACAACAGCAACAACAACAACAACAACAACAACAACAGGAAGAAATAAGGTTTGAAACCACTACCCCACCACTCAGGAGATCAGGTAGGAAAGCTCAAATGCCTGCAAGATATAGGGAAAATGCATTTATAACTAGTATGATGAATGTTGTTGAACCATCTAGTTATAAAGAAGCAAATGAAAATAATGAATGGAAAATAGCCATGGAACAAGAATATGATTCAATAATCAGAAACAACACTTGGGAATTGGTAGAACTCCTTAGAGGAAAACAGGTCATAGGTCGCAAATGGGTATGTAAACCGAAAATTAATGCAGATGGAACTATAGAAAAACTGAAAGCTAGGTTGGTTGCAAAGGGGTACACAAAAAGAAGGGATAGATTATGAAGAAACCTTCGCCCCTATAGCTAAATTGAACACCATCAGAATGTTAATTGCTTTAGCTACTAAGAAACATTGTATAATGGACCAACTAGATGTAAAGTCTGCATTTCTGAATGGAGAACTGAAAGAAGAGGTTTATTTAGAGCAACTCAAAGGGTTTGTCTAGAATGGAAAAGAATATTTAGTCTGTAGGTTGAAGAAATCACTCTATGGACTAAAACAAGCTCCCAGGTTGTGGTATGAGAAAATTGATTCATTTTTTCTACAAGTTGGCTATAATAGAAGTAAGAATGGCCCTAATCTTTACACCATGAAAGATGAACAAGGGTGCATAGTGCTGATTTCATTATATGTAGATGATTTGATAATTACAGGTGATGTTATATATCTAATTGATGAAATCAAGCAGCAGATGTCACAGATGTTTGAGATGAAGCATCTCGGTGAACTCAGATATTGTTTAGGTCTCAAGATTTGAAGAGATTCAGGTCAAACATTTATGTCTCAAGCAAAGTATGTCAAAGGCCTGTTAGAAAAGCTTAGAATGGATAAGTGTAAGTGCACCGGTACCATTGCAATAGAAAATCAAATTGCAATGTGAGGATGGCTCAAAAGCGGTGGATGCAGCACTTTACAAACAACTGGTTGGGAGTCAGATCTACCTAACCACTACTAGACCTAATTTGGCTTATGCAGTCAGTGTGTTAAGCCAATTTATTTCTAAACCACTTGAAAGCCACTGGAATGCAGCGAAGAATGTTTTGAGGTATCTACAAGGTACTTTAGATTATGGAATTATTTACACTTACTCTTTTGATGTTAGATTGGTAGGATTTGTAGATTCAGATTAGACAGGAAATATATATGATCGCAGATCTATAACAGGTTATGCATTCAGTCTTGGATCTGGGGTGATCACATGGAGTAGCAAGAAGCAGAACACAACTCCTTGTCCTCAGCAAAAGCAGAGTATCAATCCATGTGTGCAGCAACGTGCGAGGCAGTTTGGTTGCGAAAACTTCTCTAGGATGTTAAAGAAGAACAGACAGTCGCAACAACAATCAGATGCGACAATCAAAGTTTAATGAAGCTGGCCAACAATCCGATGTTTCAAAAAAACACTAAACATATTGATACTCAATTCCATTTTGTCAGGGAAAAAGTGCAATCTAAAGAAATTCATCTGGAATATTGTAATACATGTGATAATGTTGCGGACAATTTCACTAAGCTTCTTGGAAAAGTAAAATTTCAAATGTTTAGGGAGATGTTAGGCATATATGTGAACCCATTCTCCATTAAGGGGGAGTGTTGAAGATAATGGAGAATATCCTAGAATAGGTAGAGTTGGTTCATGTAGCCTTAGTATAGGAATTAGTTTCTATTTCTTAGGATGTTGTTCTAACTTCCCTAAAACCATGTATTATATTTAATGTGTAATGTTGATGAACAATGTAGAGCGTTCTACAGAGCCAGACTCTCCTGGTTCAGACTCTCCTTCGTAGAGCTGACCATTGGTTTTTATTTTAATTAATACAAATATTATCATTTTTATCAGAATGATGGAAAATAAAATACAATGCTTACTCTCACACAATGAACTTCACCAATGGGCAGATCTGAAAAAGAAAAATTCAACACTATCTCCGGAGATGGAACCAAGACAATCACGGATGTGATAGCAACAATTAAACTTACACTACCCTTCCACGATCAAGGTACATTAACCTACCACAGAACTCAACGATCCGCAAAGATTCAAATAAATTTATTCTCGTTGCAAGTGCTTGTGCTACTCACGTAGCTTCAACACACCTCCCTTTGCATAGAGCGTGGTTTTTGTTTGTCAACAACTTGATCTCCATTCGATGATATAACCCATCTCGTTCTTCATAAGGGCACCAAACAACAATCACCATTAGTAGCTCCATGACTCACCACAAAAGAAAAGAAAAAACTTTAAACACATAAACTATTTTATTTACATAGGATTAGCTCTCATGCCCCTCACATTTTCTGGGCTTGCCGTAAGGGACTTAAGTCAAAACATTATCTGATACCAACAAAGAAATTGGAAGAGCAAATATTGTGGACATATGCACTCAAAACAATTCGTATATTCAGTTACAAACCCCATATACATGCCACATAAATAGTGCTTGATGAGATCCAACAATTTCTAAAGTAAGAGATTATTGTTAATAAACTATTTCAACAAGACAATCTACTCAACAAACCAATCTATCTATTTACTAATGTAAACATTATTTACAAGTTACATCCACTACCTTGGTCATCCATGGATGAAAAAATTGACAGGTTTTTATCAATATTGTCCCAACAAACCAAATTCAAAAGGAAAATACAAAATGGATAGATAGAAAACAAAGATAATGAAAAGCATATCAACAAAAATGAAAGTCACAAATAAGTTGATCATGCTTTTGTGTATACCGATTGGTTTGTGTGGGTTTAGTTCTCACCGAATCAGAGGTTCAAATTTCATGAGAGGAGTTGAGGATGGGATTTACCTTTGGGGGAATTAAATTGTCTGAAGGAACATCCAAACATGACCAATCTTCACAAAATCGAACATTGAGGCTACCCAACTCTCTTCTCCTAGCCTACCAAAATGACGCTCTATTGTGATCTCTACCAACATAGATCCATCTTAACTCCAATTCTTCCAAGCACCGAAAGTGATCAAATCTATGAAGATTCAAACTTTTTTTGAATGCAAAACTTAAGAAAATGTTTTCAAGTCCAAATATTTGATTCCCCTCGAATTTTGGTAGATTCGAAGTTAAGATGGAGAAACACACTAATAATATATAACCTTGAGAGTTAGATCAATTGGTTGAATTGATCCCTTAGGGTGGACTAGTACATTCAGTATATTAAAAAATGAATGAATTACAAATCTCCCTAGTTAGAAGTAAAAAACATATATTCATAGATCTCCCATAACTATTTTTGTTATAAATATTTTTTTGAATGTTTATATATATATTATTTTTGTTATTAATATTTAAAATGTTACATGTCAACCTTATATTAAAAATGAATGAATTACAAATCTCCCTTAAAAAAAAAATAAAAATAAATTCATATTAAACTATATATATATATATATATATATATATATATATATATATATATATTAAATGTTATATATCAACTCCATATTAAGAATGCAATAAATTACACACATCCCTTTCAATAAAAAGTCAACACATAATTTTTTTTTTTTTTTTTTAATTTAAATTACTTTGTTTTTATTTATATAAACTTGATATAAAACTATGTTATTTAATATGGATATTGAAATATTTTATTTATGGTCAACTCAAAATATTTGTATATTATTAATATATTATTATTTTAATTATTACATACCAACTAAATATAAAATAAATTACATATCATGCAATATCAATTATATTATTTTTGCATTGTATCTCTCAACTTTATATTAAAAAGTGAAGAAATTATATATTTTTTAATATTAAAAAATAAATTAATTTTATTTGTATTTTTTCTTTAATTACTTTATCACTATATAAAATAAATATAAATTTAAAATAAAAAATAAATTATTTAATTATTTATAATATAAATATTATTTTTAAATGTAATGTTAAATAGCTCCTACTAAGTTATAAAACACACCTCATACTAAATTATAAAACAACTCCCAATACAACCATATTGTTTTTTCCTTTACTACTCTGCCTTGTTTTCTTAAATTGGTTTTTTTCAAAACTATTCTCTTAAAATCTCTGTTGTAAAATAAAAACACAGGCAAATATGGGACTTTACAAACTTTCCATCGTCGACTTGGCAATGACTAACAAATTATCTAGTTGTGATATATAACTCTGCGGCTCATACACCACTATCTCTGAAAACTCGATGGTGAATTATTTAATTCAGATACAACTCCATCGCACATATAACACTCTCTCCTCCAACTCTCTGCCCAACTATTTAATTCACATAAATCTCTCCCACACATATGGGACTTTGTCCCAGAAATTCGTGTCAATAAACTTGCAGCCATCAGGCCGGCAATCGTGACAAACTATTTAATGTTGATACAACTCCATCGTGGGGTGTATAATAAGATACTAAAGGTTAAAACCAGTTAAAATATTAATTTAATTATTAATATTATTTTTTATTTAATTAAAAATATAAAACTATTTATTATTTTTTAAGATTAGAAATGGGTGAATGGGTTAATATATGATTAATGATAATTTATTTGGCAAAACTTGAAAATGTAAAGTAAATGTGAGTACAAGATTTTATATTTAAATCCCTCCTAGTTACGTCGTAAGACATTTTTTTGGGAAGAACTCCCCCAGCTGTCACTTTGCAACACTCTGAATCGTCAAATCTATTGTTAGACAATTGAACAATCATGTGCTGTTAGATTGATTTCTTGATAAAACTACAAAGAGTGCCTCCATTCGCAGCATATCGAGTTCAACACTCGAGATCCGAAAATGGTGATGACTATACATGTCTTGTTATGAACAAACCATCTTCATACAATTATCATCAATAACCAAAAACCAAGCGCATTGATGAATTTGGTGTTTGAAAGCCCTGCAAAATTGATTCCAGATGAGACGTTGGGTTTACTAGCACAAACAATTATCACCAGTAACCAATCCCTAATTGTATTTATGAATTCTAAAGGCATTCAAGCTAAGTTACTGAACTAGACTGCTACTAATCAAGCCTCAAGCAAGGATTCAGAGGTGTCTCTCTTTCAAGTTATGAAAATCATATTTGACAAGCAAGATTTGAGTTTTGTAGAGAAATTTCATCTCCCATAAGACAAAATTATTTGTCTTTGTAATCAAATTGTACCTAATTCTACATAAAATCAATGCCTTGATATCAAAATCAGTTTTAACTCCTTGAATCAACAATCCTTGCCGACAATTTGCTTCTATGGGGACATGAGAACAAATGGGTAGAATATTGAAGGAGATGGGCATTATAGATCATTCTATTCATGTGCAAATGAAGGAAGATAAATTTGAACCAGGTTTGTACGTTGGTCTTTTGAAGCATTTCATAATTGTTTTCTATTGGCATCAAGGTACCCAACTCAAAGATGCATCAAGGCAACAGGTTTCTTGCAATTCCATATGGTATGTCGTGGATTTGTTTGATGATGTTTATGTGCGTTGAAGAGAACAACCTTATGGAAGCTATGTCTGTTTTTTTCACCACCACTTCTCGTAGACTAAAATGAACTCAGAGGCTTAAGATAACTCATGTCCAAAATTCTGAAAATGATGTTAAGGTTTCTTCCAAGTTCAACCTAAACACAAGAAGGTATATCAGTATGACCCCTCCTGAAGGTTTGGAAATATCGAAACATACATTGTTCTTTATTGGAGGATATCGCAGTTGATGCTTGAAGATATTTTTTTTGATGGTTGAATTTGTGTGCAACTAAGCATATCATGAGCTGTAAATAATTAATAATAAAGACCAACATTGGGAGATAAAGGATTGTGAAGCCCTTATACATCTATATGTATGTAATAATGGTCTTTATTATATGGTTTGAGTTTATACACATTGTTGGCATTGCCCTTTACTCAAACAAATGATAAGGGGGTGAAATACCTTGTGGCCCACTAGCTGAGGAGGTGTTAAATCATCTAAAAACCCCATTCTTTTTTCAAGCATAAAGTTTGGGGGTAGATTTTGGTTTAAGAATAGCTAGCTATAAAGAGTAGGCTTCATAACGTAGGTGTGATAAATGCTAGTTGTGTTCCTCATGGCATGGAGGAAATGATTGTGAATTGGGATTGTGAGGTTGCATAATTGTTTTGGATGTAGTTTTAGGTTGGATTTCAATTCTTCAATGCATTGGGTGACATCTGGATGGTTTAGGATGTTTATAAATCCTTGTGATATTGAGTATGGTTGATTTCTATTGGATTTTTGTTGAAGTATTGAATGAGGCCCCTTCCTTTAGCCCAGGTTTGACATGTTTTAAGTAGGGATTGGCTTCTTTTTGTTGCAAAGAGAGTCAAATTCATCGTGTGTTTTATATTGCAAGGAGGAAATGCTTGTGAATTGTGATTGTGAGGTTTCAAATTGTTTTGGATGTGGTTTTAGGTCAAATTTCACTTCTTCAGTGCTTTGGGTGACAACTAGATGGTCTAGGATAGATATAAATCCTTGTGGAATTCAACTGGTTGATTGTTATTGGCTTTCTATTGAAGCATTAGATGAGCCCTCTTCTTTTAGCCCAAGTTTGATGAGTTTTAAGTAGGGTTTGGCTCTTTTTTGTCTCAAAGAGAGTCAAATTCATTACTTTTCATGGTGATGGTGACATAGATAGTGGTCTTTTCACACCTTTGTACCTCTAGGGAATTAAGTCTTGTGTGTTTGATTGGTGTATGTATTATCTCTTTTGTATCATTCACATTGATTTTGTGGATCATGATATTTCTTGTTGCTATTATTATAATATATCAAAATTCCAACTAAACATGAACCAAGTGACTTAGATTCCATTAAAAAAAACTTCCATAGAAGTATTTCTCTATGCAAGAGTGGAAAACTATAATTCTCATCCTCATCATCTTGCCTTTGTTCTGTTGTGTAAACCTGATTATTGTCTTTCAATATGGAGTATATGATCTAAATATGATTATCTCTTGGCCTTTTAAAGTCACGGTCTTTATAAATTTATCCTTCAAATATTCCTGCAGGTTTGTAATCTATGGTTGTGCCATCCTAGGAGGTTTTGAGAAGGAAAGATATTATGAGCACCCATTATGAGTTGCAGTTAAGAGGAGAAAGTTATTCAATGGACAGATTATGAATGCAGGTGGCTCTTGCAATGAAGTCTTCATTTGAATACTTTCTTGACTATGAGCCCTTAATAACTATCTTTCCCTGAGGCTCTAATTTTACTACCAAAAAAAACCATTAATGTGAGGGAAGGAGTTACTCCACCTTTTAGGTCATGTTTTCATTTATCAGTGTTGTTTCTTTCAGGTCCGTCACTTTCTTCTTCTTCCTCTTCATTTTGGTGTTCTTTTTAAACAATGAAATTGACTTCCATGGAAAGGTGTGATCTCTATGATAAGTACTTGAATTTAGTAAATGACAATGTCATCTTGATTGACTCTAAACTTTGATATGAAATGTAAAGTATAAAAATTAAGACAACAAAAATTATGCACTCTACCGAGCAAGAGAGACAATAAAGATACAAAAATATTTATTTTGCAGGTCCACTTTAAAGAGAAACTTACATAGAGTCTGCATGAATCTACTACAATTAATCTTTGCTAAAAACATGGGAATAATTGAATGGGAATAACAAATGTCCTCATCTTCATATATTGTGGTTTTTCTACACTGCCTAATTCCTAGTAACATCTTTTAATTTGGAGCAACTTATGAAGGTCCAACCCTACAACTATTCTGTTACATTTCATAAACCCCTTCTCCTCATAGCTCATATTCACTTCCTTAAAGGAGCTAATGGAATTCTAAATTTCTTGAAGTACGTTTGTTGGCCACAACAATGACTTAGCAACTTAACCCAATCTGACATGACATAATATTTCTCTAACTTCACATCATAAATGAGAGTCCATTTGTAAAGGACTAGAAGAGTTGTCCTATCTTTAGTTTTGCATTAGTAGCTTCTCCATATGCATTGAAGATCGAAGAAAAAAGGTCATCCACCCTGAGGCTAATATATGAAATTGTGGGTAATAGTCGATCCATAGTACCCTATTTAGTGTCAATGACTCCTTTGTGGTTTTTGTACTCAATTTTTTAGTTCCATCCTCACCAAACTTCCTTTTTATTCATGTGCATGCATGTTTCTTAAACACATCTTCCAACCCCAACAAGCTTCATGAAAAATATCATTGACCTAACCACAAGATTTTTCCCTTCCCTTATTTCCATATGTGCATTCGAGAATTTGTTCTCAATTGTATTTAAAAACCTTATCATGAGTATGATGTTGATGTGATTCACCATTATTGAGGCCATGCCTTTGATCATTCCTTACAATTCAATTTGGACTGTGATTACGGAACAAAGGATATATGTTGCCTCACTCTCACCCTAGAGATAAAACATATCAGTGGGAAAGGAGCCAAGGAAGGCAGAGGGAGAACGTTGGAGGCATCTATGAGAAGAAGGAAATAGGTATATTAGTGTACTTCCTGTAGGTTTTTCTTGAGCTGGATTGAGTGCTAGTGGACACACTAAGCCTAGTTAAGGCTTTGATTTCTAGGCTGGACAGGGTGGACTTGATGTGATCTGATAATCACCCTATGAGTGACCTTAGTTAAAGATTTATTGAATAAAGGTATTACAGACTCATGTGATAGTGTGTGTCTATGCTATTTAGGCAACTGATCGATCAAATTGCAAATACACAGAAACTTGAAATGAAAAGACAGTAGAGAAATACAATAAGTAAATACAAGAACATAAGAAATTAATAAGGAGTTCACCCTATCCTCCAGGGCTACATCTCCGATCTAGCTTTCAGTGGTGGCCTTATTTTATTGTGTCTTAAGCAGAGAATTACAATGCAGGAGCTCAATATGAGTCTCCTGAAACAGATTTGCTTGGCAGGGTGGTTCTTGGATTCCCCAAGCCACTGGAGTGCACAGACTCTTTTCCTACCAGCTCTTTGACCTCTCTGGTCTGACAGATCCTCTCAAGGATGGATTGAATCTCTCAAGCTCTCTGGTGCTTGATGCTACCTTTGGTCAGCTCAACCCTCTGTCTTCTTTCTACCTTTTTTTCTTCACTGTCTTCTTCGCCTCTTTGCATTAATTCCTCAAATCCAGGAATTACATTATTGTTGAGAAGAGTAGTCTTGAATATATACCATTCAGATGGCAGTCCTCCAAGAGTTGTGAGTGTCATTTCCCTGTCAGGAATTACTTCCCCAATAGATAGAAGATCATTCTTGATCTCGGTGATCCTTAAGAAATATGCTTGCATATTCTCATCTTTGCCCTTCTTAATTTCCTTCAGCTTATTTCTAAGAAACAAGACTTGATTTGCATCATTAACTTTAAATAAGCTCACCAGTCTATCGTAGATTTCCTTGGAGGTGTTCATTTCGGAAACATAGGCCACCAAGTGCTTGTCGATAGAGTCCCAGATGATCTTCCTTGCTTTGACTTCTCCCTTGGTCCATTTGTTCCTAGTAGCAACGGATGCATTTGATGGAGGCTCAACAATCCCGCCTCTCACATGGTCCAACACTTCCTGCGCTTCTAATATTAGATCGAGAGACATATTCCATCCGTGATAGTCAGACTTCTCACAGAGTTTGTCTTCAGCAGGGAAGTGTGTTGAGGACCCCATGATTTCTTTAAGATAGCCTTGCCAACCTTCTCTTTGGTGATTGCTCTTGCTCTTTCTCTTGCTTGGGCTTTGTCTTCACCTCAGCTCTGATACCCTGTTAAATTATGGTATGTTCTATGCTTAGATCAGTTTACTTATTTTTCTTCTTATTACCCACAGATTAGCAATCACATATACATTAAGTAAAGTGCAGATAGAACATTAAATGATCAACTTCATCTAGGATCAATGATACAGATTTGGGATCATTGAGAGTGGTTCACACTCTGAGACTGACTTCAGGTCAATGGAGGATGGTATGATACATCCTCGATCACTTCTTCTTCTTCATAGTTCGACTAGAGCATAGCAGAGTGGGGTCAAGTTGTACAGGACAATGCATTTGATGGATGGATAGCAGCAATGGTCTGATGGATTGCAGATGAAGTTCTCCCTAGTTGAGAGGGAGTGTTAAAATTGGAAACTAGGGCCAAACTCCATGTGGATCACCTTATTTATGACTTCTGATATTTTTCCTAGATTCCTCTCATCGAGAGGTGTAGGATTTATCTAAAGATCATCCAATTCCGATAAGTATTTATGGAGATATGAATTTATTTTGATTATGGAAAAATTGTCAAGGCCAGCCAGCAAACTTATGTAGGCTCAGAAGCCCAACAGTCATGTCTATTCAACCTCAACGTTTGCATATAAATACAAGGATCATTCTCCTCATTTGGACAATTCAATTCACTCATCTTCTCTCTCTTTCTCCTGCGCATAAAAGGAGCCTCTCTCTATCTCACATGTGTGGCTGAAAGGAAGACATCCTAGGGCAAGGAAGACGCAGAAAGAAGGATGATGGGGTAAAAGGTCATCTCTTTGACCAGCGTTGACCTTCCAGAAGTGCGGATTGGGTGTGGTTGCCTCTCCTAGGTAGGCCGCAATTTTTGGCACGAAAATCAAGGTGATTTGACCTCTGGTTTGACCAGTGTTGACTGCCCTAGTTTAGTGCTACAAGTTAACTTCAGAAATCTGCAAATTGACTGAACTTTTTGGGTTGTTCAAGGGCTGTTTCTTCAGGCTGTTTGAGGACAAGTTGACCAGAAATTGACCAAGTATTTTAGAGGTCAATTTCAGCTAGTTTGACCAAGTTTGACTTTGCTGATCTAGGGTTTGCTATTGCTGATATAAAATTATAGAATTCAGATTTTGTACTATTTCTCTCTGCTGAACTATTGAAGATAAAAGAAGATTTCATCAAAGGGTTTCCCCGCATTGGGGTTTGTCCCTGGCTAGCCGCCACATGTTGTGTCTCTTGTGTTGGCTTGTTTTCTGTTAAGCATTTAATGTTCTATCTGCACTTTACTTAATGTATATGTGATTGCTAATCTGTGGCTAATGATGACAATTTTGCTATTTGAATTGCGATAGTTTCACCTGCTCGAGCATCACACCAACTAACCGCCGTGCCAACCATTACCTTTGTTCACCAGTGTTCTCAACCTATCCAATCATGCCTCCTAAAGATAAGGCACAGGAGGAACCCGTAAGTCCTCTGATCCACCCTCCGATCAATTTTCACCATATTCCTTTGGCGGACAAAGACTACAAAATCCATGAAACCCTCTGTGAATTTGATCTATTTGAAATGTACTGTTGGCTTGAAGACAAGTTCATCGACAAGTCTGACGATATTGGACTGTGGGAATCCAATTTGCCCCATTATATCTTTCTCCACACCCACAATGCCCCTGAATTCGTCAGAGAATGTCATGCTTGTTATCTACCTAGCCAATGAGCTGTTATTGCCCCTACAAGAGAAATTCTATTTACGATAACTGCCCAATCAATAGATCAAATGATACAAGCTCCTGTTGCATAGAATGTCACTCCTTTCTCTCATGAAGCCCTCACTAATTGTATCAGAGACTAGATTTTGCAAAAAGAGCCAAAACCCTTGAGCTTTTCTTGACTAAAGATGCCCATTTACCCAAGAAAAATCCTCCCTATCCATCCTCCATTTTCCATGGGAGATCCAAGCAGATCATCACTGTCACTTCCTACCTCCTTGGTTATTACTCAGATCAGTGGGTAGATGAAGCTATTATAGGTTTCCTTTCTATTTTCTCCACAGATTCCAAGCCTTCCATCTTGTTCAATTTTAGCCAATTCCTTGCAGATTCCATCCATGAACAGTTTGTCAAATTCCAAACTGAGGAAGTATTCAAATATGCTTCTGTGTTAGTATACATGTTTTTGTATTTTCAGGGAGACAACCTCAAGCTTGCCTTACAAAAGTTGGATGAAGAAGGAAATCAACAGTCAATCATCTTCTGGACTACACTGGTAATGAAGGAGCAAAAAGAGTATTCATAAAAAAAATTCATAGAAATGTTTGTACATCTAGCACTCAGTCTCTTAAGCAGCACTCTAGAGCCAAGAATCAGTGAAGAAATCAAGAAAATTTTGCAGTTGTCACACCAAGTCAAAACAAGAGATTGGTATCTTTACCAAAATTACACAGAGCTAAGGATATATGGCTACGAACTTGCTCCTTACTAGCTGCCAAAATTCCTCCCAATGAGGATTTTTGCCTTAGAATACATCAAGAAAATGCTCAATGTTGATGAGATTCATTTTGTATCTGCCAAGAAGAAATCTCAATTCAAAATCAAAATTCAAGTAGGACCTTTCATTTGCAACAGTAGGGCAATAGGGGAAGAAGAAGACAAATTTATGAAAGAAATGCAATTCAGCCTCAGTTTCACATGGTCATATGATCCATTAGGGGTCATCTCCAAGTTAGGGGTACAGAACAAATCTACTCCTTATTTTCATACATCCAGACCCGAGATTGAGAAATACAAGAACCAACTAGAGTGGACTGAAAACACTCTCCAAGAGGCAGAAGAGCAGTTGGTGTCAACTTCAACAGTACAGACTCCTGTAAAATAGGAGAAAACAGGAAAGAGGAATAGAGAAGAAGAGTCACCTTCAGTGACTGAAATTCCTGGTGAAGACTTCAAAATCATGTATAGGAAGAGGACCAAGCTCAACTCCAAACTAATGCTAAGCAAGGATTCAGATCAAGAGGAGATTATCACCACTAAAGAGACACATGTTTCATCACTAGTAGGTGATCAGACTACCCTTTCTCCTAGCACTTCAACAGCTTCACAGGCTCAGCAGCAGGTTATGCAAACCAGTGGATCTACCACAAGGGAGAAAGAAAAGCATATATTCGATATATTCAAAAAGGTTAAGGTGAGATATGAGGCCTTGAAGATCAACACATATAATCAGTTCTCGAAGCAAACTTCTAGTTCTCAAAGTAGACTATTGTTAGCCTTTGATTCAAAGAAAGGAAAAATGCAAATGGCCTTCCTCCTAGCATAGATCCCACAGCCCAAAGCAGCATCAGATTACAAGAAAACTTCATTTAAATTTGATGTAAAAGATATACATCCCATTGACCAAATGGAGATGCACAAACAGACTGGTCAAATGATTTCATCTACTCTCACTAACACTGCTATGAGTTTGTCTAAATTGCAGGTCACTTTAGCTAACTTTCAGTCACAATTGAAGATGGAGAAAGTCTCTTCACTAGCTAAAGACATAAGGATCAAAGTTGTGGAGGACTTGGTAATCAAAATAGGATATGATCCTGCCAATATCAATGCTGCATAAGAGCTTGTAAGAAAGAAGAATACTGACATAGAAGCATTGAGAAAGCAGTTGAAATTACCAGCCACAAAAGATCCTCTGGCCAAAGACATTGAAGAAACAGAGTCACAAAAGGCAAACATGATGAAGCTCATCATGAAGCAAAATGTACAATTGAAACATATGGAAACAGAGATGGAGAAAATCATCAAAGAAAAGGAGCACGCTGCCAGAATGTCAATTGTCCCTTTGCAAGCAGTGCCTCTTACAGCAATTCCTACAGCTACATCTTCTACAACAAAAACAAGGGCTATTGCAGATCAGTTGGCAAGTGCAGTGGAGAATATGTCTCTCCAAACAGAAGAAATTAAAATATTGCAGGCTCAAGCAATCTTCTACAAGACCAGAAGGAAAGACTCAAACTTTCCATGCAGCAGAGCTATAGAGAGCTCAAAACCAGATAGAAGTATGGCGGAAATCCGCAACTGAATCCTCCATTGGCCACACACTGGCTGAAGTCAAGGAAATTATATGGAATAATATCATTGAAGCCATGGATGAAATGCGGCCATGTATTCAAATGAAAAGCTACAACATTTCCATAGCAAATATCCAGCTTAACTATGGGGAGTTGCTACGAAACTGTGAAATTTCTGAGTTTTTGATTTTTTATGATTTCTTGTATCTCCTTATCACTTCTAATAGCCTAGTCAACTATGAATAATTCTAAAACTACTAGTTAAACATAGTATAGGCAAAAATGAGGGTTTTACCATATATAAGGAGTGTCATCTACTACAACAAAAAATTTCAGATTTCTTGATACTCAAATATACCTATGATAATATTGGCTCCAACTGGGGATGTTGTTCCCCCTGTGGGGTAGCAAAGAACAAGCAGCTCCAGTGCCTGACCATTGGGCTGATCCCAATTTGAAGACTACATTCAAATCCACTCACCAAACTGAAAAGCAAACTGCAAACCAATTGGAAACCAACTACTATTGCTACAATATGATATCAAACTATTGTACAAACTGAAACTAACAACTGCAAAATGTAGCCTAAAGCTTAAGGAAATGCTTGCCCAACAAGATTATTTATGTACCGATAATCCTACTCTAACATCTGAAAATCCACTTGCTTAATTCAAGCAATATGAAACCTCCAGTATAACCAGAGAAAGAGTTGATTCAACGCCTGGGCTCCTTGACTATATTTAAGTGGACCATCTATTGGCAACTCAGAATAAAAACTGAATCAATCACTTGATCTTATAAATGAAAGAAACTCCACCTTCACTGATGACTCGAAAATATTTACCAAAGGATCTTGATAATCATGAAAAATCACCTCTTCTTGATATGTAAAATCATGAGGGCTAAATTTATTCATAACTAATGGCTTATTTTGTCCTATGTCTTCAATTCCAAGAACATCATCAAATAAAAATACAATAATAGATTTGTCTTCCCTTTCATGTAAATCAACAAAACCATCCATGCATCCTTGAACATCTTCAAACATGACATCCATATTGTGTGTATCAAAACTAATATTTTTCTTATCAAACAAATAAGATATAACCTTTGGTAGTTTTGCTTGAGGAATGTCATCTTGATTTTGAACACTCACAAATCCTATACAAACAACTTTTTGCATATCATCCATGTCATTTTGATGATCCTTAAACAGAATAGGTAAAACTTGTATATTCATCTCTTCATGTAGCTCAGGTTTACCTAAAAGTGAACTTTCATGCACTTTAAACGGGATACCATCATTATGATTTTCAATGGAAAAAAGTTCTTGTCTAGGTAGACAACTTTCATCACATGTTACCTCACTGTTTAGAATTTTCATGCATGTATTTTCAATAGCCTAATCTTGAGGAGTTTCTTCTTGACATAAAATCTTAGAAAAGGAATGGGCTGAAAAATAATTTGAATGATTTGGCTCATACCTTTGACTGCATATAGATTGACAAGGCTACAAATCCTCATGGATTTCATGTACTATGACTTGACTGTCAAATTGTTTATCCATTTCGTATTCAACTAAAGAAGAGACATCTTCTTGTTGGAAAACTTCTTGATCATCATGACAACTAGCTTGTGAAGAAAATTCATAATTTTCCTCTAATATCTCATCATCATCCATACATTCTACATCATCATTAATACTTTTGAGATATTGAATGAAACATTTCCAAAAATTACAACAGTCTTGAAACAGTGGTGATGAAGGATGAGACTTCCCATAATGTCCAAAAAATATTCTATGGAAATCTTTAAGAAAACACAAGCTTCTTGATGGCAACCCTTCATACCATACTCTAGTTTTGTCTTCTAGGGTAGCCATAAACATCTTCATGAGACAATTCTCGAGAAACTAAACCCTCAGTCTACATACATGTATATGGAATTTAACCAAATGCGGACCAACATCATATTTATTTTCATCTTTAAAGGTGGGAAGATGGGTTGACAAATCAACACAAGGCATAGGATCTAGAAAACCATAGATGTGAGACCGATCCATAGGAGCATACTTGGAATTTCTTCTTGCAGTAGAACTCATCTTAGAACTTCTTCAAGTTACCGATCTTCAAGCAGTGGAGTCACCATGAAGCTTTGATCTTCTGTATCTTTTGAGATTGGAGTCGCCAGGGTAATATCACAACCATAAAAAAAACTTTGATTTCCTGTTACCCTCAGGAATTAGAATCAATTGACTCAAATAAAATCGAGAAATGGAGCTTTTCGACTCCCCGACAATGGCGCCAAAATGTTATCACTAGGATAGAACAGGTTGGGTTGTGTCAACCTCCAACCAAGTGTAACTATTTCAAACCAACTTTTGACTGGAAGTTAGCCCTTCCAATCTGAGAGGGCTCTCTCAAAATATTTATGAAATTGACTGTATAAAACTCAAAGTTCAGATGGCTAACTCTAGATTTTTATGTGATTTTTGCAGGTGAAAGAGAGTGATGGCTGCCACCATTGGGCATGGAGTCAGTTAAGAGAAAATTCAATTACAAACAATATTGTTTAAAGGAAGCTGAGGCATTTTTGGCTTTGAAATGGAGTGAATTAAACTTTTACAGTAAAACACAACACATGAAGGAAGTTGGAGCAAGTCGATGCTAAGAACACTGATAACAACATAAAAACATGATAAGAAAACATAAATTCAAAACTAAATCTTAGGTAGAAAAACAGAGTATGCTGCAAATGTATATTAACTGGATAAAAATTTACATAAAGTGGCCTTCTCACATCATCGATCCCTCTCTTTCTCATCTATCCCTATGAATATATACAATGAGAGGTTTAAAATCCATTTCCTAATACAAATCAACTACTGAGAAATACTTGACACATATCTTAACACAATGCTTCCACATAATCTAGCTGAGTTGAGTTGTCATTCATAAAAGTATGGAATATTGAGTATACTTGATAAATCCTATTTGAAAAAGAAGTCTTCAAATTATTGGTTTTTCTCATGTTGCCACCTCCTGATTTCCCAAATATCAAATCCTAGTATGGGGAGTCGAAATCCATCCTTTGTTGAAGAAAGATTCCTATTACAATACTTTAGGAATAAAATATTTGAAAAATCTGTCCATATCCTATTATCTAGGATTTGATTTCTGACCCACTAAAAATGATGAAACTGAAGAGTAAATTATGGGAATTTAGAGAATATGAATTAGTCTTTATTATCCAAATCAATTTGGAGTCAACCTTGTTGAGTTGGACCTCCACGAAGCCGAATTTCAAAATTTCTGCAACAAAACTAGCTAGGAAATATTCTCTAAAATAGGCCTCAAAGATAAATGCGTATCTTTCAAACCATGATAGTTGTGTAACATCTGAGAGGGGCTTTTGCAGATGAGCTTGTACTAAACAAAAACCGCCTTCAGATTTCCAAAATTCCTTTCCATTTGGTCAGAAAGTGAGCTTGAAGTTGACTACTAAAACAGTGATTTCGAGAATTTCCGTAGCAAAAAATTGGTAGCAAGTTACAAAAAGCACCCTTATGCTACCATTCTGATATTTCCGAAAGTTTTGAGGTCTTCACTGATGTTTTTTTGCTATACACATGCCGTTAGAACTCCCTTATTTGGGAATTTTACTTGCGTTCTCCTCCATGAAAAGCTATAGCAATTCCGTAGCAAATATCCAACTTAACTATGGGGAGTTGCTACGAAATTGTGAAATTTCTGAGTTTTTGATTTTTTCTGATTTCTTGTGTCTCCTTATCACTTCTAATAGCATGTTCAACTATGCAAATGCTAAAACTATTAGTTAAACATAGTATAGGAAAAAATGAGGGTTTTACCATATTTAAGGAGTGTCATCTACTACAACAAAAAAAATTAGATTTCTTGATACTCAAATATACCTGTGATAATAGAATCCATTGTGGTCAACATTGGTCCCGAACACCTTTATGTTTGAGTATGGAGCATATATGTTGATGATTCGAAGGCGGAATCTAGAACATCTGCAACCCGCCGTGATGAGTAACACCACATTTGTGTTTAAGGCCTTGAATTTATATTTTTCTAGATTACACATCACTGCTAATCCTCCAGATAATCCAGAGTTGCTGACTACACATACATTCTAGTTTGGATGCCTTGTCTTTCCTAGTCATTGTTTCTTGAATGAGAAGAATTTCAAGGTTGTGAATGGCAATTAGGCTTTTCGGGGATCATCTTTTATGGGCCAAATCCAAACCCCTAACGTTCAGAGACATTATGGTCATTATGGAAGGTCAAGTTTGGGGGCCTCTGCTCTAAGGAGCCGAGTTTTTGGGGAAATCAAATCCCGTGTGTCTATTCCAAGAGGATGCAAGGACGATGATTTTTGCAGGGTTGACAAGTAAATTTTGGAATTGTTCCAGTAGAATAGATGGGGAAATGATGCAATTTTCTATCATTTTGAGTTTAGGGCCTTTCTTCCGACAGATGGTGACATTTTTATAGGCAGCAGGACGAGGAGGAGGGTCATCCAGATAAAAAAAATGATTTTTTATGGTTAGGGGTTCCAGTGAGAATTGTGACTCCCTAGCAAGCACTTCGAGCCCCAATTTCTCTAAGAAAATGGAGAATGTACGTCCAGAAGGAGCCCCAAATTTGATGGGGGAAGAGAAAATTGATCAACAAGTGTTCGTGTCACTGACAGAGGGCTGTGATCAATTCTGGGTTTTTCTATTTGGGAGGACATGCAGTTGTGGGTGAGAAGTGATGACAGGGGCTTATCTTTGATGGATGAGGAATATTTGATGATCGGATTGAGGCGAGTGTTGGGGGAAGATGATTGGGGATTTGTGAAAGTGTTGTCGCTACTTTCCATGATGAGGCAGGAAATGGGGGATGAAGGATGAGGACTTGCGAGGATAGGTTTATTAGAGGCAAGATGTGAGGAACTTTTTTTTGGTAGGGCAGAGGAGAGAGTAATGGGGATGTTTCTCAGAGGAGGGGATTTTGAGTGGGGAGTATTGGTGTTTTCATAAGGGAGAGTATCTAACTTGTCATGAAGAACGGTGGAATGAGCCATAAAATTTGCGTGTGTCTCAACAAATTTGGAAGATTCTGCTCTAGCGTGCCTGTCTGGGAAAACTGTCATCAGGTGTTCGATGACATGACATATGAGGCAGCGGAAAATTGACCAATAATCAATAATTTTATTGCGCGTACATGGCCCCCAATATAAGTCAATTTCCACAGGAAGTCCCCTTGAGAATGATCTTTTTATCAATACCCATGTAGTATTTTTTATCATCTCTCCAAGGATGCTTTCATCAAGGTAGTAAAATTTTCCAATTGAGTTTGCAATATCCGTTGTTTCTTCCACATCCAGAGTTCAAGAGGGAGTCCCAAAAGTTTTTCCCAAATAATGTTCCTCCGAGGAGTGTCTGTGGTAGGGTCAAAACTAAAGGACCATCGTTGGAGTGATAGGTATCCATGACCTTGAACCCATGGCCTGGCAGCAATAAGATTCACATCCTCTACAGTAAGAAAATTAAATGCAAATCGACCATTTTGGAGAGCAGCAATTCTTGGGTTGTATTTGAGGAGAGCTTGCCACCATGTTTCAACCTGTCTTTTCATTTAGACACCATTCACGTGACAGAAACCCATCGACCGACCAGAGCTTGATTTTTTAGTTTGGTGGATTCTTCACAATATCCCTCTGCTTCAATGACTAGACCAGGTAAAAAATAAATAGGTGCGCCTCTGTATGACAGATCAGTGCCTAGAGTGTTAAGAGTGTCCTCAAATAGTTGTCCCAATGATTGCATGCCACTATGGAAGTTGTCAGGTGATTTGACGTCGTTTAATGATAAGATCACTGCAAGATTTAGAGCTAGTAGAGAAAGTAGTGAATGTTTTCTAGTGTGTAATTGGTTGATCCTTATAATGTATTTAGGGCCCCACCACTTTAATGTCTAATTAGTAGGAATGATTCCATAGGATGTCTTCGAGTTAAGTTTGCTTGAGGTGATCCTTCATTTTGACGGTGGGGGAGAGGACTAATCATGGCATCAGAATCCCCAAGTTTATTTGGTAGGTGTATGAGATTTCAAGTTATCCCACAAATGCACCAACCACACTCGAATCCATTAATTCCTGGAGTTTTAAATTTTTGAAAATCGTTGTGATTGAACTCCAACTTGTGATCGAGCCTCTTGGTGGAAAGCCTGCTTGTAATCCGCAAAGAAAATTGTTCAATGGTGGGAAGGTTGTGTCTTCCTAATACCCCTCCATTAAGTTTTCCGCACAACCAGAACATACATGGCACCATCTCAAGCTAATCCAAAGCCAACATAATCTACAATTCCAACCGATGCATTCCTTTATGATTTCTTTGTCTTTGTCAGCCATCTCCTCTCCCAAAGTGCAAAACGTTGTGTCTGTGTAGAGATCCTTATTTGAGAAAGCTACTGTCTTATGCCAAAAAATATTTGTCGGCTTTCTCTCAGCATTTCCATATTTTCCCAAACCAATACAGACTGTATTGTTCCTTCTATCAGACCACCACCTTTGCAGGGTCCAGACCAGTGTTCTTAATGATTTATTGATGGTGTTCGACAATATGATTCTTCCCAGATTATCTTAATTCTCGAATCATGAGGTGGAGGATAAAAATGGCAACAAAGATCAATACCACCAGCATAAGAACTTCAAAGATGTCATTCTTGTCCATTTTTTCCATATTAATGATATACCTTATACCAAAAAACTCTAGAAAAATTCCATCTTTGAACTACACAACAATCTCCCAGGCTGTAATACTGAAGTTTAAAACTTGTTGGCTAAACAATATTTTTCTACCATAGTTTTTGTCGGTTTCTTCCAGAATGCCTACAGCTACTTGGTGGCAGTAGAGGAGGGAATGACCACAACACCACCAGCAATTTAGCCCAACATCCACGACCCTTGCTCAAGAGACTTACCCCTCACTCTCCTCATGCTTAATATTAACTAAGATAACAGTCCCTATATCAAGGATGTATCAGATTCTTCCATCAAAGAAATTTGAAGTTGAACTTGTTTCAGGTAGCACACAGAGAAGCCCTTCATCGTTGTTGTTTCTAAGATGCAAACCATTCCACTCTTTAATCAATGCCCAACTTCAGCTTAACATTACTCATAGAGCGTTACAGTATCCCTCCATTCATGGCCATCCTCATGCTTTATCTTCCCACCACAACCAATTGCATTACCAATGTCAAATTCATCAGCACCAACTAATGGTGCATCAACACCAACACCAACAGATTGAGGTTTTTTGGGCCAACCAAATGTAAGAAATCGAGCAAGCTGTCAATTTCATAAATCAAAGCCTCCCTCTCGCGAGAATCCCAAGCATTTTCTACCATTTACTATCATTTTTTAAACTTATATATTAATTATTTTTATTATTTATGTAATTCTTATGCTTATTATGTATTGATTTCTATAAGAATTTACCAATCATTTAATTTATATGGTTGCATAATTAGCTGAAGGCTTCATATTTCAACTTAAGGTGGATGAGGTCTGTTGATTTTTTTTTTTTAATTAATGGCCTTCCATACCTAATTTTAGAAAAAAATGCCTTATATCTCGGTTGTGAATGATAGAAACTTTTCAACACTTATGTTTTTTATCAAGACCTAGGATTCTTAAGGGTTAAGTAAAATCAAAGTTAATAATAATATTTTTGTTGCAATAGTTAATAATGATATTTTTGTTGCAATAGTTTTTTTGTTATATATTTACCAATGGTAGATACAAATAAAGCCTTCGACTATATCAACCACATTAATATTTTTAATGTGGTTGTACTAGTTAACCAAATTTTTTTGTTGCAATAGTTAATAATAATATTTTTGTTACAATAGTTTTTTTGTTATATATTTATCAATGGTACATTCAAATGAAGCCTTTGACTATATCAACCACATTCATATTTTTAATGTGGTTGTACTAGTTAACCAATTTTTTGTTGTTGCAATAATTAATAATAATAGTTTTGTTGCAGTGGTTTTTTGTTGTTGCAATAATTAATAATAATAGTTTTGTTGCAATAGTTTTTTTTGTTATATATTTATCAATGGTAGATACAAATGAAGCTATAACAACCACATTAATATTAGATATCATTATTTGGGATTCAGCTGCATTAATATTTTTAATGTGGTTGCACTAGTTAACCAATTTAATTAAAAGGGGAGAAAGAGAATAAGTGCTTTTGAGATAAAATGATTGCACTAGTTTTAACTTCATCAATTTAATTAAAAGGGTAGAAATGGTATAATTGTTTTTGAGATAAATCTTAATCTTTAATCCGCTTCTAAAAATATTTCATAAAATTAAATTAAAAAACCATTGGTTTTATTAGTAATAAGGTAAACCAGTACATAAGTTTCCATCATAAGAGATTGACATATATCCATCCACCAACAGAAAAACAAATACATCATCCAAATATTGATTACAAATGTTTTCATCCCAGTCATGTACAGGAAGATAATCAATTAGGGGAATTTTGAGGTCTAAAATGGGCATTCTAAGGAAATTATAAAATAATAGTGGAAATAATAAAATAAGATTAGATTGCATCATCAAATTATAGAGGGAAAAAAGAAAAAGCTATTTTTTCAACTTGTATTTTCAACTTAACTCCTTTTGGGTTTACTCAAATTTTGAATGGGAACACTCGTTGGATGCAGAATTTGATTCCTCATCCAAGGAGTACCCATGTTGCATACTTTTGATGGACTCTGCTACATGAAAAATGAGAAATACATGAAAAACGTGATTGCAATCAAGTTTTTTCATGTATTTCTCATTTTCCGTGTAGCAGAGTCCATCGAAAATATGCAACATGGGTACTCTTTGGATGATGAATTAAATTTTGCATCCAACGAGTATTCACGCTTGAAATTTGAGTAAAATGTTAGGGAGATAAGTTGAAAAAGTAGTTTATTATTTTATTACTTTTTAATCTTTTTATTTTTTTACTTCAAAAGTGGTGAATCGCCCCATGGTTGACATAATCATCCTGAATCCTATTGGTTCTTATAAAATTTATTTTGGTTGTACATTTTCTTAGGAGGCCCATTTTAGACCTCAAAAGTCCTCTAATGAACCATGAGTAACTAAATATGATATGTCCATCATAAATGTAGCTAAGATGTTTCAACACAAAAATAAGCTTGTCAAAACATATATCACATATCCATTAAAGCACACCACCAAATCTCCTCGCAGCCATTCGTTATGGAAAATCTATGGAGCCCTCATCAAAGATTGCCCCATCCAAGAAGTGACAGGATTTAATGGCTTCGTCATCAGCACGAAGTCCAGCTTTGGAGAGTGTATCAGCAGTATTGTTTGCTTCCTTGTAGACATGTTGAATGTGAAAATCCTTGAAAGATGTGATAAGAGTTTTAATACTATCCAACCAACCTCGAAGGTTTGGTGGGTCATAAGATGTGTTTGTCCAACATACCATCAATAAGAGTATCGGAATCTCCATAAACATGGACGGACTCCAGAGATTTCTCTGTGGCAAACCAGAAAAACCCCAATAAGAATCTTGGAATCTCTATAAACATAAATAATCTACAGAGATTTCTCTTTGGCAAACCAGAAAACCCTCCACAAAGCTTTGGCAAACCAGAAAACCCTCCACAAAGCCCATGTCTCTACCTTGGTATTTGTACTAGTCCCAACATACCAATGTAGCTTATAATGTTCCCTTCCATTAACTCTAAGCGAGGCCCCCCTACATACTAATTAATTTTGTTCTTCCCCACATAATTAATTCCTACCATGATGATGCAGCTAACGATATTAAATCCAACCTTTGGAGGAGACCATCGCTTTTAATTAAATTCTTCCCTCTCCACACACTTTGCATGTTTTATTAATTTAATTATGTGGGATGATATTTGCAATAACTCATATCAATTCAAGCATTTTAATTACCCTATACGGTTTTACCAAATTCTAATATGCACGCAAGCACCAGATTCTTACATAGATCACATAAAATGAAACATGAGCTATGCCCTGTCATGATGCAATTTTGATGTCCAAGAGTGGGATCAGCCCAGCAGATGGGTCACACAACTCTAGGCCGTGTGTTCTACTGTAAGCTTTCTTATCATGTCATCCATGTCACACACAGATGACCCTTTGTGTCCTCCGTCTTCATCTTCGCTCACTGCTTTCATGGCCGCTTCTCTGATCTCCCTGGCTCTCTCTCTCGCTCGATTTCCTTTCTCTTCCTTCATCAACATTCTTACACTTCTCTCCACCGTCTCCCGTTTCAACTCTCCCTCTTTTCCCCTCCACATCTCGATGCACACCCCCACCTCCTCCAACATTTGTGAATTCGCAAACTGGTCGGCTGACATAGGCCACCCAATGATGGGCACCCCTTGGCTTAGGCTCTCCAGCACCGAATTCCATCCACAGTGACTAAGGAAACCTCCCGTCGAAGGATGGGACAGGATCAGCAGCTGAGGCGCCCATTTTCTGATAAGCAAGCCTCGCTTCTTTTCTTTCACTCGCTCTTCGAATCCCTCGGGAAGAAACTCCGCTGAGAACTCTGAATTCAATGGGGTCTCCGACGGCGGCCTGACGACCCAAATGAAAGGTTGTTGGCTTGATTCCAACCCTAGCGCTAGCTCCTTCATGTAGGACGACGATATCACGCTTTGGCTTCCAAAAGAAACGAAGAGCACAGTGGAGGGCTCCTGGGATTCAAGCCACTGCAAACATGCCCTTGCAGATTCTGCCTCTTCCTCGTTGCCCGGATGTAGAAAATCAGAACCGATCCTTTCATTTGAAGCAGACCGCGAAGAAAGCAACGAAGAGGGTAGGATCGGCCCGAGTGCCCAAACGGGGCTGCCGGTGGATTTTCTCATGTGTTGGAGACTGCTATGCTCCAGCTCTTCGAACGTGTTACATATCGATCCCCAACTACGCATATTGCGAGAAATCTGACGATTGATGACCAAGCTCCACAAATCGGATGCTGTGGCAATTTTCATGTTCGCGGAGAGCTGAGATCGGTGCACTGTAACGTGTCGCATGTCTGGCAGAACAAACTCGTCGGCGCTGGTCTTGGTGTGAGGCAGATGAGTACAGAGGGAGTTAAAGACAGAGGTGCCATAAGCCCCACCAGTGCAGAACTGGATCCTGGGTATTCCCAACCTGTTCCCCACGTCTAGCGTCCACCCCAAGAACGCGTCGCTGATAATGCACAGCGGCAGGCGCCCACCCTCTTCTTCAGAGATCCGGCGGATAAGAAGCTCAAAATGGGGCTCCAAGTGCTCAGAGGCTTTCAGGAGATAGGGGAAAAGATGCCGAGGGAGAGAGTCCGTGTTTTCGGTGTCAGGAGGAAGACCGTGGGCGGCACCGGAGAATGGCAGCTCCGCCAGGCGGATATCCAGACCGGGGCCAGCGGATTCGATCTTGGGTCGAAAGCTTCGGATGTTGAGAGGCGTATTGGCGATGGTGATGGCGAATCCGGTTCGTTTGGCAAGCTTCTTGGCGAGCTCAAGGAAGGGGATGATGTGGCCCTGAGCCATGTACGGGAACCACATGGTGCTTGGTGCTCAAATTCTCACGAGGGAGGGGAGTGGGAGAATCCATTGTGGGTAGAAGATCTATGCAGCGAAATGACCAGGGAATCCGTCGGATGTGCAGGCGGGGAGAAGTTGCAGCTGCCCGTCAATTATTACATTTCACAGAAGGAAGGTACCCAAGAAATATATCGTAGTTGAACGAAGCCTCTATAACGGGCATTCAAAATATGCGCATTCGTTGAAAGTGTAGGTTGTCTCTTTCCGTATATTTTTAAAGCTCTTTATTTATTTTAATGATTTGAACAATTTTATACCGTTTAAGTTGGAGTAATGTTTAAGAAGCATGTGTAAGTGTTTTTTTAAAGAGCTCATAAGTTCAGAATCATAGGGTAAAGTATATAGTTTGAGTAGATTTAATGATGAGTTAAGGTGGATCCTTTATTTTATAAATAAGGGTGTTTCATACACTAATTTGGTCTCTATCAACATAATAATAATTTAGTTAGTTTTTATTATTTTATACATTTTAATAACATAAGATGTATAATAAACTAAGGGTTTTGATGTTTATTATAAAACTGATTCATATTGCTTTTTACAAACCATTTAATTTATATGGCTCAAAAATAAAATGTTTCAATATATAGGGATAAATAATATTGACATGTATTTAAACAAAATTAATGTTGAGAATGTTACTCATAAATAAAATATTTCAATATTAATTATGTATATAAAATATCACAATATATAAGGATAAGTAATATTGACATGTATTTAAAAAAAATTAATACTGAGAATGTGACCCATAAATAAAATATTTCAATATTAATTATGTATATATTATATATGGTTAAAAAATATGCATATGTTATATAATTGAACAAAATTATTATTTATGGTAAAAACATTTCAAGTCATCTTACTATTCTACATTCTACCCTTTAATGGTCAATTTTTTATGAAATATATCAAAGATTTGTTGGAATTACAAGTTTAAACCTTCTAGAATACTCAATCCAAATACCCAATGATATTTTCAAGGTATTGAATCATTATGCATTAAAAAATGCAATTTAAATACTGATATCAAATCTCTCTAATCTTTTCAAATTTTGAACTTAAAAAAAAAATGCATTTTAAGAGATTTGATTCCTTTAGACATTTACTAGATATGTGATTAAAATAAATTTATATTAATTTAAATTACAAATAGTATTATTTTTCAAAATATATAAAAATTCAAAAAAATAGACAAAATAATTAAAACAATGAAAAACAAGAATACTTTTACCACAATTAGTTCATGGGATATCATCTAACTTTCGCATCCCTGTAACATGAATGAGCCAAGCAAAGATATGGCAGGTGATGAAAATAGTTGTAAGTTCAAAAGTTGAGCAATCAAAATCTAGAACAATGGCTCAATAGTCTCTTTAACTCAAAAATGAAACCCAATAACTTATTTAGGGTTTTGTTAAGTTGGAAGCTCAGTGAAAAATTCCAACCATGGGATGAGATTCCTCTTTTGGAGAGGACCAATTTTGACTATTGAAACACTTAGTTTGGACAAGGGAAAGTGTATTTTTGAATTAAAGCCACATGTGCACATTTGATTAGGTCGGGCCTAAAGTAAATTAGACCCCTTGAAAGGCTATAAATACAAGTGACCTCAACCTTATTTGGACATCATCTTGGATGATTCTTCTATTCTCTTTCTTGGTTTTGGCTTGCTCAGTAGACAGTAGGTTCACAGAGATTGGCTCACACAGGTCTGAAATTGTAGGTTCTGAATCTCACGTGTGTGTTTCAGGGTTTTGGTTCTGAGCCGCAAGCATGACACAAGAAGATTTCAACAATAATTACAAACTAGCAGGCTCATGCATGCGGTTGGAGGGTTCAACCACACACACATCACTCTCTTGGTGTGGTTGGGACCTAGGGTTTGGTTTGGAAATTGACCGCAGTCAATGATAGTTGATCACATGCTTCTAAATCAGGTTTTTGAGTATTAGCAATGTTGGGTTCACCTCATGGATATTGTTTAGTTAATTTTGCTAAATAGGTTTATAGTCACTGATATGGATCATTGTACTCTCTCTTGCTGAATCATTCAATGGCAATGTAATAAGAAGAAGAATTTGAAATGGTTTTCCTCATAGTCGGTTTTTCCCTGGTCTCCAACCAATCCTTGAGTCTCTATGTGTGAATGTTTTTCTTCTATTATTTCTTTATATTCTGTTGCATTGTTGATGATGATGTTATTCTTTCTACATAATTACACATGTTATTGAATAATATTGTAAATCTAAATAATATTAAGTTGTTATGAAATGAATTTAATATGCAAATGTTGAAATATAATTATCAAAACAAAGAACACTATAATGCTAAAAACCATTACTAAATCTCTCTTCTAATAAAACTAAATTAAAATCCTTACCCACCTTAAAAGACTTTTAATAAGATAAAATAAGAAATATAAAAGACTAACCTAACGAATTATAATGTTTAGAAAATTAAAACAGATTAACAATTAAACCATTATGGAAATAACGTAAATACTTATTTGGGAATAGTGCAAACTATAATATAAACGAAGTAATGATTCAATAGAATATTTAAAGCATTATGGTAACGATGCAAACTGTAATTTAAAAGAAAAATGTGGAAAAATAAAATTCAATTAAAGTGGGCACACATTTGCAAAGCAATTATGTGATCTCAGTCAATAGCACAAGATCTCAGTCAATAGCACAAGAGACGAAAATAATATTAATAATTCTAAATTTATAATAAAAAAACGAGGTGTAAAGTAATTTTATATACTTTAGATAGCTTAACACGTCAATACAATATCAATTTATGACTAAGAAGAACCGGAATTTTGTTGTTTCAATATATCATGAAAAATCACATCATACTAAAGTCAGTCTTATAAAAAAGAGTGTTGAAATGGATGCAACTCATCAAAACCTACAATTAAATGTAAGGGTGAAGAAAGCATAAACAAATAGCCTTATCAAATCATGATCAGTTATATATGGAGACATGCATATTCCTTCTATGAAATATAAATATATTTTTTACATGTATAAATTAAAAAACTAAAAAATTAGAAATAAAATAACATATTTAGAAGATAAATTGTTAATTTTTTTTATTAAATTTTTAAAAATAAAAAATTTGTCCAACACCATTACACTACAATTTGAAAATAAGACCAAATAAAAGCCTATCTCAAAACCCAAAAAAATCTTTATATCTAAATTGTAATGTTTCTATTGAAAGTCATAAAATCCATTTTAAATGGGCAATGCCTTAATCATACACAAGCTCATAGGTACTTTCAATAAAATCCATTTTAAATGGACAATGCCTTAAGCATATACAAGCTCATAGGTAATAGGTAATGTTAAGGGTACAAAAGAGTTTATCATAACAAGGAGAATGGAGAATGGATAATATTAAGGGTATAAAAGACTTTATCTGGATTAGATGCAAATGTCTTGCGGTAAAGTGGTAAGAAAGGTTTCTTGATACTTTGAAGAGTTGGAAAAATCAATCATTTTAGTGTTGATATTACATTTAAATTTTTTAAATAAAACAAAATAATACTATAAAAATCACATGTATGTGCACATGCATTGACTTTCAAGTTTTAGAAGTAGAAAAATTAAAAATATATATCCATCCTAACCTGAAATTACTAAACAAAATTATTCTAATAATTAATATGTATTGGGTTTTATGTTCCTACCAACACATGACTATGCCAAAAAAATTGAAACTAGTATTCCATTGAATGAAAGAGATAATTTAATAGCCATCAATGAGTAAAGGTGTCGTTCTCAAATGTGCATTTCCTATGTTATGATCCCTGCCTTTGTCTTTAGAAGCCCCTCACATTTTCTCAAAATATGAGAAGGAATTAAGAAATATAGAATCAATTATATTTCTTATGAAATATGTTATTAATAACTAAAACAAAATGTGATATCTACACAAAGAAATTGGAAGAGAAAACATTGTGGATAGATTAACTCAAAACAATTTGTAAATTCAATCACAAACCCCATATACATGCCACATAAATAGTTCTTGATGAGATCCAACAATTTCTAAAGTGAGAGATTATTGTTGAGAAAATATCTCAACAAACCACTCTACCTATTTACTAATGTAAGCATTATTTACGTGTCCCCCCTTTAATGCTCACATTACATCATTACAAAGATTAATACAAAAAATGACAAATTACAATTCAGATGTCACATTTGTCTAGCTAGTCTTCATTGACACTTATCCCCACTCTGAAGTGTCCCGGACAACGCTCTTTTCACCACCACAATCTTTGAGCTTCTATTCAACTCATTTAAGACATAATCACCTCTGACTATCTTTAAGTAACTTTGTATAATTGACACTTCTCGATCTTCTAAAGGAAAATATTGATACTCGACCACCCCATGGACAAAATCCCATCTATCAAAGTGCAGCGAACTAGATAGTTGTATAGGTGAGTTGTGTAATTAATGGCAATATTCAGCAGTCAATTATGCAACTGACCTTTCTACACACATGGATCTCATAACATAACCTCTAATTGATGTTGTTGAAGCCCGAAGCACAACAAGCTCCATAAGTATATACCATATTCACAAAATTAACTTAGTGATACGTTCTCTCATCACTGAAGTACATTGAGAACCACTAATGTAATTATGTTCCTCCATTCATTAATTGATTTTTCAGCTTTGTTTCATGAATTCACGTACAAGCACACAAATTTTACACATAAGATAGAGTTTACATAACCATACACAAAAAAAAAAAAAAAAACATTTATCCTCTCAAAAGGGCTTCGCTTTAACAACATGTCCTTTGCAAGCTTGTCATATGCCTGGAAGTTGAGCTCAATACAGTTTCATTGGATGCCCCAAGAGCCTCTCCTATGCTAGTTTGTAAGGGTGTAGGAAGTATACTCTTCGTTGCACCCTCTCACACCCACTCATAACCATTGGGTTTTTTCATCATTTGAGGACCCACAATTTGTGAGGTACCACAATCTGCTTCAACAACAATTTTTCATATGTGGCAATAAGAAGGGCAAATAGATTGCACAAAAGGGTTCCATTCCATCTGTTGCAAGCCCTGCTTTTCATTCATCGACCATAAAATTTCAATTAGTATATTGTGAAGATGAAGAAACTGCCTCTATCCATGACCAATTCCCTGAAGTCATCTTCTTCTCCTCTTCCTTTTCTAGCTACAACACTTGAGTATGTGAACAACCCCGATTGGCTAATTTTGCAAGCAACAATGTAGGTCTTCTGAAAGTCAAAGCCATAGTTCACATGAAACAATGCATTCAACTTCAAGCACTTACTATGTTGAAAATGGCATGTGGATCTTTAATCCACTCTTACTCTTTGTTGGAGGTAGAATTAAAATCGGGCAAGCCAAAAAGAGCTTATCGGGTTGAGCAAACAAATAGAATACAATGGCAAGGAGTCAATAAGAATGATGGAAAATAAAATACAATGCTTATTGTCAGATAGTGAACTTCACTAATGGGCAGATCTAAAAAAGAAAAATTCAACACTATCTTTGGAGATACAACCAAGACAATCACGGATGTGATAGCAACAATCAAACTTACACTACTCTTCCACGATCAAGGTACATCAGCCTGCCACGGAACTCAACGATCCGCAAAGCGATTCAAATAAATTTATTCTCGTTGCAAGTGCTTGTGCTACTCATGCAACTTCAACACACATCCCTTTGCATAGAGTGTGGTTTTTGTTGGTCAACAACTTGATCTCCATTTGATGATCTAACGCATTTCGTTCTTCACAAGGGCACCAAACAAAAATCACCATTAGCAGCTCCACGACTCACCAAAAAAAAAACTCCATACACATAAACTATTTTATGTACATAAGATTAGCTCTCATGCCCCTCACATCTTGTAGCCTTCCCATAAGGGACTTAAGCCAAAACATGCTCTCATACTATTGGAAGAGAAAAAATTGTGGACACATGCACTCAAAACAATTCGTATATTCACTTACAAACCCCATATACATGCCACATAAATAGTGCTTGATGAGATCCAACAATTTCTAAAGTGAGAGATTATTGCTAATAAAATATTTCAACAAGACAATCCACTCAACAAACCAATCTATCTATTTACTAATGTAAGCATTATTTACAAGTTACATCCACTACCTTGGTCATCCATGGATGAAAAATTGACAGGTTTTTATCCATCTTGTCCCAACAAACCAAATTCAAAAGGAAAATACAACATGGATAAAGGGAAAACAAAGATAATTAAAAACATATCAACAAAAATGAAAGTCATAAATAAGTTGGTCATGCATTTGTGTATACCAATTGGTTTGTGTGGGTTTAGTTCTCACCAAATAAGAGGTTCAAATTTTATGAGAGGGGTTGAGGGTGACAATTATCTTTGGGGGAATTAAATTGTCTCAAGGAGCGTCCAAACACGACCAAGCTTCACAAAATCCAACATTGAGGCTACCCAACTCTCTTCTCCTAGCCTACGAACATGATGCTCTATTGTGATCTCTACCAACATAGATCCATCTTAACTCCAGATCTTCCAAGCACCGAGAGTGGTCAAAACTATGAAGATTAAAAAAAAAAATGAATGCAAAACTTAAGAAAATGTTTTCAAGTCCAAATAATTGATTCCCCTCGACTTTTGGTAGATTCGAAGTTAAGATGGAGAAACACACTAATAATATATAACCTTGAGGGTTAGATCAATTGGTTGAGTCTGGTCATTAAAGCACTTATGCTATTGAGAGATCATGAGTTCAATTCTTCGACCTCCATGGTTGAGCTAGCAAGAAGTGATCCCTTAGGGTGGACTAGTATATTTCATATATTAAAAAATGAATGAATTACAAATCTCCCTAGTTAGAAGTAAAAAACATATATTCATAGATTTCTTTATAACTATTTTTGTTATAAATATTTTTTTGAATGTTTCTATCCATATTATTTTTGTTATTAATATTTAAAATGTTACATGTCAACCTTATATTAAAAATGAATGAATTACAAATCTCCCTTAAAAAAAATTAATGTAATGATAATTCTATTTCTTTATATATAAAAAAAATCATATTAAACTTATATATACGTGCCCCAATCATATCTAGAAGTAGAAAACATATATCATAGGACTCTTTCTATATATAATATTATTTTTGTTATAAATATTTTTTAAAATGTTATATTTATATTATATTGTTTAATATTTAAAAATGTCAACTCTATATTAAATAAATGAGTTACTAATTTTCATTAAAAATGCACATTAATAAAATAAGAATTATATATATATATATATATATATATATAATATTCTATTTATAATTTATATTTCACACATGGTAATGTTAATACATACCTTATATTTGGAAATAAAAAAACACATGTTCATAGTATATATATGTGTATGTGTATCGACTCCATATTAAGAATGCAATAAATTACACATATCCCTTACAATGAAAAGTGAAAATATAAGAAATTTTTTAATTTAAATTACTTTATTTTTCTTTATATAAACTTGATATAAAACTATGTTATTTAATATGGACATTGAAATATTTTATTTATGGCTAATTGTAAATATTTGTACATTATTCATATATTTTTATTTTAATTATTACATACTAATTAAATATAAAATAAATTATATATCATACAATATTAATTATATTATTTTTTGCATTGTATCTGTCAACTCTATTTTAAAAAGTGAAAAAATTATATATATATTTTAATGTTAAAAAGTAGTTTTTTTATTATTAATTACTTTATCTCTATATAAAATAGATATAAATTTAAAATAAAAAAGTAAATTATTTTATTTCTTACTTATATTAATTAATTTTATAATATAAATATTATTTATTATTTTTAAATGTAATGTTGAATAGCTCATACTAAGTTATAAAACACTTCCTCAATACAACTATATTGTTTTTTCTTTTACTACCCTGTCTTTTTTTCTTAAATTGGTTTTTTATCAAAACTATATATATATATATATATATATATCACATGATGAATAGATAACTGCCGGTCCTAATCTATAAAAGATTCAAAATTAATTTTTATAGTATCCACTATAACACCAAAAATATATCCAATTACCTACCAATTATAAACTATTTGTCGTAAAATAAAAACACGGACATATAGGAATTTACGAACTCTCTCCCAATAAACTTTCCATCGTTGACTTGGCAATGACTAACAAATTATCTAGTTGTGATATAAATCTGCGGCTCATACACCACTATCTCGGAAAACTAAATCTGCGGCTCATACACCACTATCTCTGAAAACTCGATGCTGAATTATTTAATTCAGATAGGACTCCATTGCACATATAAGATTCTCTCGTCGAACTCTCTGCCCAACTATTTAATTCAGATAAATCTCTCCCACGCCTTTGTCCCAGAAATTCGTGTCAATAAACTTGCAGCCATCAGGCTGGCAATCGTGACAAACTATTTAATAGTGATAGAAGTCCATCGTGGGGTGTATAATAAGATACTAAAGCTTAAAACCAATTAAAATATTAATTTAATTATTAATGTTATTTTTTATTTAATTAAAAATACAAAATTATTATTATTTTTAAAAAATAAAAATGGGTTAATATATAATTAATGATATTTTTTTTCCTAATTTATTTGGCAAAACATGAAAATTAAAATAAATGTGAGTATAAAATTTTATATTTAAATCTCTCTTAGTTACGTCGTAAGACGTTTTTGGGGAAGAACTCCCCTAGCTGTCACTTTGCAACATTCGGAATTGTCAAATCTATTGTTAGACAATTGAACAATCATGTGTTGTTAGATTGATTTCTTGATAAAACTACAAAGAGTGCCTCCATTTATAGCATATCCAGTTCGACACTCGAGATCCGAAAATGGTGATGACTATACATGTCTCGTTATGAACAAACCATCTTCATACAATTATCATCAATAACAAAAAACCAAGCGCATTGATGAATTTGGTATTTGAAAGCCTTGCAAATTTGATTCCAGATGAGACGTTGGGTTTACTAGCACAAACAGTTATCACCAGTAGCCCCCAATCATATTTATGAATTCTAAAGGCCTTCAAGCTAAGTTACTGAACCAGACTGCTACTAATCAAGCCTCAAGCAAGGATTTAGAGGTATCTCTCTTTCAAGTTATGAAAATCATATCTGATAAGCAAGATTTGAGTTTTGTAGAGAAATTTCATCTTCCATAAGACAAAATTATTTGTCTTTGTAATCAAATTGTACCTAATTCTACAGAAAATCAATGCCTTGATATCAAAATCAGTTTTAACTCCTCAAATCAACAATCCTTGCTGACAATTTGCTTCTATGGGGACATGAGAACAGTGGGTAGAATATTGAAGGAGATGGGCGTTATAGATCATTTTGTTCATGTGCAAATGAAGGAAGATAAATTTGAACCAGGTTTGTACGTTAGTCTTTTGAAGCATTTCATAATTGTTTTCTATTGGCATCAAGGTACCCAACTCAAAGATGCATTAAGGCAACAAGTTTCTTGCAATTCCATATGGTATGTAGTGGATTTGTGTGATGATGTTTTATGTGCGTTGAAGAGCACAACCTTCTGGAACCTATGTCCCTTTTTTTCACCACCACTTCTCGTAGACTAAAACGAACTCAGAGGCTTAAGATAAGTCATGTCCAAAATTTGGAAAATGATGTTAAGGTTTCTCTCGGGTTCAACCTAAACATAGGAAGGTATATCAGTATGACCCCTCCTTAAGGTTTGGAAACACTGAAACATACATTGTTCTTTGCTGAAGGATATCATAGTTGATGCTTGAAGATATTTTGTTTGATGGTTGAATTTGGGTGCAACTAAGCATATCATGAGGTGTTAATATTTAATAATAAAGACCAACATTGGGAGACAAAGGAATGTGAAGCATTTCTACATTCATATGCATGTAATAATGGTATTTATTATATGGTTTGAGTTTAGACACATTGTTGGCATTACCTTTACTCAAACAAATGATAAGGGGGTGAAATACCTTGTGGCCCACTGGTTGAGGAGGTGTTACTCCATCTAAAAACCCCATTCTTTTTTCAAGCATATAGTTTGGGGGTAGATTTTGGTCTAAGAACAACTATCTATAAGGAGTAGGCTTCATAAAGTAGGTGTGATAAATGCTAATTGTGTTCATTGTGGCAAGGAGGAAATGATTGTGAATTGTGATTGTTAGGTTGCATAATTGTTTTGGATGTGTTTTTAGGTTGGATTTCACTTCTTCAATGCATTAGGTGACATCTGGATGGTTTAGGATGTTTATAAATCCTTGTGATATTCAATAAGGTTGATTTCTATTGGATTTTTGTTGAAGCATTAGATGAGCCCCCTTCCTTTAGCCTAGGTTTGACAAGTTTTAAGCAGGAGTTAGCTTCTTTTTGTTGCAAAGAGAGTCAAATTCATCATGTGTTTTATATTGAAAGGAAGAAATGGTTGTGAATTGTGATTGTAAGGTTGCAAATTGTTTTGGATGTGGTTTTAGGTCAAATTTCACTTCTTCAGTGCTTTGGGTGGCAAATAGATGGTTTAGGATAGATATAAATCCTTGTGGAATTCAACTGGTTGATTGTTGTTGGCGTTCTATTGAAGCATTAGATGAGCCCTCTTCTTTTAGCCCAGGTTTGATGAGTTTTAAGCAGGGTTTGTCTCTTTTTTGTCTCAAATAGAGTCAAAGTCATTACTTTTCATGGTGATGGTGACATAGTTAGTGATTTTTTCACACCTTTGTACCTTTATGGAATTAAGTCTCATGTGTCTGATTGGTGTATGTATTATATCGTTTGTATCATTCACATTGATTTTATGGATTGTGATATTTTTTGTTTCTATTGTTATAATTGATCAAAATTCCAACTAAACATGAACCAAGTAACTTAGATGCCATTTGAAAAAAAACTTCCATATAAGTATTTCTCTATGGAAGAGTGGAAAGCTATAATTCTCATCCTCATCATCTTGCCTTTGTTCTGTTGTGTAAACCTGATTATTGTCTTTCAATATGGAGTATATGATCTAAATATCATTATCTCTTGGCCTTTTAAAGTCATGGTATTTATATATATATATATATATATATATATATATATATATATATATATATATATATATATATATATATATATATATATATATATATATATATATATATATATATATATATATATAGATATAGATATATCCTTCAAATATTCTTGTAGGTTTGTAATCTATGGTTGTGTCATCCTAGGAGGTTTTGAAAAGGAAAGCTCTTATGAGCACCCATTATGAGTTGCAGTTACGAGGAGAAAGTTATTCAATGGAAATATTATGAATGCAGGTGGCTCTTGCGATGAAGTCTTCATTTGAATACTTTCTTGACTATGAGCCCTTAATAACTATCTTTCCCTGAGACTCTAATTCTACTACCAAAAAAAACCATTAATGTGAGGGAAGGAGTTACTCCACCTTTTAGGTCATGTTTTCATTTATCAATGTTGTTTCTAGCAGGTCCGTCACTTTCTTCTTCTTCCTCTTCATTTTGGTGTTCTTTTGGAACAATGTAATTGATTTCCATGGAAAGTTGTGATCTCTATGATAAGTACTAGAATTTAGTAAATGACAATGTCATCTTGATTGACTCTAAACTTTGATATGAAATGTAAAGTATAAAAATTAAGACAACAAAAATTATGCACTTTGCCGAGCAAAAGAGACAATAAAGATACAAAAATATTTATTTTGTAGTTCCACTGTAAAGAGAAACTTTCCTTGAGTCTGCATGAATCTATTGGAATTTAACAAATGTCCTCATCTTCATATATTGTGGTTTTTCTCCACTGCCTAATTCCTGGTAACATCTTTTAATTTGGAGCAACTTATGAAGGTCCAACCCTACAACTATTCTACTACATTTCATAAACCCCTTCTCCTCATAACTCATATTCACTTCTTTAAAGGAGGTAATGGAATTTTGAATTTCTTGAAGTACCTTTGTTGGCCACAACAACGACCTACCAACTTAACCCAATCTGACATGACATAAGATTTCTCTAACTTCACACCTTAAATGAGAGTCCATTTGTAAAGGATTAGAAGAGTTGTCATATCTTTAGTTTTGCATTAGTAGCTTCTCCATATGCATTGAATATCGAAGAAAAAAGGTCATTCACCTTGAGGCTAATATATTAAATTGTGGGTAATAGTCGATCCATGGTACCCTATTTACTGTCAATGACTCCTTTGTGGTTTTTGCACTATTTTTCGGTTCCCTCCCAACCAAAATCTTTTTTATTCATGTGCATGCATGTTTCTTAAATGCATCTTCCAACCAAAACAAGCTTCATGAAAAGATCATTGACCTAACTACAAGATTTTTGCCTTCCCTAATTTCCATATGTGCATTCGATAATTTTTTCTCAATTGTATTTAAAAACCTTATCATGAGTAGGATGTTGATGTGATTCACATTATTGAGGCCATGTCATTGATAATTCCTTACCATTCAATTTGGACTATGATTATGGAACAAATGATATCCGTTTCCTCACTCTCACCCTAGAGATAAAACATATTAGTGAGAAAGGAGCCAAGGAAGGCAGAGGGAGAATGTTAGAGGCATCTATGAGAAGAAAGAAATAGGTATAGCAGTGTACTTCCTGCAGGGTGTTCTTGAGTTGGACTGAGAGCTAGTGGATGCCCTAAGCCTAGTTAAGGCTATGAGTTCTAGTCTTGATTAGGTGCTCAGTATTTAGCTCAAAAATCAAAGTTTTTAGATTGGCTCGAAAACTGTATGGTTGTGTCTGTCTAGTCAAGATGATTGCAACATAATTCGTTCCATTGAAAACAGAGTCCGGATGAAGGAGAAAATGCCTGCTACTCGTTTTCCTAAATAACTAAAAATAGTGCAAAATGGGACAAAATGATGACATGGCAGTCCAGTCAGCAAGGGGAATCTTCTTCAATTTTCACCCAATGGGGTTGTGACAAGTGTCACCTCTAGATTCTCCAGTGTGGTTGTGTGAAAGAGAAATTGCCTAATTGGCTTCAAGGTGGAAATTATGTTTTGTTATATATATTATATTATATGAGTTTTTTTTAAATTATATATTATAATATAATTATTATATATTATATATTAATTAACAAACATTATAACAAATCCACATAAATACAAACCATCCAAAGTTTTGAATTATGGTGCATTAAATACAAGGTGCGTGTAATATTTGAAAGGCTGAAAGTTTAAGTTATGAATTATGGTGCATTAAGTACAAGGTACAAATCCACATAAATACAAACCATCCAAAGTTTTGAATTATGGTGCAGCACCAAGGTACAAATCCACATAAATACAAACCATCCAAAGTTTTGAATTATGGTGGGGCGGTAAAAGAACTTGGGTTGGGCAGAGGTGGGTCTTGAACCCATAACCTCCCCCACACGAACCACACACCATACCAACATACCATTGCAACAGATTTCAAAAAGATGTCCACGTTCTTTTATTTAATGCATATGGATTTGTCAATGGTGGGGTGGTGGGAGCCAGCCCCCACCCCATGCGACCTCAAGCACATGTCCAAGGGCCAGCGCCAACACTAAGCACGATTAGCACCTAATCATTATTATCATTTAATTAAACCGTTTATTAAGTTGGCGGAATTTACGACGGAGCCACCAAATCCGGAACCACCACCAAACTTGGCAGACTTAACTGGAGTCTCTCCAGATTTAGCGGAGGTTTTCTAGGAAAAACTGTTTGAGCCATAACTTACTCAATTTTCAACCAAATTGAGATCAATCTGTAAATTGAAAGTATAGTGTACTTAAGAGAACGTTGAAGGATGAAATACATGCATAAGCATGATGTGCATGAACACAGGGATGTTGATGTTTTCCTTGTATTTGAACATGTATGTGTGATTAACTTGAAGGGTTGATTACTTTGTTGTAAACATGCATGTAAGGTTTTGTGGGCTTGTTATCTAGTCAATCATTTGTATGCAGATGTAAAGACATGGAGGTAATTCACAAGATGTGAAATCTATTTCTTTTGTTGAAGCAAGAGTTTAGGCCATCTTGTTTTGTCTGTAATTTTGTTGTTCTTGACAAGATGTCAATAGAACATTTTTGTAACAGGTACAAATGTAAATTTTTGTGAAGAAGATGTAACTTCACATTTGTTTGAGCCACCTTGGATCAATGATCAAGGAAGAGAAGTTCAAACTACCTTCTGTAACCTTCTCAGCAGGAGTTTTGCATGAAGTCAAGGAGGAAGACAGTTCTTAACTAGAGGACCAGCACATCCAGGAAGGAAGTGTTCAAAGGCTTTGGTTCAGAGGCACTATGCAAGGCAAGTGTATGGAGGCTGAAAGAAGAGGGTGTTGTTACTCTCATCTACTGTTCAGATCAGTATGTCAGTCTTTTGGGGTCCAAAAGATTCCCAATGGGGAGGCATGATCCAAAATGGATCTTGAATAAACCTTCCAAGTCTTCGAAAATGTTTTAAATCGAAGTATGACAAGGAAACTACGTTGAAACGTAAGCCCATCAAAGAAATGCAACGTTAATGCTCAAGGGTTGTTGGATCCAAAAGATCAATGGACAGGAGCAAAACAATGGAGCAGTCATCCATTGTTATCGCTCAGAGAAAAGCCAGCAGTGTGTTTGGACTGTGGCCTTAAGAGAAATGTGATGAAGCGGACCCAAACAATTATTGAACAAAATAGCGAAGGAATTGAGTTCCGTGGTAAACGATATTTTGGGTAGGCTTCAGGCGGTAAGTGGTATTGGAAGGGTTGCACCCGAATCCATACACCAGCTGACACGTAGCACGCAGCAGGAGAGAGAAAACCGCTCTTTTCGGGCAGGTGATCTCCACGCAAGTAGGCCATCCGAAAAGACTGTCAGTCGTTGGATTGGAGATCGTAGATCAACAGTGGAGATTGAGCAAACTACTTGATGTTTCGGGTTTAGTGCGAACCGTTGGATTAAAAGGCAAATCGACAGACAAGATTAAGTCGCGATATATCACATCACAATGTTTCCAAAGGGAAGGACTTAAACCGCAGGTATGAAGGAATTGCGATGAGCGATATGCGATCGGTGATCGGGAGATCGGGTCGCGACAATACAAAGGGGCCTTGCAACATTGCGACATGCGACTATGCGATGTGCGATAGCGCCAATCGACGATCGGTGAATCACATCGTGGCAATACAAAAGGGCCAATGCACATGCGACTTGCTGATTAAAGTGATGGGCTGATATGCGATAAGCGATAGATTGGAGATCAGCGATCGGAGGAGTAGCGCAGCAGGACATGTGACTTGCGATATGTGCGGACCTGAAAGGATTATAGATGCGGCTGAATTTCATTTGAGTTTCAACTTTAGGCTCACAGTTGGGTTTCTGTGAAGTTTTCCCGTTTATTCCATTATTTGGTTTTGTTTTGGGATTTATGCCGAAGGAAGGCCGAACGGTTGGGTTACCCACGCCCGCCATTCCTTTCATTTGTAAACTGATTCTTTTAATGAATAGTTGGTTCACGCTTTAAGTGATTGTTGTAACAGAACGTGTTATAAAACACGATGAACCTAGAGATGCTAAAAAATGGAGGATAGCCACCAGAGGTTGGGAGGCAGAGTCAGAGCGCTTAACAGAGCGAAGCCACCAAAGGTTGGAGGCAGCGCCTAAATGCTTCAGTGAAGTATCAAACAGCACAGAGATTGAAGGATTAAGTTGTTGCTGGTGTCTATTGTGCAAAAGAAAGAAGAAGGAATTCCAGAGATAGTGCAGAATTCTTAGGGAGTCAGAGAAGCCAGAAGCTCAAGAAGCTCAGAGCACTAATTGAAAGAATTTGTCCAGAGAAGCCTAGATCTATCTGCAGCTAAAGGATAGCCAGGGGTAAGATGGCATTCTAAGCCCATTGGTTCAGTTGTAAACCATTGGAGTTGAGTGTGGAACTTGTAAAAGAATTCAAGCCATAATCCCAAAGAGCCTAGTCGAATTGATTAGAGCTCAAGGAGACGTAGCCCAAGATATCAGGGTGAACTCCATATTATATTATTCTCTTTTGTGATTGCTTATTGTTGCATTGCATTTATTGTTATATGTTTAAATATCAGTTTAAGCAAATGAACTCAAGCACTTGAACAGTTAAAGGCAAACAAAGCATACACCTATTTCCAGTTCTTTTAATTCCGCAAATTATCAATCATAAGCATAGATCTTGGAAATTATTTAAGCTTTGGAGTGGGAGAGGTTCTTTTAGGTTGACAAGAAGCCTTTAGGTCCCCATTTCAGATCCTTGTAGCATCATAGTAGTCAGTAAAAAACTATTGGACAACACAACACAACTATGGAGATGGATTTTATATTCAAGTACAAAATATTATGAAATTAATAGAAGTTTGTTGTACTAGAAAAAGGAAAATTGGGTAAAATTAGCCAAAGATTTCAGAGGCCATAATTTTTAGCCTATAACTTGGATTTGGGAAAACAAGCAATCAATAGAAATATATTGAAGAACATATATCTATGAGCCTAGAATTTTGGTTTGGGACCAATAAATTTCTCAAGAATTTAAAATAAGGTTGATGGTGGCATACATGGTAGAATTAACATGAGGACTAGAAGTATGGAAGATGCTCAGGGATCCTATAGTCATGAAGAATATGTCAAGGGTATGAATATTAGCATGTGTAATGTTGAAATTGAGTAAAATGGGCATGGAAGGGGCACGTCAAATAGAAAATACCTATAAGTGACGATGAGGAATCTCAAAATGGAGGTGCTCAACTACAAGGTTGAAAATGATAGGCTAATGAGAGAACAACATCAAATTAACACTAAGATTTATACATCCTGAATAATTTACAGATGAGAATAGACCATAGATCTAATTCTAGTTTACGAATAACATGATTCCCAAGTTAGGGGAGGAACATGATTCACATGGTGCACAAAAAATGCATCTCTCTATCATGTTTCATCATTTATGTTTGGTATTTGTTTTCCTCTCTCTTTTGGTTTATTATTTTTGTTCATTGTTATTATATCTCATTATATAGGGGTTCCGCCATAGGAGAGGCTAGAGAATACCCCTTCCCTTTCCCTCCCTTGTTTTTTTTTCTTCACTCCTCCTAGACCTCTTGTTATCTCTTAGCTCTTCTCTAAACTCTCCTTGTCCCCTCTCCATTATGGACTTCCCAATTCCTCTCTGCAAGTGGTTGAACTTGTGCCAACTCACCCTTTTAACTATTATTTATGTCCCCCCCCCCCACCTCTCTCTTGAATTCTTCTTCTCTTTTGATCATGAAAATATTACGCTCTTCCTTTGGTCAATGGGGCCATTGGGTAGAAGGAAGCAACCTCGCTCAAGGGATCAATTAGGAGCTGAGATATTTGTAGTAACTTGGTAGGAGAGAACTCCTCTCTCATGTCGTAAGGAAATAAACAATGTGGAGTAGGAGGTTGAGGTGCAATGCTAATTCATTTCTGATGTAGATATAGAAGAAAACATGGGACATTGGATACCAAATATAAAGAAAAATTGTACAAAGTACACCATATATTTCCACACCATTGATTTGTAATGGAAGACCAAAGTTATCATGGGAAAGGCATTAGTTGAAATATAAGAATCCCAACAAGAAATTATTCTTTATGCATTGATCCATTACAACTCCATCTAAAGAAATTAGACACTAAAGTTTCTCTCATAGCCAAAAAAACGCGTAACACCACCTCTGACATTTACCCACTTTCACTGGCCTGTCGGGGTAAACATGAGTAGAGGGCTACTATGATATGACTCAACCTCCTAGATCACCTTAAGGAAGTGGAATCAACAAAACCAAAACCTTGTTGACTTCCCTCAGGTGCTACAAGACCCCCAAGGGGTAAACCACCCTTCCAAGTGCCGAAACCTTGATTTAAGCCTCTTTTTCAATGTCCTGGACTCCAAGACACTGGCACAACATTGCAAAAAATTAACTGTAACCCTCCAATATCATGCACAAGCTTGAAAGGGAGTGACTACAATCTTTTTCACACAGTTCTACGCTCGCGACTACGAAATCTGAGGCACTTTTTCAAGGCTATTCTCCATACCATTACCCAGAACTTAATGAAACTTTCTAGAACAATGAATGACACAAAGACAAATCCTTCCATACAAAACTTAGATAAGAACTTGACCTAACCAAGCCTAAACATGACATACATCTCATCAAACACATTGAGCACATGTAATCTACAGGTCATAATTACATATCTAAACATAGGGATCTCATACTTATCTAATAATCATCAATAAGGTTTGATGCCCTCTCACAATAGTTGCATTATCATCTATTAGGTCATGCATTCAATAACCATTCATTTACTAATCAAACATGATGAGAGCCATAACTAGAGTCTGTCATAAAACCATGCTTATAACCAACTTATAACTAGAATAATAGCAATGATATAACAACCATCAAGACACATAATAATAAGTATAAATACCCATGAAATACAAGAGGGAAAAGAGCTCTTATTAACATATGCAAAAGCCAACCAAGTAATGGACTTCCATGTACCACCCGACCATAGATTGGGTTGAACCAAATATTTCTTTCATCCAATCAACCCCATGTCATATTCCAAGCATGAATGTGGGACTCACAGCAAAACCAACCAGGGCTTCCTCAGGATTTACCACGCATCCCTCCATTACCAGTCAAGGGATTTCTAGGCCCGAAACCCTCATCTATACAACCATACTTTACCGTATATATTTCCATTACCATTCAAGGGATTCCTAGGCAAAATAATAAACATACACTACCAAGCTTTACCGTAATCCCACAAAAATCAGTTAAGGGATCACTAAGCCCTAAACAATCTTGGATGCCTTCGAATTTCTTCACCAATACCTTGAGGAATTTTCCCATGTCTACCCTCAAGCTTTACCATGTATCTCTCCATTACCGTTCAATGGATTCCTAGGCCCTTGAGAACTTTCTTGAGACCATCTCACCCGGTTCCAAAACCATCCAACAATCCATCTCAACCAAATGAAAGAACGCCATCACACCATGGTTATTTGGAAATGGAAAGGCAAGGCTAAAACCACTGCCACAAATGGAAAAACCTATACCAATGACAACAAGAGAACCAAATACACACATGCATGTACCATGCATGCCAAAAATAGCAAGGAAATCATACATGTAACTCAATAACTGCAAGTAATCCTGTTGTAATTGTTAGTGTCAGTCTTTGAAGTCTTCCACCAGTGATCAAACATGCTCTTACAAAGTGGTCTTTGGGTGTCAAAGTCAAATTTTGTTATTTCAATGAGTCTTCAAGTAAAATTTGATCACCAGGTCTTAGGTCTAGGATTTGTTTTCCAAAGTTTTCCAAGTGTCGATCCATGTCACCATTCGGCTGAGTGTACCATCATTCAAAAAGTTGTCATCATCATTTCAGGTTCCAATGGGTCATTTTACACCTTGTTCATGCTTCAGTTGTGCTTGGGTAAGGCCCATTTCCCTCCTAGGGTTTTGAAGGTAATTTTTCATGGATGGCCAAATTATCAGCAAAATTTGTGTCCTGATGTTCATACACCTTCCCCTATCCCTAATATACCTTCTTAAACATTTCCCATCACTAATATCCCTCAAATTCGTCATTTTCCCACAACCCCTATCTTATTGCTACAATTTGACAATTTTCTAGGTTAGACCCGTGTTTTTCCCTTTTGGACCCCTTCCCCTCACTCAATATTTGAAATTCCACTTTCCCCTGCTTCCTAGCATCCCTCACTACTTCCCAAAATTTTCTCAATAATTTAGAAGCTCCTCATCCCCTTCATTTCCTTTCATTTCTACAAATCCCCTGTTCCACATATTGGGATAGGTTTTCTTCAAACTATGTTTCTGAGCAAGAAAAGATGAATTTGACAAAAGTGAGAGATGTTTTTTTCCATCCTTAACCCAAGAAGAAAAATCTCTTTCAGTTTTTACACAGGTTTCATTGTTTGGGAGAAATGTCGAAAACATCATTGGCCTCAGGGGGATTGATGCACTTCTGGAGTGACCTTGGGAAAATCAAGATTTAACCTAGATGGGATTAGCAAAATGACTTGCTTGATGAGTCAATTGATAACTAGACAAAGAGAGATTTCCAAAGAGCTATCATGAGCTTAATTTGGAGTTGAGGAAGACCTTCAAAAGTTGACTGCAACAACACTCTGCATTTAGGCAGCCTCATTCTGCACATTTTTACCAGTCTTGGGAGATTTGACTTTTGACAGGGCAAATGAACTCCAAATTGAAAAATTCAAGATGTTCTGGAAAGTAGACTCGACAAGATTTCCAACGAGCTATCACACGCCCAATTTGGACATCAGGAAGGCCTTCAAAAGTTGTCAGAAAATGGCGATGCGCATTGGGAGGCTGGCGCTGCGCATCAGAGCCATTTCTCCTTCACAAAATTGCACTGGCGCTGCGCATTGGGAAGGCACTATGCATTGGGTGGATTGCACTGTGCATTGAGCTGCCAAGCTTGTAAATCACCCAAATTCATCCTCCATCACTTCTTTTGTTGCATTCACCTCCCAACAAGTAAGTATCAACATATCTTGAGCTTAAATAGGGTTTTCATGTATGGTTCATGATTTTTGTCTCCTAAAAGTCAAACCCTAGTTTGCTTCTATACACTATTTCATACCATTGCAAACCATAATCCCTTGTCCCTTTTCACAACTTCATTTTCCCTAAATCTACCCCTTGATCCCATCTTCCCTATGTCCTATTCCCTTCCCCCATTTTCCCAAAAACCTAATCCCTTTATGAAACCCTAAGCCCCTCATACATCAAAACCCTAGGTCTTCTATCCATCCCTCTCACTCCCATACCTCACCTCATCACTATTGTTCCTTTCACAAATCTCTTATACTCATCTTTTTCCCCCCATCTATTATCCACCATTCACCATATCATCACCACATCATCCCATAGAGACAAGTAGGGAGAGGGACAATGAGTATGATTATAAGGAGGACACCCTTAGTGATAGTTCTAGGGAAAGGAATTTGCAATAGGTAGACAAAGGAAAAGGAAAGGTTACAGAGGAGGTGCTTGGTGATGATGTTGAGAGGGATTTTTAGCTTGAGGAGCATGATTTTGATGTGCCACCTCATCATACTCAGGTAATAGACCTAGATAGCCGTTCTCTTGATCAAAGAATGCTTTTGAAAGAACAGGAGACTTACATTAACATGCTAGAGGACAAGATAGCTAGAGGAAGATATATTATCAATTACCTAGAGCAGGAGAATAAGCAGTTAGAGGGTAAACAAAGCCAAATGGAGTTAGAGATGCTAAAAATTCAAAGACAAAGCAACAAAGAGCATCTGGTTCCCTTGACTCCTATTGAATAAGAAGTGGAGCATGATAGAGAAATATGGCTTGAAAGAGTTAACATTCACCTTGAGGGGCTTCTAAAGAAAACAAATAGATACAATAAGATGCTAAGGCATATGGCCCACCATTATTTGACCCGGAATAGGATATGCAACAGGAGGATCAAGCACCTTAAGGCAAGATTTAGGAGGGCCTTAAAAGTCAAAAAGAAGGATGATAAGCTCAACATTTTGGCTGATGTTATTCTATCCCAACAAAGTAATCCATGAAGAAGATTTGAGCCAAAACTCGGAAAATTTTGAAACAATTTTGTCAATTTCAAATTTTTGAATTATGCAACACAGGAAATTCTGGTGGATGCCCAACACCACCGATGATACGCATTGGATTGGCACACCCATTTGCAAATTTGGATTCGGAATCAAGAGTACATCAATCCCTGAAAGTTTCATCAAATTTGGAGCAAATATAGGTCACCTAAAGGGCAAAAAACACTTAAAAATGCCCTCTCTACCACTTTTTGCACCCACAGGAAGCACTCTTGGGAGAATTCACTTTTGAGGGGGCAAATCACCTCCAAATCATAAAATTCAAGATGTACCAAAAACTAGACAGATATACCTTTCCAACAAGTTATTTTTGGTCTGATTTGGTGGAGTGGAAGCCCTCCAAAAGTAGGCTTGAAGCGGCACTACGCATTGGGCTGATGGTGTTGTGCATAGGGCAGATTTTGCCAGTTTTGCTCAGAACTTCGAATTTCTCCTAGTTTGACTACCAGTTGACTTTTTCTCTCTTCCTTGGTAAATTTATGATTGTAAATGATGTAATTCAACGTAAATATGAATGTAAAATGACTTGAGGGGTAGATACATCAGTTAAAAGTGATTTGGAAGTGAATGTATCAGTTTCCATGGTTTTAGAGGCAAGTTGTTCCACTGCCTATTTTCTTGTTCCCAGTTTAGATATGGTTGAAATAGTCCCTTATCTCTTGGATTTGACCCCTGATGGATATCACAGGTGGTTTGGATGTCTATATCATGTGTTTTTTCAGTCATTAGCAAGGGTTGGACTCTTTTGGAAGTGGTGCACACATTGTATACTTGTATCAACAGATTGGCAAGGAATAAAACTAGATTTTGCAGCTATTTTTGTGGGATTCTTGTAATACTGTGTTTGTATTGTTTCTTCTTCTGTAATGAGTTATTCATATGTGTTATATGTTTCAAAATATTTTCCATTCTTCTAAACTAAATGAATCAAGAGAAATAGGCAAAATACATTGATAACAGTGCTTTGCCTTGGGAATGCATTTAGTTTTTAATGTTTTCAGCAGTCTGAAGACGATTCATGGTCTCCATATGCCGTCCTCAACCCCTCAGCAGTCTTAAACCAACCATATCACTCGATTACTAGTGCATAAACACTTATCTATCTTGCCCCACGGAACTTGTCTGTAATTCTGATTTGATTTCCCAGACCTAAGCTGCCTGCTCCATTTGATCCAGCAACCAACCTTCAAAATCAACTCAAAAACCTAGAGCTACTATACCTAGCCTAAAATCTATATTCAATTCAGTCATCTCAACTGAGATTTAAAAGGAGAGAGCCCTCTCCCAACCTGGTAGGGCTAGCTACCAGGTTAAGCGTGGTTTGTGGTTATCCTAAGATTGCCTCCCTTCAACCTGAGGTCGATCTAGGATCTAATAGTAACCACTTGATCCAACTCTTCCTTGCTTGACCTTTGCTTCCATTTTCTTTCTTGTCCTTACTTTGCCTTCCTTTCTCCAATGCTAGAGTTCTCCAAGAATGCTCTAAGTGTGCAAGAGTATGAGAGAATAGAGATAGAGCTCCAAAAATGAACTGACAAAAAGTCTCACACACTGACAAAATCCACGAACTGATCCTCAGAAGCTTTTTTATTATTGAGGTCTCTATTTTCTTCAATTTCCTCTAATTTTCCTTAAATTTCCTCCTCACATGCAACTTGTGACCTTTCACCTTCCTTTTCTCCTAATTTCCATTATTTTCATTAATAAAATGCAAATTAATGCCTTTTTTTCCTTTTCAATGCCTTTGTCATTTCCTTTGATAATTTCCTCTTAGCAATAATAAACCAAATGAACACCCACTAAGATGTCTTTCCCACCATCAATATTTTAAATACGTGCCCCATGACATTGCTCTTATTTTTCATTTATTAACTTTATTACATGAAATTTTAACCCAGAGTTGTTACAGACCCCCCCCCCGGGGAACACCGTCCTCAGTGTTCAATGACACTTATAGACCAGCAACAACGGAAAAACAAAACATACTGCCTATGGATCTTTATAACACAACTTGTTGCAGTATTTACAACATATAAACTATTGAAAACATGACAATCATACCGTGTACTGGAGCTTTATAACACATCTCATTATGGTATTTACAATAACAACCACATATACTTATGCACATTTACTTCAACCAAAAAATAACCATACTTTCCTTGGAGCTTTATAAATTCATCTCGATACAGTCTTTACAATAAAATACACATATATACATATGCACATTTTCTCTAACCAACAAATAAAAGGATATGATACCTACATCTGCAACAAGGGAATCCAGAGGCTCACACCTACACCTTCAAAAGTAGTACCAGGATTCACCTCCTTCCTAGGAAGTCCATAATCCACTGCCAAAGTTAAAGTTTCATCCAATGTCCAACACCACAATCCTATGTTGTTGTTCTCTCAATGTATATTTATTGACTCATTGTTCCAGAGCACACTCCCAATGTGCATCTAATTCCATTTGGCATTGCTAAAGACCAAAAAAAATCCACCCCTTAGCATTCTCTTCTTTGCTACACAGTCCCTTAGGCAATCTGGTCACCCCCTTCTGTGCAGTCACTCACCTTCCAAGTTCCCCGACATCCCCTTTCTAGGGTGATCCATCCCTTGGAATGGTTTTCTCACACGAGAAGGTCCAAAAACCAAGCTATATACCTGCCTCAAAACCATCATACCGGTCATATCATGCTCATGGAAATCAATGGATAATATTGGGTACTAGTGTCCCATAATGGCAGGCTTTCTCCTGAAGTGTTTTACCAGCATATTGTTGCATGTCTCAATTCCTTTTGTTATTGCTGCTAATTCTGGTAGTCAGTGCCAACCACCCAACTAGACATTTTCATGCTTTTGTTGTACCAAGCACATAATTTCCATTAGATTCAAAATTAATTGAAATAAATTCACATCATACCTCATCGGTGGCCTTTTAATAAGGTACACTTGCAATTATGTTCACTTCCTGTCACAAGTGAACTAGCATCTTCGATCAGATCATCATGAATAAACATATCATATCCGTTTAGCTCAAAATGCAGCCATCGTAAATCAAAATCATAAATCACATGTAACCACCATAAATCAGAATCATAGATCACATGCATAATAAAACTAAAATTAAATATTGTTACTTGTCCTTCAACTCGTCCTTTTGCTTCTGCTTTTTTTTATTTCTTATACACACTTAATCAACTGCCACATCCAGAAAGCACCCAGTGCTTCTCTTCTCTTCCATCATGTACACATACACATAGTGTGCATCATATGCATACACCCACACATGGCGTACAACACCGCACAATACATAAACCTACACTTGGTGTACAACACAACACAATACATAGACCTACATTTAGTGTACAACACAACGCAATACATACACCTACACCCGATGTACAATGGAAAACATACACCTACACCCGGTGTACAAAACAACACATACACCTACACCTAGTGTACAACACAACACAATACATAGACCTACACCCAGTGTACAACACAACACAACACCTACACCCTTTGTAAAACACAACACAATACATATACGTACACAAAGTACAACACAACGAGTACACATGTCACAATACAACAATTACATAGTGCACATAACACAATACCCCTTGTACACAACTCAGGATGTATGACATGTACACAATGCCAGATGTACATAGCACCACCTACACAAAGTGTATACAATACCACATGTATATAGCACCACCTGCACAATGTGTACACAACACCACCTGCACAACATGTACTCAAAATCACATGTACACAACACCACCTACACAACACCACATGTACACAACACCACCTGCACAATGTGTACATAGCACAATGCGCACAAAACACCACATGTACAACATGTACACAACACCGCAAATACAATATGTACTCAACACCATATGTACAATGTGTACACCATACCACATGTACACAACACCATTTGTACATATCGCTACATATACGACATGTACATAGCACCATATATACACAACACCGTATGTACAACATGTACACTACACCTCATGTACATAATACTGCATATACAACACATACACAACACCATATGTACATAGCACCACACATATAACACATACACAACACCATATGTACATAGCACCGCTATACAACATGTACTCAACACCATATATACACAATACCACATATGCAATATGCAGACAAAACTATATATGAAATATGAACACAAAACCATATGTACACTATACTGCATATGCAACATGTACAACAGATACACAACAATAGTACTGCACATCCAGATACCACATTTTCTCCACCAGGAAACCTTTCCTCTAGTGTCTTCATGTTGATTTTTGGTAGCATCGGATGTGCTCTAGCCATGAAAATTGGTGGAGAGGCTAAAGAACATAAGATCTCCAAGACCTAGAAATGGTTTGGGGAAATTCCACTCAGTTAGAGAGATATTAAAATAATTAATATTTTTAATGGAGTTCCTAAGTCTAAACTTAGGAAAATTAAAATATTAATGGGTATTAATATAAAACTGGGTGAGAATGTTTTAAATGACGTGGATCAATCCAAATCTAATATTAGTCGTTGATTAGAGACTTAATCTCGGCTATTGAAGACTTAACAGGAAAAGTATAAGAGAAGGCTTGAGGTTTAGTTGGAGATACACCAAGATTGATTAGTCAGTTTGATTTTTTGGAGCGGGGTTTGCTGAGAAAATTTGAACAAGTGATCTGAGTTGCAGTGAGGGGTAGTGAGTGCATAGCAGAGAGGCAGAGATAGTGCCGAAGAGCCAACACAAAGATTAAGGAGGCTACACAGAGCCAGTAGGAGCCATGCAGAGGGCCAAAGTGACTGCGCAGAGGCTAACAAGATCTGCGTGGGTGACGCAAAAGGACAGAGAGCCAACGCAGAGTAGCAGGAGGCTGACACAGGGGGTTTTAGAGTGATTCAGAGGCTAGGAGGATTGACATAGAGCCTCAGAGAAGCGTTGGAGATATTTTCATGGAGCAGACTTGCTAAATATCTTCTTTCGAAGAGAGGTATCACTGCTAGATGGATATCTCCCTTGGGTGAGCTAGTTTGGCACCCTAGTTGTACTCAAGAAAGTTGCTTAATAATAAAACCCTTAGAACTGTTGCACCAGTTTTCCCAATTTGGGTTTTTCCAAGGACAATTGTCCAAAAATAACGATGTCCCTTGTGTGTTTGTTTGTTATTTCAGTTGATGCTCTGTAGATGGTTGAGACTGCATTTGTGTTTATTTTCAGTATTTATATGGTTAAATAACTTGTTAAGTAATAAACAAGTAGGTGAAATAAATCAGATAATCCAGGAATAATTTCTAACGTGTTAGACTTAGAAATTTCAACATGGTATCAGAGCGTTGCAGATCACATGAGGGTTGAAGGCACCAGCTAAATCAGAAAAATTGTAGTAGAAACAATTGTCTCAAGAGACAAAAGTTGTTCCTAAGCAGAAAGTAGTAGAGGAGTGATGCAGAGGGCTTGCGTCATCATTTTGAGCCAGACAGAGGGTCAGCGTAGAGGCAGAGGAAGGCAGAAGGGGCCCACAAATATCCACGTCATCCTACTCAATCAGATCGGCTTGACACAGTTGGCAGAGGAGCGATTCAGCATTGCCGAGATTGCGCAAAGCTAAGAGGCTCAATTTCTTCAGCTGCTAGGGCCTAGGGATCTGTGGGAAGATTGTGGATTGGGAAGTTGGTGGGGTGTTATTGTTGTTGAAACATAATATTACCTAATAGGATAGAACTAAGGTAGAGGGAGCCACTGCCTTGAGGGATTTCTAGCCAAGAAATCCAGATCCGAGTTTCGCAGTTGCAAAGAGGATCAGAGAGGAGCAGTTCGACAGTTGGCAAGAGGATTTCCAGGAGGGAAATCGAAACTTAGAGGGTGTCTAGAAGAGAAATTACAATAGGGAAGTCAAGACTCAGAGGGAGTCCAGTAGAAGAGCGGAGATGGCAATGAATGGACTGAGGGATCAGGACAGGTTGGATGGGGCCTCCAACTTTGTCATCTGGAAGGCTAGGATCTTGTCTATTCTAGATAGACATTGGATCAAGGGCTTCACCTTGAGAACTGTGGCTATCCCCATCAACCCAACTGATAATGAAAGATATGAGGATGCAATGGCGAAGGAAAAGTTGATAATCCTTGATGGGGTCAAGGATCATTTAATACTGCATATTTCTGAGAAGAACACAACAAAGGAGATGTGGGATACCTTGACAACATTGTATCAGGGCACTTCCGTGTAGAGGAAGATATCATTGGAGAATCAGCTACAATCATATCATATGGAGAAGGGGGAGAAGATAGATCTATACCTCAGGAGTTTACAAGAGATTCGAAACCAACTTACTTCCATGGGGGCCACACTAGATCAGGATTTCATGGTGAGGACTATCCTGAATGTAGTCTCCGAGGATTGGGAAACATTTGTCCAAAGCATTTTTGGTGGAGCTGATCTTCCAGGATGGGAAGAGATGTGAGCATATCTTCGCCAAGAAGAGATCAGACAGTTGACCAAGGCGGGAAGTAGCAGCAAAGGAGGTCAAATCAAGAAAGAGGAGGAAGAGGATGTGGCTCTAGCATCTGCGAGTCAGCAGGGGAAGAGGAAGAAGAAGGACATCTCCAAGGTCAACCGCTTCCATTGTGGGGTGTTGGGTCATTATGAAACCCAGTGTCCCAAGAAGAAGAATAAGGGAGAGGCTTCTGTCTCCAAGGCAGCTCCGGCCAAGGTAGAGAAAGAAGTCAAGATGGATGATGACTTTGCCATGAGTGCTCATGCACCTCTAGATAAGAGGTGGGGTGACATCGAGCTGTAGTTAGGAGGACTACAAAAGACGAGGGGTAGGATCCTTGAGGTACCCAAACTCTTGGATCATATCCAGCTATCGGAGCCCTGAATGACAGTAGCAGGATGATGGATGTCGGTAGAAGCAAGATGCGGATGTACCGACAAGGCAGTGCTATAGTGCAAAGGTTTTCAGTAGCGTAGTGGGGGTTGCAGTAGTGTGAGAGGCACAAAGGTGGTTGCAGCAGTGTAGAAAGGCACAAAGGAGGCTGCAACAATGCAAGAGGCACATAGGTGTTTACAGCAGCGCAGAGGGAGCACAAGATAGCAGCAAAGTTAGCTTCAGCATCATGAGGCTACTGGACTGACAAGGATGCCAATATTTGGGTAGATCAATTACTTACTTCTCGGTAATTGAGTTGCAGTGCAGTAGTTGGTAGTGGTAGTGCTATGGGCAACATGATGCGGCGTGTTGAGAGGGAGTTGCAGTACAGATGTAGTAGTGGTAGTGGCAGAGCAATGGGAATCAGTACAGGAGGCAATAGTGCAGTGGATGTAGGGTAGCAGGTCCAGCATCATCATGGGTACCGGTCGTGGAGGGTCAGTGTGATGTTTAGTGGTGGAGCATTACTAGAGCACATTCCTTGCTAAGAGGGAGTTTTGATTTTTTTAAAGCATCAGACGTGCTCTAGCCATGAAAATTGGCGGAGAGGCTAAAGAACATAATATCTCCAAGACCCATAAATGGTTTGGGGAAATTCCACCCAGTTAGAGAGATATTAAAATAATTAATATTTTTAATGGAGTTCCTAAGTCTAAACTTAGGAAAATTAAAATATTAATGGGTATTAATATAAATTTGGTGAGAATGTTATAAATGACATGGATGAAACCAACTCTAGTCTTAGTCATTGATTAAAGACTTAATCTCGGCCGTTGAAGACTCAATAGGAAAATTATAAGAGGAGGCTTGAGGGTCAGTTGGAGATACACCAATATTGATTAGTCAGTTCGATTTTCTGGAGCGACGTTTGCTGAGAAAATTCGAACAAGTGATTTGAGTTGCAGCGAGGGGGAGTGAGTGAATAGCAGAGAGGCAAAGATAGTGTCGAATGACCAACATAGAGATTTAGGATGCTACACAGAGCCAGCAGGAGCCATGCATAGGGGGCAAAGTGACTGCGCAGAGGCTAACAGGGCCTGCGTGGGTGATGCAGAAGGCCAGAGAGCCAGCGCAGAGTAGTAGAAGGCTGATGCAGGGGGTTTTAGAGTGATGTAGAGGCCAGAAGGGCTGACGTAGAGCCTTAGATAAACATTGGAGAGATTTTCGTGGAATAGACTTGTTGAATATCTGCTTCCGAAGAGAGGTATTACTGCCAGATAGATATCTCTATTGGGTGAGCCAATTTGGCACCCTAGTTATACTCAATAAAGTTGCTTAATAATAAAACCCACAGAACTTTTGCAGCGGTTTTCCCAAGTTGGGTTTTTCTGGGGACGATTGTCCAAAAATAACGGTGTCCCTTGTGTGTTTATCTGTTATTTTAGTTGATGACCTATAGATGGTTGAGACTTCATTTGTGTTTATTTTTAGTATTTATATGGTTAAATAAATTTTTAAGTAATAAAAAAGTAGGTGAAATAAACCAGATAATGTAGGAAGAATTTCTAACGTGTTAGACTTAGAAATTTTATCACTTTCTACTATCCATGTTTGTCCCAACATGCCACAGATCACACTGCTTTCATTCAGTTGAGGTATCCCTCAGCATTACCCATCCATAACATAAGCATAGACATAGTATAATCACATAATATCAATTCATATCCACATGATACTAACCTCATAGATCTGCCACAACTAGGCTCCCATATGATTCCTCATAAGACCAGGAACCTCTTCATTCCATTCACCTACCTAAGCAACCATTCCTCCACAAGAATGATCCTTGACAACCTTGTTAGAAAATAACATACATACATACACATATACATATAAACATTAGCATATAACAATCATGATCCTTAATGACCCTTTCATACAACAACATACATACATATATATACATTTAATCATTAGCATAGTCATGATCACAACATAATTACCAGACATCATAAGGTTAAGGTTAATAAAATGTCCTTTATCTATGCACAACATTGAGTACAATAGTTCCAAACTTAGCCAAGGCATTTGTACCTTAAGCCCATTTACTTTACCTTTCTTGTTACCTTTCTCATGATTGTCCTGCCACTGTTCATTAATCCCCATGGACCCAACAAATCCAACTAATTATCATATTCTTACCTTCAAATGCCCTTTACTCATGCACTAAGCTTCATCCGGGTCTTACGTTACTTGCTAGGTTTCATTTAGCTCTTCTAGAGCTCCATCAACTTTCCTCTTTCCCAAACCAATTCTAAAGACCCTCAAAACATAAAAGGAAAGAACAAGAAGAAAATCATGAAAAACCAATAAAAATACGACACCACAAACAAAGTGGCATGATCATGCACCAGACGTAAACAAAAATTCAAATCAAGTGCAAACAAATCAAAAAGCACCGAAAGCACAAAACTAGCAACAAACACCATTACTCAATCCCCATGGGTTCCCAGTGCTTCCAAGGGAAAGCTAAACCTGATCCTTCTTCAAGATTTCATGGAAATATCTTTTCCATACAATCCCCTACAATCTTACTTCCATAAGCACATAACTATCATTGCATAAATAAACATAGCATTGTACATGTTACCTTACCTTGTTGTGTCAGACATGTTACCTTGTAAATGAACACGTACATATATCACCTCTCAAGGGACTCCAATTCCCTTGATGAATCCAACTACAACTAGAAAACAAGTGTTATACCTCTCAAATACATGTCCAGAAATATAGCACATATCCACATGCTGCCATCTGGAATCAAGGTTAAGAAGACTTCATGTATTCATGCAAAGCACTCATTCATTTGGAATTGTGGTTTCCAAACATAGCCAAATGAATTCTCACCGAATTCGTTTTTTTCACCTTTTACCTTATTGCAATAGAGTCTTACTATGTACTGTCACGTCACCCAATTGTTAGTTATATAAACAAATCAACTATTACCTTGTCATGCTAATACCAAGCATGTTTCTCTGCAACTTGTTCACAGATGTCAGTCACATGTTCCAAAGATCAAGACATCATGTCTATTAATTTGAAATCAACCTTTACCAAAATTAACAATCATGCCATAATCAACTGATAGCCATAGTCATAATGCTACAACTATCACCTACTTACACTAAAGTGCATATCAGTTGTCTAATCGCATATTGTATTAGTACCACCATCTTAAACAAGGTCATTCTTTCATACGATCTTATAGACACATACTCATATCATGAAATTAGTCAAACATTCAAACAACCTGTAAACATATCATGTTAGATAAACAAAATAGAGGACATAATCAAACTCATACGTCAATGTATCTTAGGGGAGGTTATCACATCTACACAAGTCAGTCCAAATTAGTATGACACAATATCACAAATAGATCAACTCATACCTGAATATCATTACCATAACCATTTGCATAGACTATTCTAGATTAGCATGATACATATAACATCAAGATCTTAGTTGCAATGACCATAATCATCATGTGTATGACCATAATGCATATAACAACAAGTTACTACCATTCATGACTATTTGATGCATGTGCATATGACCGCATTGATCAACTTGCATCTATCATGTATGTAACCATAAAAACAATAGGTGACATGAATGCATATAACCACAAGGCATGTAACAACCATTAACCAACATACAGACATGTATGACGATATGTTCTTACCTCGATGTCTAGTGATGCAACCTCGCTCTAATGATCTGCATATCCTGCTTTATCTCATCCAACACATCAACATCATACATGAAAACGTAAATTGTGAAACTGGCTATATACATGACAACCATAGCCACTATCACGCATGCACACGACCGACATGCATGCATAACAATCACTTATTGCCCATCCAGTCCAAGTATTGAACCATGCATTGATATCACTCTATAAGACCACCTCCCACATTTACCCACTTTCATTAGCCTATTAGTTTAAACATGAGCAGAGGGCTACTATGATATGACACAACCTCATAGATCACCTTAAGGAAGTGGAATCAATAAAACCAAGACCTTATTGATTTCCCTCAGGTGCTATAGAACCCCCACGAGATAAACCACCCTTTAGGTGCCCAAACCCTGAGTTAAGCCTCTTTTTCATTGTCTTTGACTTCCAGATACTGGCACAACACTGCAAAAATTTGATTGTAAGCCTATAGTCGCATGCATAATCCTACAAGGGAGTGAGTGTAGACTTTTTCACCCAGTTCTATGTCTACAACTGTGAGATCTAACGCTATTTTCTTGGTTAGTCTCCAAACCACTGCCCAGAACTTAATGAAATTTTCCATAATAATGAATGACACAAAGACAAAGCCTTCCATACAAAAAATAGACAATAAATTGACCTAACTAGGCCTAACCATGATAGACATTTCGTCAAACACATTGAGAACATGTAATCTATAGGTAAAAATTACATATATGAACATAGGGATCTCATACTTATCTGAGAATCATCAAGAAGGTCTAATGACCCCTCACAATAACTACATTATCATCTACAAGTTCATGCATTCAATAACCATTCATTTACTAATCAAACATGATGAAAGCCATAAATATATTATGTCATAAAACCATGCTTATAACTAACATATAACCATAATAATAACAATGATAGAACAACCATCAATCCATATAATAACAAGTATAAATACTCATGAAATACAAGAGGGAAAAGAGCTCTTATTAACATATGCAAAAGCCAACCAATTCAGGGACTTCCATGTACCACCAGACCATAGATTGGGTTGAACCAAATCTTTCTTTTAGCCAATCATCCTCGTGCCATATTCCAAGCATGAATGTGGGACTCAAAACAAAACCAACTAGGTCTTCCACAGGATTTACTACGTATCCCGCCATTATCGGTCAAGGGATTTATAGGCTCAAAACCCTCATCTATACAACCAAGTTTTACCGTGTATCTCGCCATTACGGTCAAGGGATTCCTAGGCCAAACAATAAACAAACACTATCAGGCTTTACTGCAATCTCGCCAAAACAGGTCAAGGGATCACTAGGCCCTAAAAAAGCTTAGATGCTTCCAGATTTCTTCACCAATACCTTGAGGAATTTTCCTGTCTCCAGCCTCACTATTTATTGTGTGTCCTGCCATTACCAATCAAGGGATTCCTAGGCCCTTGGGAATTTTCTTGAGACCACCTCACCTGGTTTCAAAACCCTCTGGCAAGCCAACTCAACCAAATGAAAGAACTCCATCAAACCATGGCTATCCGAAAATGGGAAGGCAAGGCTGAAACCAATGTCACACCTGGTAAAACCTATTCCAATGATAGAAAGAGAACTAAATATGTACATGCATGTACCATTCATGCTAAAACTAGCAAGGAAATCATACATGCAACATGATACCTGCAAGTAATCCTGTTGTAGCATCGCGTTGTAGTCACTTGATCCAACTCTTCCATGCTTGACCTTTGCTTCCATTTGCTTTATTTTGCTTCCTTTTCCTTCCTTTCTCCAATGCTAGAGTGATCCAAGAATTCTCTAAGTGTGCAAGAGTATGAGAGAATAGAGAGAATAGAGAGAGCTCCAAAACTAAATTGACAAAAATTCTCACACACTGACAAAAGCCATGAACTGATCCTTGGAAGTCTTTTTATTATGAGGCCTCTATTTTCTTCAATTTCCTCTAATTTTCATTCAATTTCCTTCTCATGTGAAACTTATGACCTTTCACCTTCCTTTTCTCCTAATTTCCTTTATTTTCATAAATAAAACGCAAATTAATGAATCTTTTCCTTTTCAATGCCTTTACCAATTTCCTCTTAGCCATAATAAACAAAATGAACACCCACTAGGATGTCTTTCCAACCATTTATATTGGAATACGTGTCCCATGACCATGGTCTTATTTTTCCTTTATTAAATTTATTACATGAACTTTTAACCCTGGGCTGTTACAAAACTTGTTGATCAAGGCTTCACTAACTCTAAGTAGGATACTATTGGTCATAATCATATACAAGTGAACTCTCAAATAACATGCATGTTTAGGATGTTATTTTTTATTTTCTTTTTGTTAAGCAATTATATTTCTACCTAGAACAAACACAAGCTTAATTATCCTAGTTATTTTCTTGATTATATGATACTTTTCATATTATTAATTTTGGAATAACAATATGGCTTAAAGCAACATACATGTGTTATTAGTCTAGTTTTACTAGTGGAATGCCAGTATTCATAGGTTAGATGTTCTCTGTTTATTGCTAAAGTGATCCAAATATTTGCCTAAATTTTTATAATAATAATAATAAGGAGAAGAAATTACTCACTAATGCATTATACATGTGTATGCACAAACATATGATTGTCGTGTTGTTATAAATTGGAAAACATTTTTTATGGCTTATTTTCCGATAGAGAAAAGGTTGCCTTTGCACTCCTTAAGGTCGTCCCCCATGTTAAGGACCAGTGGGAAACTTACTGTGAGCAAATAACCACAGAGGAATCCACGCTATTTTGATTCACACCTACTTGGGACTCTTTTAGGGATGATGTTAAGGAACAATATTACCCTATTAGAAGCTACGAAGACTAGTAATGAAATGGTCTACACTACAATAGGAAAGGTACCAAGCTATGTCGGATTTCACAAATATCTTTCATACCTTGTGCATCAAGTTGGGTATCAAAGACTCTAAGTGACATCTAGTGCTCAAGTACCATGGTTGTCTAGATAGATACATCTAGAAAAAAATTGAGTTCCTAGTGATATCCTTGCTTGGTGAAACATATTGAAATGCTGTAAAAATTGAGCAAAAATTTCACCATAAGAAGAGAGAGTTTGGATCTGTGAATCCTTCATAACAAAATCAAAGGAAGGGAATCCCTAAAAAACAGAACAAAGTACATATCTAGGGTGGATCACCCAAATATAACCCATCAAAGCCACAAATAAAGAATGGTAATGGGAATATGAAGAAAGAAATGGAAAAGTGGTGTGAGTTCCACAAGACCCCACTCATAACACCAATCGGAGTGTCGCACAAAGCAGCCGTTGTTGGTTGAGCTAAAAGATTCATATTCAAATGTAGGTTTCAACAATGAAATAGACCTAGACAATGAAAAATAAATCATTGATGTAGAGCCCAATTCCATTGTTGCCACTGCTAAGGTCCAATAAAGTGAGCTTGAAGATCTGGAGGAAGGTGAGCACCTATTTCACTCACAAATGTGGGTGAATGATGCTCCATTGTGTCTCATTGTCAATAGCAGGAGTCAAAACAATATTGAATCAATAGGGTTCATTAAGTAGTTAGACCTACCAACAACACAATACCCACAACCATACACCACTGGGTGGCTCCACCAAGGGCGAGATGTCTGTTTCAGCAAATAGTGTTACCTACCCTACAACATCAAGCCTTTCAAGGATGAGGTATTGTGTGAAGTTTCTCCCCTTGAATTTGTGATGTTTTGTTAGGCCAACCATGATTATGGAATCATCATGTTGTGTATGAGTCTAGACCTTGTAGTGTTATTATGACTTTGGGAAAAAAACTATATAGGATACGAAAGGTAGCCCCACCTACTACCATTTCTTTAATATATGCTAAGTAATGCAATAAATTCATCTCCCAAACTAGGAATTTGTTTTCTTATTGATTCACTCTCAAAGTAAGGGGAAGATTGCAACCACATCCATGGCCTCCATAAAGGTCTCCTCCATGCAATATAGGCAAGTGGATAAGATCATAGAAGAATACAAATATGTATTCTCCTCACCCATTGGGGTAACTCTACATTATCAGGTCAAGCATTTAATCGATCTAACCCCCAACACACCTCTACCCAATAGGCCAATCTAGCACCTTTCCCTTCTTGAAAATGAGAAAATCAAGTAGTATATCCAAAAGCTTCTCCAAAAATGCCATATTCGACTAAGATCCTCACCCTATGGAAGTTTGGTTATACTCATGTAGAAGAAACATGGGACCTAGAAATTTTTCATCGATTATTGGGCCCTGAAAAAAATCATAATCAAGAATTGGTTTCTGATTCCCTAGATTGATGAGCTTCTTTACCAACTCAAAGGGGACAATTACTTCAGTAATATTGATTTAAATTTAGGCTACCACCAAGTCCTAATAGAACCAACTAATGTGTGGAAGACTGATTTCAAGTCTAAGGAGGGTCTCTTTCAATGGTTGGTCATGCCTTTTGGGTCGACAAATGCCCCAACAACTTTCATGACGATGAGAACATATATTTTTCTACTGCAGAGTGTGAAGGACCTATCGAATATGGTACAAGTTTTCTACCCAACTCTTGCATCCTTTCACCAACTCTTTTGTGGTTTTATATCTGGTTGATATCCTCATCTTTAGCAAGAGTTGGGAAAAACACTTGTAGCATGTTTAGAAAGTCCTTCACACTTTGTGGTTGCACAAGTTATGTGATAACTTAGAAAAATACTCCTTCATTATGGACAAGGTCCAATACCTAGGGTACATTATTGATGAGCAAAGTGTTAATGTGGATCAAGCCAAGATCCAAGTCATTCAGGATTGTTTGGCCCCAATGACTCTAACGGAGCTTCAGATCTTCTTGGGTCTTGCTAACTTCTACTGAATATTCATGTTGGGGTTCTCTTACATTGCTTAGCCCTTAAGTCAAGTGACCAAGGGTGGAGCAAAAGAAAATTATTTTTTGGTCTGAGTCACAATAGAAGGAATTCGATGAATTGAAACATCGCCTTTTCTCTGTGTCAGTCCTCACCCTGCCAAACCTGTAACAACCATTTGAGATTGAAACATATGCCTCTAAATATGTTATCGGTGTAGTCCTCATTCAATAAGGACATTCATAGGCCTATCATAAAGAAACTCTCTCGGATACAGTCTTGAGATACCCCACCTATGATAAGGAGATGTACTCCATCATGTTGGTCTACTAACAATAGAACCATTATATTCTAGGGAAGGAGATGATCATCCACACAGATCACATGCCTCTTTAATTTATGTAAACACAAGGGAAGTTACAAAATGACTGCCATAAAATATGGACCACATGCTTACAAAAATTCCATTTGAAAATCAAAGACAATATGGGTAGCACCAACCATGTCGTAGATTTCCTTAGTTGGCCCCCGGTTGTGGCAATAACCAAAATTATCAAATCTTGTGGGAATATGAACTATGGATGGCACAACTATACAAAAAGGACCCTAAATTCACTGCCACATGCCAAATGTTGATGGAATACAAGTATGTTCCAAACTTCCACCTCCAGGATGGGCCATTGTGCTACCTGGGACACCTTTGTGTTCCTTCAAGCAAGCATTCCAATTTGATCCAGGAGGCACATTACAATCAAGTAGTAGGGAAATTTGACATGGAAAATATAGTGGCAGTATTGTAGAAGTACTATTATTGGTCGAAAATTTGACAGGATGTTGGAAATTATATCAGGTCCTGCACTTCCTGCATCACTTCCAAAACAACCAATAAGAATAAAGGTTTGTACACTCATCTACACATTTCAAACCATCCTTTGGAATCCATCTTGACGGAATATATGTCTGGCGTTCCCTCTACCAAGAATGATAATGACTGTGTGTTTGTGGTCGTTGATAGATTCTCTAAGATGGCTATTATGCCTGCTTGCAAGAAGAGTATCATAGCAGAACCCACCTCCAAGCTCTTCTCAAACAGGTGTGGGTACATTTTGGGATATTTCAAAGCATCATATTATATTGGGATAGAAGGTTCCTCAACACATTCTAGTTGAGCCTCTAGTCATTCTTGGACATCAAGCTCACCAAATCAACTACCTTCCAACCCTAGATTGATGGTCAGACAAGGTTTTCAATAGGATGACCATGCACATTTTACACATGCACAACTCCAACCATCCATGGACATGGGATGAGAGTATCCCATATTTTCAACACAACTACCATAGAGATGTCCATATCTCAATTGGACACAACCCCTTTTAGGTGGGCTTGGGATTTCAACCATTTTGTCCCATCGATGTCATGTTTCCCCTTGCAAATACACAGGCATAACCTACACATGTTCAATGTTGGGTATGTGTTATATTATTTCCATGACTAGCACCAGGGTTTGTTACATTACACTGGGTAGTATCCCTCCTTATCGAGGTGTTTGTAGGGGGTTGACGCCAACACCATCTACAAAGGGTCCAGGGAAGCACCTCAAGAAAAAAAAATATGTGGACCTAATAATGGTTGGGTAGACCCAAGGATGGGGGGAGGACCCAAGGATGGTGGGTGGACCTACCCATGGTTTTTTGCATAGTTTTTATGCATGGTTTTGGGCATGATGTTTTTTTCCCACGATATTTTGCAAATCGGGTCAAGGGAACTATGATTATGTTCTAATCCAGTGTTAATGGATTGGAGTTTATAAATGCTTTGACATGTATATAATGTATTGTAACATTTAAAGGAACAAAATGAAAGATCAATATGGTTTTCCTGGTTTTAGGTTATATGAGAAAATATTTGTATATGTATTTTTTTTGTCCTCACCATTTTTTTTTTTAAGAATTTTTTTGTAGGAAATTTTTATATAGGGTTTAAACCTACATCTAGTATTAGAGCCAATTTTCAGCTTCAAGGGGACACCTTTGTAGCTAAGGTTTTTTTCCTAGTCCTGTGGTAGACCCTGTTAAAGTGGGATATCTATGGTATTGATTCTTGTGATGAAAGGAGATGGAAAACAATGGAAAGATAGAGATCAAGAAATTCAATGGACATAGCTTTGAGTTTTGGCAGCTCAATATGGAGGATCTATTGGTGGATAGAGATCAGCAGATTGTTGTAGATCCAGTTATACCACCAATAGGAATGTCAACAAAAGATAAGGCGAAGTTATATCGGAAGGAAAAGATCACAATACAATTGTGTCTCTCAGAATCATTATTATTGAATGTTGGTAAGCCCTAACATTGTGCCAAGAGTGCTACAATTCCCAAGGGCCCCTCAACTCTATTTATCAACCCAGATTTCTTACAAAATTCAAGGTGACAGTGTTATATACATAGTAGATGGTATTCTACTCATGCCATCCTCAACTAGGACATTTGATCAACAGTGCTCCAACACCATTCTTTTTACTGAATTAGAAGGAAACTAACTAATGAAGGTGCAATTTAGAAGCTATCTCTAATTACAAAAAGGAAGATTATTTTTAAACCTCAACTTGTAGATGCTACTGGATCAATTCATGAAAAGACAATATCTACACTACTTGCAAAAAGGGAACTACACTATCGTGCAATCAACCATCTAGTTACCAAATCCACTTGCAGACTGAAACTAACCTACCAAATCGTAATTCAAGATTTCATGCATCATCTATCTAGCTCACACTTTCATATAAATAAATGTTCTATTTGTGCTAAATATGTGATAAAGAAACTAATGCTATTCTATTTTGTAGTGAAGTAAAAGGATGGTTGGAATGGCCTAGGTGCTGCCCTTGATCATGGAGTCATAGCTGGGGGTCAACCTACTTCTAAACTAAGTCAAAATTGCATCACAAGTCAAAACAGATGGTGAAAAAAAATTCTACAGGCATGCTACATAAGGCTGCTACAGGTGCCCTGTATTGCTACAGGAAGGATGTCGAGAAGGTTTAGGAGGTAGGAATAATGATTTAAAGGGATGGTAATGTGGATAGAGGTTTTGGTAGATGGATGAAAGGTGGCCAACACCCCTAGCCAAGCTCAACACCTTAGGAAGGCTTATTTTGAACTAGGAGAGCTTCTCACAGTGACCTAAGGGAATGAGCTCAAGAACATAATTTGGGATTCATCAAAGAGGGTGAAGAAGTCTAGGATGGATATGGTGAAAGTCCCCTTGCCTGCAGATCCAAACTACCCTACAACATAACATGCACATACTATTCTATCATTGACAAAATGAAAAAACTACTAGTGGAAAAGGTGAGTTGAATTTAAATGTCATCAAAAAGGGTGAAGAAGTCCATGATGGAGATGGTGAAATTCCCCTTGCCTGTAGATCCAAACAACCCTACAACATCATATGCGCATACTCTTTTGTCATTGACAAAATGAAACAACTACTAGTGGAAAAGATGAGTTGAATTTAAATGCCATCTAATCTATGCCAAAAAAATTTATTTAGTCATTAAACCAAATCGTAAGCTACAGTAAGAACATGCAAAGAAAGATGACTAACATAAACCTTCTTCCAAGAAACCATAAACATATTATTTTTGGGCTATGATGGTAGATCCTTCCATCCATGTTCCCATGGGAGAGATGAGATAGGTGTTGCAATCATAGGATTTTTTAGGGATTATTCTATAATGAAATGTAGAAAACTAATAAGCATTACAACTTAAAATTAAATACCAATAAATAAGAGGGACCTAAGACACTAGGGTTGGGCCCAAACCCAAAAGTCTCAACCCTCTAGAACTAACTCAATGATTAACCAATAAGAAAATTCTCATTATCATTACATCAATGTCAAATACATCACATCACCAATAAAAAATAACAGTATCAAGTGCTTAAGTTCAATATATTCTTGGCTGAAAACAAAGTTCAAATCCTAATGAGCTCTTTGGCATTTTTATTTATACAAGAGGGTAGCTACTAAAAACTCCCTAGAAAATAGGAATTTTTGTCTCCCAAAACTCGATAAGGGTGGATCTTGATCTTATTTAATTGCACTTTCTTGGCTACCAATGACCTTTTCTTGCTTGGTTTCCAATGACCTCGAGATGATGAGAGAGTGTGTGGTGATTTTGGCTGATTTAGGGAGTTAAGGAGGTGGAAAAACTCCTAGAATCTCTCCATATTGTCTACTTCGAGCTCCTATATTGAAATAATCTAAAAAATGCTCCATTTCCTACATTTAAACCATATTAGGCCACATGATATAGAAAAACATCTTTTACCCCTCTCGCTAAGCATAATATAACAAAAATTATAAATAAATATGAGAAAGAGATAGTTCTAAAGCTGGAGGATGGCATTATGACCCTTATGATGTACCTATTGATGAGCCTCATCAAATGTATCATTGAAATCTATGACAACAGCTTTATGGGACAAGTCAGGGACTTTGTATCAATCTACGAGTCTAGTGAACAAACTATTCCTATGGAAAAAGTTGTATAATTTGAGGATGGAGGATGGAGACTTAGTGACAGAGAATTTAAATGCCTTCAACACTGTGGTAAGTCAGTTTTTATTTGTTGATATTAAAATTCCATATGAAGATAAGTGCAGGAGTCTATTGTGTTCTCTACCAGACTCATGGGATAGTATAGTTGTTGTTATAGGTAGCAATACAAGTTACTTCCTTGAAGTTTGATGAAATAGTTGTATCCTTGTTGTCGAAGGAGATGAGACAGAAAAATATTAAGAGCCAAAATGGAGATTCCTTGTCTATAAGAGGATGGTCCCAGAAAAAAATAGAAAAAGAAGTCCTCAGGTGGGAGATATAAATCTAGAGGGATATCTAAATCTCTAGGAAATTTTGTAAAGGTATGCTGGAAAACCGGAAAAGAAGGGCACTAAATAAAGGATTGTAGATCTAAAAATATTGAGAAAACAAAGGGATGTAGCAATGCTCCTTTTGCAAAGGTGAAAACCACCTCAGATGAAGGCGGGGATGTGTAGTTGGCTTCTTATTCAAGTACACATGTAGATCATAAGGCATGGTTGATTCACTCAGGTGCATCCTTTCACATGACTCTTCATGAGGAGTGGTCATGTGAGTATGACAAGTATGATGGTGATTATGTCTTCCTAGGTGATGACAGGAAGATTGGAATCATGGGACATGGAAAATTCAAGTTTAAGTTACAAGGTGGATTCATGATTAGAACACTTCCTGGTGTTTTTCAAATTCCTGCATTGGCCATAAATCTAATTTTTGTAACCAATATGGATGATTTAGGTGTAAAAACAATGTTCAAGAATGATACCTGCAAGATCGATAGAGGAGCATTAGTATTGATGGGGGGGGTTCGGATCGAAACTCTGTGCAATTTTTTAGGTTTTATTATTATTGATGATTGAAAAAGTTTTGTGGTTCCTAAAAGTGGAGTATAAAATCTTGTAGTCTTTGGTGAAAAGACTATGTTGTGGAATCAAATACTGGGACACATTTGGGAGAAGGGCCTTCAAATACTACATGGAAATGATGTGGTATAGGGTACATATAATTTCTCTATGGATTTCGATTTATGTGAACATTGAGTATATGGGAAGCAAAATCGAGTGACTTTCCCTTCTGGTGCTAAGAGGGCAAAATGGATATTGGAGATTTTGCACAATGTTGTGTTTGGACCTATGTCAGTTCCATCACTGGGAAAGGTTGTGTACTATGTCTCATTTATATATGACTTCTTGAGGAATACACAGATATATTTCCTCAAGAAGAAATATGAATTCTTTGATAGGTTTAAACATTTTAACGCTCTGGTGGAAAATCAAACAAAGAAGAAGATCAAGGTGTTGAGGACAGATAATGGTGGAGAGTTCTACAAGAAGCAATTTGAAGAGTTTTATAAGAAGTATGGTATAGCATGAAAATGTTGATATTTTTAGCTTGGGAGGTACACCAAACCCCAAGCTAGAGGGTTATGGAGGAATTCGCACCACAAAGCTACTTGTGGGCTAAGAACCCAAGCATAGGGATTCTGCACCCAAAGGATTTGGGCTTAAACCAAGGAGATATTTGGACACTTGGAACTTGGATATTGTAGGGCATCCTTAAAGGAGCAAGGAGTTTCCTATAGCACCAAGATATTCCTTTTAGAAATGGAGATATTAATTTTTATATATTTCAAGTGGCCTTGTGGTACAAAGGACAAGTCAGCTAGGCTTAAAATGTGTGCCAAAGGCTAATCGTTAACACCCAAGAGAAGTATATAAATAGAGGAGGAGTTGAGGCTCAAAAGGCATTGTCCAAAGTGGAAAACACATCAATATTGATCTCCAAAATATTCGTAGAAGGAAAGGAATCCAGTGGAGGTGAAAAGGAGCAAGTTTGGCATTTTTTCTAGTTTGTTTGGAGGGTTGAGTTCCCTAGGAGGAGGTTGAGATTGTAGCAAGGAAATATGGGTGGATTAGGTGCATATTTAAGGATTGTTTTATCTCTAGAATAAATTGCAGAGACTTATGTGTTATTGCATGGTTCAGATCTTTGTTTTGGAGGAGGCCAAGAGGCTTATAAGGTAGCCCAACCTAAGCCGCATACACAGGAAGGAAGAGCAAAGTGTTTCGGTTTGTTTTGGAGAGTAAACACAAAGGTTTGTAGTAGGTTAGGGATGACATGTTCCCTAACCAAGTCTATCATAGCTGAGGAAAAGTGAACAATTTCCAAGGACAAAGGGAGTAGAAATAAGGTATGTGTGTTTCCTTCTGTTGATGATATTATAGTAGTGGATAGAGTCCATTTTGGACATATTTGGTTGGGAATATCAAGGCTATTGGAGGGTAGCAAGGAGGTTCCCAATTGAGCCCTAAGTGTATCAGAGAGAAGGACTTTTGGACTACTAGGAGAGTCAGACTTGGAGGTTAGGTGTTGACTCTTTGAAGGAAAAAACATGGAAGCCAAGTGGACCATTTGACTAGCCCAAGTTCATTGTTGAAGAAGGACGTTTGACAGTGATAGGTGGAAGCCCTTCTGCCCTAATTTTGTTTGCATTAGAGCTGCGCAGGAATAAAATAGTAAGAATAAATACCAAAGAAACTGAGGAGAAGTGGTGGGAAGTCTAGAGTTGTTCACACATAGAGTTGTGAACAACTCAATAGGAGTCCTTATGTGTTGATTCATTGATGGACTAATGAGAAGCTAGAGGGAGGATTGGAGAGCCATGTTCACTGACCTAAAGGAATAAGACCATTGGTAGAGGAAATGCTACAGATTGGGATTAGAAGGACCAGTAGGTGTGTTTAGGGTACGACCAAGGCAACTGTGAGGACTCTACATTAGCTAGATGGTTAATGTATCTTGTTTAGGGCAGTTTGGTTGTCATAGTTGTTGAAAAGAATCCCTAGTTTGTATTCTTGTATTAGTGGATTTATGAGGGCCATTATCCCTTGTATGGGATCCCTAGATAGATGTATTATAGATTTTTAATATAACAAAGTTGGGAAGTTGAAAATTGTAAACTGTTGATATTTTGTGCACATGTTGATTTACTGTTGCTTATATTTCACTGTGCAAAGTAGTTTGTTGTGGTATTTGGATTAGTAATGTCATAGATTCTAAGATCCTAACTTAGAAAAACAAGATGGTATCATATCCAAGTTTGAAGGGCTATCGAATCAAAGTGTGCGCAACAAAGAAGCTCATAGGGAGCTGAGATTTTTTAGATCATGGAGCAGAGGGTTTAGCTAAAGACATGGAAATGTAATCTTGACTAGCTCGGTAGCGAGGTTGGATTGGAGTTCTAGTGGATTGGTTGTGAACTTGGTGAACAATGGTTCGTTGCAAGGTAGGTTTTTGATAATGGACTTCCTATGACATGTCATGGATCATTGGTACAACTTAAGGATTGCTTTCGCATGGACGATATTTCTTCATGTGATGGACAGGATGTTGGAAGACTAGTTTCTTCATTGGATCGTGATGTTGCATATCCAAGATTTGGGGGATGTGCACATGTTGTGTTTTATCCAGGAGGATCAGTGCTTGTAAGACTGAGTTGCGTTAATGATATCCTGTGTTCGACTGAAACTCAAGCTGACCTTATAAGACACGAGATTGGTAGTAGTTTGAGTCAGTGGAGATCGTGTAGACTCAGAGGGAGTCTAGCTTCACATGGAGTGGCCCTATGGAAGTGTTGATATATTTAGGTTCATATGAGATGAGGTGGAGGCACTACCAAGATAGTGTGGTTCATTCTATAGAGTATATTGCAGTAGTAGACACTAGATGGGGTAGTTTCACCAATAATGATGATGGAGACTCGCTATTGTTGGAATTACCTCCCTCACTAAGAGGGAGTGTTGATATTTATAGCTTGGGAGGTACTCCAAACCCTAGGATAGAGGGTTGTGGAGGAATTTACACCGCAAAGCCACTTGTGGGCTAAGAACCCAAGTGTGGGAGTTTTGCACCCAAAGGAGTTGGGCCAAAACCAAGGAAAGATTTGGACACTTGGCACTTGGATATTTTAGGGCATCCTTAAAGGAGAAAGAAACCGCTTTTAACACCAAGAGATGTCTTATAGAAATAGAGGTTTTTTTTTTTTTAAGTGGTCTTGTGGCATAAAGGACAAGTCGGCTAAGCTTAAAATATGCCCCAAAGGCTAATCATTGGCGCCTAATAGAAGTTTATAAATAGAGGAGGTGTTGAGGGTTAAAAGGTATCATTCAAAGTGAAAAACACATCAAGATTGATCTCTGAAATAGCCACAGAAGGAAAGGAATCCAGGGACGGTGAAAAGGAGTAAGTTTGGAATCTTTTCTAGATTGTTTGGAGGGCTGAGTTCCCTAGGCAGGAGGTTGAGGATGTAGTGAGGAAATCTGCATAAATTACGTCCATATTTGAGGATTGTTTATCTCTAAAATAGTTCGCATAGCCTTATGTGTTATTTATGGGTTTAGATCTCTATTTTGGAGGAGGTTGAGAGGCCCAAAAGGCAACCCATCCTAGGCCACATATAGAGGAAGGAAGAACGAAGTGTTTGGGTCTGTTATGGAGGGTAAACACAGAGGTTTGGAATAGTAGGTTAGGGTTGACATGTGCCCTAATCAGGTTTGTCATAGCTCAGGAAAAGTACACAGTTGCTAAGGACAAAGGGAGAAGAAATAAGTTATGTGTGTCTCCTTTTGTTGATGATGTTTTGGTAGTGGATAGAGTCCAGTTTGGATAGATTTGGTTGAGAATCTCAAGGTTGTTGGAGAGCAAAAAGGAGGTTCTCAAGTGAGCCCTAAGTGTAGTGCAAAGAAGGAATTTTGGAATGATAGGAGAGGCAGACTTGGAGGTTAGGGGTTGACTCTTTGAAGGAAAAAAGAGGGCAGTCAAGTTGTAATGTTCCCTAATAATAATAAAAATAATAAAATATAAGCAAATAAATGATAAACAATAAAGAAAAGATAATAATAGTAAATAATTAATAATTAATAAAGAGAATATAATAATAATAAATAAATAAAATAGTAAATAAGAATACTATAATTCTAAATAAATATATATAAAAGTAAACTATAAAAATAGTAAAAATAGGTAAGTTAACAAAAGTAAATTAAAGTTATCAAAAAGTAAAAAGGAATAAAATAAGAAAGAATTAAATTAAGAGAAATATTAAATTAATTAAAACTTAAAATAAAAAATAAAAGTTGCATGGTGACACATGGAATGTGTGAATGCAGACCCCTTTCCATGCTTTGGTCTATTTAATAGACGACGAGGAAGATAGGATTCATCATTCCTTCCCCCATTCTCTGGGGAGAAAAGTGTTGTGAGACAAAGGATTCCCTGGTAGTAGTATGTTGATTGAGGGCTTGGGGGTGGCAAGTTGTAGAAAGATTATGTGCAAGTGACTCTGCAGTTGGGTGGAGGTTCATCCCCAAAACTTTGTTGCGGTAAGCGGGATTCAAATAGCGTTCAACTCTGAGATTACAAGTAAGGAATATCATCGCTACTGTCACACATGCTTGATCTTAGTTAAAAACATACATGTAATTTAAAATCCTAATCTTGCTAAAGATCTCTATAATGTTAATTAATTAGCTATGTCACATTATGTAACGTTACATTAAAAAATATGAGGAATATTTTTTCACGTAAGCTAAAGTTACATTACAAAAAAAATATTATTAAAAAAATATGAGGGAGATATTGTCATTACAAAAAAAAAATTAAAAAAAAATATGAGGGAAATTACAAAAAAAAATTAAAAAATATGAGGGAGATGTTGTCACATAACTTAAAGTTACATTACAAAAAAAATAGTATTAAAAAAATATGAGGGAGATGTTGTCACATAACATAACGTTACATTACAAAAAATATTAAAAAAAATATGAGGGAGAGGGAGATGTTGTCACGTAATGTAAAGTTACATCAAAAAAATGAGGGACATGTAAAGTAACGTTACATTAAAAAAATTACAAAAATATGAGGGAGATATATATTGTATATGCCGAAGATATGTGTAACTTTGCTATATATGTGTTGGCTAATATATATTGTATATGTTGAAGATATGTGTAACTGTACTTTAAAATAAAAAAAATTAATTAAAATAAAAAAATGTGTCGCTAATATTAACAAACTCAATTTTGAAAACGATATATATAAAATTTAAAAAAAGATCAATTAGCTTATTCATTGAATAACAAAGAAACATATCCTGTAATAATAACGATGTAAAATTAGTGGCGTTTAGGTTTTAGGTTGAGATTTCTGTAATAATAATAACCAAGTAATTTTATTTTATTTTATTACTTATTTATTTATTTTTATTTTTTCTGAAAATATTGTAATAATAATAATCACCTAAATTTCAGGGTTTTTGGTTGTAGGAAGGTAAACTCAATATAATGGGAGGTGTTCAATACAATTAGTAGGAGTAAGGGGAAATATTGAGTAGAATGTAATATTTAGAGTGGGGTGTGACCTGAAATATTAGGTAAAATTTAATAATAGTACATTTTATTTAGTATTTCTCCACACCCCTAGCACCTAATTATTAGGTGAGGGTGGTTATAAATATTGGGTAACATATAATCTTGTAATATTATATTTTATGTAATCAATATATTTCTAACAATTAATATAGATGTGTTCCATCTATAAATTTAATTAATAAGCCGATAAAAACTCAATGTTTACAATATGACAAGATTTTTAATCATGAATATTTACTATGGATATTATTAACTTCTAAGTAAGTTTTTTTTACAATACCCACAAGAGAAAGATAGAGAGGGAGAGGAGGGAAGAAAATTATAATACCATGGGCTACTACCATGGTTTATCAATACCATGGGCGAGCTAGACTTTTGATTATTATGTTATGGATCTAGGCTTTTAATTGTTACAATACCATGGGTCAATACCATGTCTTATCAATACCACATGCCCAAAAACAATAGCCTATTTAAAAATAAAAATATTTTACAAATATTTTATTTTAATTTAATTTTATAACATTTTTTAATTAAATCTAAGAGCAAAAAGGTTATAATTACTTTTGAGGTATATCTAAACCCTACATCCCGAGGACTAATAACAATAATTTCATAGAGATTAAATGGAGGTCTTAATAAATTAAAAAATGAATACTTTTATATATACATATGTGAAATTTATATAATATAAATAATATTATAATGAACTAGGATAGATGCATCTTAACCAAGGATCCAAGCGAAGTGAGAAAGCAAAGTGATTAACAATGATAGAGGAAAGATAATGCATGATTCTTTTAATTTTTTTATTATTGTATTTTCTTTAACATGATTGATCCAAAATATAGGTTTAATATTTTACAACCAATTATGTTTTTTATTAATTTAGATACTTTCTTAAATACAATACAATGGGATCATATTTAAGAAAGAGAGTGAGATGGAAAGGGGAATAGAGTGTGGGAGAGAGACATAGAGGTGAGAGACACACTAAAGAGAGAGAAAGGAGGGAGAGAGAGAGGGAGGGAGAGAGATGGATTTGGAGGGGGAAAGAGAGGGAGTGACAAGGGAGATGAAGATGGAATGAGGGAGAGAGGAAACGAGGGAAGAGAGAGAAAAGGAGAGGATAAAGATAGGGAAAGAAGGGGAAGAGAGAGACGGGGAGACATAGATATGGAGGGGGGAGAGAGGGGAGAGAGAGAAGGAGAGAGGGAGGGAGATTGTGACAAAGTTGGAGGGTGGAGAGAGAGAGTGTGTATGATGGGGGGATAGATAGAGAGAGGTGGGAGAGAAGGGGAGGGAGAGGAAGTAAAAAGAGAGAGGAGAGATAGAGGGGGAGAAAGAGATGGAGTTGGAAGGGGAAGAAAGACAGAGAGAGAAAGTTGGAGAGGGAGTGGCAAGGAGAGAGAGAGAGAGAGAGAGAGAGAGTATGTTTTGGGGGTGAGAAGGAGAGACAATGGGAGATAGAGATATAGATGGGGCGGAGGACAGTGTAGAAGAGAGAGGAAAAGATAGGGAGGGAGGAAGAGGGATAGATGGGGGGGGGAGAGAGAGAGAGAGAGAGAGAGAACGACAAGAGGGAGAGATAGATGGACATATAGATATATATGGGGAGAGACACAAATAAGGAGATATGGAGAGAGGAAAGATTTCAATGTAGATGTCGATCTATAATTCTATTTAATGCCTTACACTAGATGCATTGATTTCAATGTCGATGTTGATTTCTACTCCTATTTGATTGCATGCACAAGATGCATTGGTTTCAGTGTAGATATTGATTTCTAATCCTATTTGATCGCTTGCACTAGATTCATTCATTTCAGTGTAGATGCGGATTTCTAATCATATTTAATACCTTACACTAGATGCATTGATTTCAGCGTAGATGTTGTTTTCTACTCATATTTTACTACTTACATTAGATGTATTGGTTTCAGTGTAGATATTGATTTCTACTCCTATTTGATTGCTTGCACAGGATGCATTGGTTTCAGTGTAGATATTGATTTCTAATCCTATTTAATCACTTGCACTAGATTCATTGATTTCAGTGTAGATGTTGATTTCTAATCATATTTAATAACGTATACTAGATGCATTGATTTCAATTTAGATGTTGATTTCTACTCATATTTGATTTCTTACATTAGATGCATTGGTTTTAGTGTAGATATTGATTTCTAATCCTATTTGATTTCTTGCACTAGATGCATTGATTTCAGTATGGATGTTGATTTCTAATCCTATTTGATTGTTTGCACTAGATGCATTGATTTCAACGTAGATGTTGATTTCTACTCATATTCAATTGTTTGTATTAGATGCATTGGTTTCAGTGTAGATATTGATTTCTAATCCTATTTGATTTCTTGCACTAGATGCATTGATTTAAGTATAGATGTTGATTTCTAATCCTATTTGATTTTTTGCACTAGATGCATTAATTTTAGTGTAGATGTTGATTTTTTATTTGATGCAACAAGATGTATGATGTACATTAATTTCAAAGTAATTAGATTAATAGTGTGCATTGATTTCAGCGTAAGCACATCTCTACCTCCTCCATCTATATCTCTATCTCCCATTGTCTCTCGTTCTCTATCTCTCTATCTCAACCCCTAAACATACACACTCTCTCTATATCTATCTATCTCTCCCTCCCTCTCTCTTCCCCTTCTCTCTCTCTCTAAAATTTCTCTCTCCACACACACACACACACATATATATATATATATATCTTCCTCCCTCCTTGTCTTTTCCTCTCTCTTCTTCCCTCTACCCCCATCTAGATCTCTATCTCCCCTTGTCTCTCCTTCTCACCCGCAAAACACACACACTCTCTCTCAATGTAAGCACATAAAAATTATTCAACCATAAATACAATACTTGAATTTTCATCCTAAATAAAATGTTTCCTTACCCCAAATGTTTTCTTCTTGAAACTATAAACTATTTATAATTGGGTACATTCTTATTATTCCCATTTTCCATCATTCAACATTGTTAATTACTTTGCATTCAAAGGCGGTAATAGAAAATAACTACCATTGAATATTATTTGTGGTTTAACACTCCATAAGTCACAATTATTGACTTTGGAGAAAACTACTATTAATATTGGAGAGCAACAGAGACAAGGTATGTTGTTTACTACAGTAGCTTGAGTTAAATATTTGATATGTTGTTTACTACAATAGCTCGAGTTAAATATTTGAATGGTCTATGATTCCAACTACTCTTTTCATATGATCGATATGAGAAAATGGAAAAACTAATGGTTGTGACAATAGGAACAGTAGAAGAAAATAGTTTCACATTGATCGCAATGAAGATTGTTTGTAATTGACTATATTCTTATTATTGACATTTTCTATCAATCAAAATTGTTACATTTACACTTTGCACTCAAAATTTTTATTTCATCATTTTTTAAATTGACCAAATTAATCTTAGACATATTTAGCATATTTAAAATGATCAAAATAATTACATGTTCAGCAAATTTTGTATGACCGCACATGACTGAAACCAACCTAGATCCATCTTAACACCGGATCTATCAAGCGCCGAGAGGGATCAAATCTCTTGAGGTGCAAAACTTTCCTCAAGTTTTGCACTCAAAAAATAGGTTTGCACCTCGAGAGATTTGATCCCTCTCGATGCTTGATAGATCCAATATTAAGATGGATCTAGGCTGGTATCTATTAATTTGTACAATATTTCTCTGCGCAATATTTAAGAAAACAAACTTTCATTTTATGATTTAAAAATATACATCTTGCACTAGCTAAATAATTAATTAAATTTAACTTTATGAATTAGTAATATTTGAATTTTGTATTAAAAATATACATCTTGCACTAGCTAAATAATTAATTAAATTTAACTTTATGAATTAGTAATATTTGAATTTTGTATTAACTATAATGATAAGAACTTAATAACTTCCTTGAGTTTGGTGAAGGCGTGAAATGGGGTTGTTTAAGAAAAATAGAATAATCGTGTTGCACAACCAAATAAACTCTAAAAACGTAATTCAAACTGTGAGAGAAAATAACGCCGTTGTTAATTAGCTATTAATTGTGAATTGTTATATTTTAAAATCACCTCATACACATGAGGCGTGTAAAAGGAATTAAGTGATGACTTACTTAAGTTTGAAAAATATATATTTAGAAAATGTTAATATATAAAAATATACATGAAATTATTAAAAATTGTATAAAATAAATGTCACTCCTTAAAAAAAAAATTGTTAAAAGTAATCAAATAAAGATTTAGAAATCAAAGAAATTATTTAGATAATTTTATAATATTAGCCGTAAAAATATTTCATTAATTTCATATTGTTGAAATTATAATATATATATATAAATATAAATAAAAAGTAGCATTTAAATATAATTATAGTGGTCAACGATTCAATTTTGTCTGTGCAACAAATCTCGAAAGGATGGTTGGAGGGAACCATGGTTAATCTTTTCGTATTCTAAGTAAATAGTGTGAGGATAAGGTTTAAGTTTTTATTTTATTTTGGACACACGGTTATTAGTTTGGCATTGTCGAGGTGGAGGAGTTGCTTGGAAAGTTATGGAAATTTTAGTTATATTTAGAGAAAATCTGGCAAGGATTTTTGTAAAATCCAAGTTATAGTTGTTAAACTTCAAAAATTTAGGTGTCTTAGACGTTTTTGATGGTGCTGAATCCATTTCCGCTATCAAAAACACGATTCCAACATTGCCTCTACAAGATTTTTTGAAATTTTTTTACCTAAATTCCGACCACTTTTAACCATCCAGACAATTCCTCCGCCTCAGTAGACTACTCCTCTTAGTTTTAGGAAGTTTGAGTTTGAAATGGCCTTACCGGGTCAGAGCAATGGTGAGCTATGTAGCCATCATTTTGTCTTCCAATATGGGCACTGCCAAATCTCTTAGCTGAAAGGATAACCAACGGAAACTTCAGTGATTTCCATAAAGATTTATGTTAAGTCATTAGATGGGAAATCCTAACTTGCGAGGGGAATAAATGGCGGGGAATCAATACGGTAGAAGCCACGTTTAGCGCGAGCAAGACCTTCATGCATATGGTTGTTCCCATGATTCATGTGATCCTCTTATTAAAATAATGGAATAATTGATTTATTAAGGTATTGTGAAAGTGATTCTTATTAAAATAATGGAATAATTGATTTATTAAGGTATTGTGAAAGTGATTTATATATAATATTGATTGAATAATTTGGTAACTCATCATTTTAAAACAATTGGATTTTTATGTAGGTTTGTAGGTCTATAAAAAATCCATTAATATTTAGGTGGGGGATCTAATTAAATTTATTTGACCTTTCATACGTTAAGGTTATTTAAAATAATTTTTCTAATTTTTATTTGATAAACAAAAAAAATAAAGGTGTCAAAATTATAATAATAAAAAAACAAAATTAAGTGCGAATGAAATAATTACTTACTAAAAAAAATTGTTAGAAATATGTATAGTTGTAGATGAAATATTATTTCGATAAAATTTAAAATTAACGAGATAACCTAATAAAGATGTATTATATTGTGTAGGTAAACATAAAGTTAATGATAATTTTTTTTAATAGAATATTATTTTTATTTATAAAAGTACTGATTGAATATTAATGTTAAATTGAGAATAATTATATAGTATAGATTTTATATTATATTTCAAAAAAAGTCATAATTTTAATGATTTCTGTATACTTCGCGTGTTTAATCAAAATATTTTTAGCTAATGTATATTTTGTGTCAAAAAGATTGTGGGTTGTTAAAGTTTCATGGTCAAATGTAATACACAAAAGAATGAAATTCACAAACCAAATGTTTGTGCTAGGGTTGGTGGGTTTTGAATCAAAGTTTAAAATGGAGGACTATACTGAGTTATTCAGCATTAGTTTAAATAGGTGTGAAGATAATGGTATGAGGATAATGATGCACATGTGGTTCTTATAATGGTGTTGTATGCTCATGAGGGATATGATATGCATAATGCGGCATATGGATTATGATGTTATGGTATGAGGTTATATTGACATGTGAATCCATTTATTATGTGATGTCATGATGTCTTTGATGTTGATATATTGATGTTGTAACTTAAGAGGATATTATGATGTGAAGTATGTAGTAATTGTATGTAGATTTATGGCATGTAAAATTTTGTGATAACAATGGTGTTATGTTCTCATGATGACATGAAAGAGTTAGCATGTGGGTTATCTTCTATGATGTTATAACTATAACTAATGCATTGGATGTATGTTGAGACATGGCGATTGATAGGAAATATACAAATGGATTGAGAGGACCGGTTTATTTGATGATCTCGTGGGAGTCCATACCTGCGAGGGAGAATATGTAACACCATATGGGTTGGGGACAAACTCAATCAACACTACATATGTCAGTGGTTCCTTTGTATTGTATAACTCGTAACTCGTGATGGATAGCTCTTGAGGGTTTGTGGGACCATCTTGAGGAGGCCAAGTGTCTGATATTGTACGTCAAGTGCCTTATATTTGATTGGGATGTCGAAGTCTAGTGGGGGTGTAAGGAATTTAATGTCTGGGGTTGTGCACCTTAGTGGGTGTGGAGGGAGTGGTCCAGCCTTGCCACATGCCCGGAATCATTGAGTGCTAGGACCGGATGCTTGCCTTGGGGAAAATGAGGTCTGAGCCATGAATGAGCCTTGGGGCCAACCTTGGGCTAGGATACAGACCAATGAGGCTTATGCCAAGTTCCGAAAGTGGGAAAAAGAACAAAGATTCCTTGAGATATCCCGAGTGTTGTGGAAACTTTCGATGCCTACTGGTTATACTAGTTCAGCAGAGGGTGTAGGGTAAACGTGAAGTAAGAAATAACTAAATAAATAAAATATTAAATGATTCAACTTAATTTTGGGACAAAGTTCCTTAAAGAGGGGGAGTATGTAATGTCCCCTAATAATAATAAAAAAAATAAAATAATATAATATAATACTAAAATATAAACAAATAAATGATAAACAATAAAGAAAAAAAATATAATAATAATAAATAATAATAATTAATGAAAAGAACATAATAATAATAAATAAATAAAATAGTAAATAACAATACTAGAGTTCTAAATAAATATATATAAGTAAACTATAAATATAGTAAAAATAAGTAAAGTTAACAAAAGTAAATTAAAATAAGGAAGGGTTAAACTAAGAGAACTATAAAAATAGCAAAAATAAGTAAACTTATCAAAAAGTAAAAAGGAATAAAATAAGAAAAAATTAAATTAACCGAAATATTAAATTAAGTAAAACTTAAAATAAAAAATAAATGTTTCATGGTGACACATGGAATGTGTGCATGCAGACCCCTTTTCATGGTTTGGTCTATTTTATAAATGATGAGGAAGATGAGATTCATCATTCTTTCCCCCATTCTCTAGGGAGAAAAGAGTTGTGAGACAAAAGATTCCTTGGCAGTAGTACGTTGATTGAAGGCTCGACGGTGGCCAACTGTAGAAAGATTAGGTGCAACTGAGCCTATGGTTGGGCGGAGGGTCGTCCCCAAAACTTTGATGCGTTAGCGAGATTCAAATAACGTTGAAATCTGAAATTACAAGTAAGGATTAGCATCGCTACAAGGAAGTTTCCTTTGCTCCTATTTCTCAAAAATTCTATGCTAATCTGAGTTGAATATAAGTGTATTGATAGTAAATCGCATAATTGATCTAATTAGTTGCATATTCTAATTCTGCAGTTGTTACACAAGTGGACCATATGACTAGCCCAAGTTCATTATTGAAGAAGAATGTTTGATAGTGATAGGTGGCACCCCTCCTGCCCTAAGTTTGTCTTCATTGGAGTAGCGCAAGAAGACAATACTTAGAAAAGTCCCAAAGGAGCTAAGGAGCAGTAGTGGGTGGTCTAGAGTTGTTCACAAACAAAGTTGTTAACAACTCAACAGAAGTCCTTTTGTGTTGATTCATTGATGGACTAATGAGCATCTAGAGGGAATATTGGAGGGTCATGTTCAGTGTCCTAAAGGACCATGACCATTGATAGAGCCAGTGATGCAGATTGGGAGTAGAAGGACCAGCACGTGTGTTCAGTGTATGACCAAGGAAGTTGTGAGGAGCTCTACATAAGCTAAATAGTTAGCGTATCTTGTTCAGGGTGGTTTGGGTGTCACAGTTGTTGACAACAAGACCTAGTTTGTATTCTTGTATCAGTGGATGTATGAAGGCCATTATCCCTAGTACATGATCCCTAGACATTTGCATTACATATTGTTAATATAACGAAGTTGGGAAGTTGAATATTGTAAATTGTTGATATTTTGTGCACATGTTGACTTATTGTTGTTTAGATTTTTCTGTGAAAAGTACTTTGTTGTTGTATTTGGATTTGTAGTCTCAAATATTTTAAGAATCTAAACTAGATTCTCTAGTGTCGTGGAAAAACAACAGGAAGAAGACTACTCCATACAAATCTCAAAAAAATGGAGTTATAGAAAAAAATGAATCGAACGTTGATGGAAAAGGCAAGAAGAATGCTCAGTGGCATTGGATTAGGGAAGGAATTCTTGGCAGATGGAATGAATAGTACATGTCACTTATTTAACAAATCGGCTTCATCTGTGTTGGAGGATAAGACTCCACATAAGATATGGAATGGTAAGAAACCCTATCTCTTGCATCTTAAGGTATTTGGTTGTGACGCATATGTACATGTTCCAAAGGAGAAAAGAACCAAGTTGGATAGTAAATATGAAAGGTACATGTTTACTGGGTATAAGGATGGTTTGAAAGGTTATAATATTTGGAACCCATAAATAAGGAAGGTTGTGTACAATCGAGATGTGGTGTTTAGAGAGGTGAAATATGTAACTAAACATGAAGTCTTACCGAAGGAAAAGGAACCAAAGAAGATAGAGTTTAAATTGAAGGATGAAGAATAATACTCCACAGAAGAAAATGAATCAGAAGAGGAAGATGACATGCCCCTTGTTCCGTATGTGATTGAAGTTGTTAGCCTGATGTATGCATTATTTTGTACCAGACCAGACATTATGCATGCAATGGGAGTATTGGGCAGGCTTATGTCAAAACAAGGGAAGGAGCATTGGACAACAACGAAGTGGGTTTTCAGGTATTTGTGTGGTAGTAGTGATTATGGTTTGTGCTACCAAGGAAGACTAATACTGGACAAAGTATTGGATGTACATGGCTTTTTTGATGTAGTTTGGGCTAGAGAATTGGATTAGATAAGATCTATAAGTGGGTATGTGTTTAACCTATTTTGGAAGAGAAGTCGGTTAGATGAGCAAGAGACAGTGTATAGTGGCACTTTCAACTATGGAGGTTGAATACATGGAAATCACTCATACAAGCAAGGAAGTAGTTTGGTGGCAGAGATTGTGTTCAAGTATGGGGTCGATACAATGAGCTATAAGGATATACTATGACAACCAAAGTGGAATTTTCTTGGCAAAGAACTCTGCTTATCATTCAAAGAAAAAGAATTTTCATGTTCAATATCACTTTGTGAGGGATATGGTTGAAAAGAAAAATATGTTATTGGAAAAGGTGGATACTTTAAAGAATATTGCAGATGCATCGACAAAGTCTATGAGTACTCATAAGTTTTCTTGTTGTAGAGAAACAATGGGCGTTGCAACCTAGGACCAATGATTGTGCACTCATGTGGTCCCTTGTGTGGAAAGAAAACAACAAATGGGATAATTTTTGGGTATGTTTTATGTTATTTCCCCAACTAGCACTAGGGATTGTGACATTCTGTCGAGCACAGCAGGGGGGTAGCAGCCCCCCCTCATCTGGGGGTGTGCAAGGGGGTGGTAGCCCCACTTCACGAGGTCTGGGGTAGCGCCCTGAGAAATTTCTTTTTTGTGCAGACCCAATAATGGTGAGGTGGACCCAAGGATGGGGTGGGACTCAAGGATGGTGGGTAGACCTACCCATGATTTTGCACATGGTTTTGACCATGATGGTTTTTTCCCATGGTATTTTGTAGACCTGATCAAGGGAACTATGGTTATGTTCAGATTCAAGGTTAATCGATTGGGGTTTATGAATGCTTTGGCATGTATATAATGTATTGTAACATTTAAAGGAATATAATGAAAAATCAATCTAGTTTTCCTGGTTTTGGGTTCCAAGAGAAAATATCTATATATATATTTTTATGTTCTTTCCATTGTTTATTTTTTTGTTTTAAGAATTTGATTGCAGGTAATTTATGTACAACGTTAAACCCTACATTCAATATGAAGCCAAAGAAATTTATGGATTTTATTTAACAAATTTAGAACATCCTCTAACAGTTCCATGATATCTTGCAAAAGGAGACAATATTTTTTTACATCGAGTGCAACACAAGTTTCAAGTGGGAGACAATACTTTTTTGCACTTAAAGAAGGAATGCCTTGAATGGGCCCATTGGATACTTCAGCCACTATGCCCTGGACCTTACACAATAACTAAGGTTGTGGGTGACAATTCTTTTGAGCTAAGTATCCCCTTATTCCTTGGCTTGCACCCAGTGTTCAATATGGACTACCTTCAATCAAATTGTTACATGTAATCTTTTCACATCTAAATAAATGGCCCTAAACCTAGATCTATCATCATCCATTTACACTTTGCAATCATCCCCTAAAAATCCAAAAACATTTACTTTCCAGAAGTTACAAGAATCATGGATTACATTGGCTAAAAACCCTAATTTTGTGGATCATTTCACTTACCTTTAAGACAGAATGCATTGATGCAGGTTGCACACATGGAAGTTGCGCTAACCAATGCAAGTTAGTTTCCCAAAAAGTGTGATGAACACCTGGAAATGAGGAAAAATAAAAAATTAATTTCAAAGTTTCTCTCTCTAGAAGCTTCGAGAGTGGTTTTAACTATTTACTATTGGATTAGATCTCAAACTCCTAATATTGAGGTCTTATCTCTTATCTCCTAGAACTTACCTCCCTCTAATGTGGATCTAAGCCCTAGAATGGTAAATCCAAAACCACCTCATTTACCCTATAAATCCATTGCCTCCCATAGAGTCTGGGTTGGCTTTTGGAGACTTTGAATTATGCCCTTATGCTACTCATTTGTGTCTAGAGGTCCATAATCCATCCATGTGCTTGAGATGTGATTGAAGGCTTACTATTGTGGCAAAGGAAGGATAAGATAGCTGGGAGAGATTCACAAAGTTAAGGCCTACAAGGGTTGTAATCTTTCCCTGCCATTATTAATACAAAAGTGCATTGTTTCTCCTATACATATGTCTTGTTTATGCATATGTAGAACATGAATCCTTGATTTCTTGTTTAGAGTGTTTGTATATGCTATTTTTTATATTTTGTACTCTTAATTGTTTTGGATGATTTGTAGGTTCCATTTTTAGAAATTGGGGTTGGAGTTGGAGTTGGAGCTAACATGTTAGGAGGAGGAAGATTGTTGTACACCCTACTCCCACATCTACCCAAGAAACCAGCCAACAAGGGTAAACGTGCGATGAGAGGCCACTATGATAAGACTCAACCTCTAAAGTAATCTTAAGGAAATTGAGTTGACAAAACAAGTTCTTGCATACCTCCCTCGAGTGCTTCAAGACTCCCAGGAGCTAATCCACCACTCTAGGTGCCCAACCCCCGAATTAACCTAGCATTTCAATGAATTAAACCCATATTCTCTCCCATGACAAGGCATGCATGCAACTGGAACCCTATATTCGCTCCCACAATGCCTGCAAGGGAGAGGCTATTGTTTTTTTCAACCAATTTTGTGCCAGAGACTATGAGATTTAAGCCACTTTTTCATGGCTAGTCTCCAAACCAATGCCTAGAACTTGATGAGACTTTCCAAGGAATTAAATAACACCAAGGCAAAGCCTCAAACACAAAACTTGATCAATGGCTTTACCTAAGCAAGCCTAACCATGACAGACATTTTTTCAAACACTCAATAAATATGCAACCTACAGGTGTAAATAATATATTTGAGCATAGGGGTCTCATACTTATCTGAGATTTTTTGAAGTAATGTTTCCTTATCACTTTAACTGTTATTCCATCCATTAGGTCATAAATACATTTTTCATTAATTTACAATTAAAACCATGGTGAGAGTCATACATAGTTGTTGCCATAAAACATACATATAACCAACATAGTAGCAACATAAATACCATAAATATATTAGTCATAAAATCTACATATAAATCAGTACATTTACACATGAAAACTAAGGGAATGAATGTATCATTAATGAATGAAATAAACCAACTAAAGATGGGACTACCATGTTCCACCCGAACATAGATTAGCTGAGCCAAGTCTCCCTTCAGCCAATCACCCTCATGCCATATTCCAAGCATGAATGTGGGACTCATAGAACACACCAAAAGGAACCAAACAAGCATGAATGCCACCAGAGTACTCCACCTACACCGTGAGGAATTTGAGTGCCTCCTAGTCTCTCGGGATTTACTGTAATTGATAGTCTGATCCAGGGATCACTAGGCCCTACACCGAGACACACTCTTCAGGCTTTACCGTACATCCCATCCCAGGACTACTAGGCCCAACAGAGAGAAATCCACCTCTTGTATTTACCGTATATCCTACCATTCACCGGCAAGGATTCCTAGGCCCACCTAAGAACACAATCTTGGCTTTACTGCAACACATAGTCTGGCTCAGGGGTTACTAGGCAAATGGATTTATCGTGATCCACTATCCAGTTTAGGTACCACTAGGCCATGTGTTTTTCATTTCGGAGATCCACCCCACTCAACTTCGAATCGATCCAGCCATCGCACATCAACCGAAGTATGAGAACCCATCTCATCAAGGCTATCAGGAAATGGAAAGGCTAAGCAGAAGAACGTTGTCACACCTGTCAGAACCCATGCCATGATATAAAAGAACCACATGCAATACCATGCTTGCAAAATCTAGCAAGGAAAATACACATGCAAATTGATACCTGTAATGAATCCTGTTGTAGCTTCTTGATCTTTGCTTCCTCTTTCCTTCTCTGCCTTTCTTGCTCCAATGCCAAAGTGCTCCAAGAAAACTCTAAGTGTCAAAGAGTGAAAGAGAGAGAGAGAATAGAAGAGAGATCCAAAATTGAACTGATGAAGCTTGAGCCAAGAGCTTACACTGGTTAAGAGCTTGCCAATTGATCCTGAGAAGCCTTTTTATTAATGAGGCCTCTATTTTCTTTAGTTTCCATTATTTTCCTTCATTTTCCTCCTCACATGAAACATGTGACTTTTCACCTTCCTTTTCTCGTAATTTCCATTATTTTCATAAATAAATGTGAAAAAATGTCATTTTTCCTTTCCAATGCCTTAGCCATTTCCTTTGCCAATTTCCTTAGCCATAAACAACCAAATGAACACCCACTGGGATGTTTTACCCACCATTCATCTTCAAATACGTGTCCCATCAACCATGGTCTTATATATTTTTACATGAGTTTTTTAACTAGGGTTGTTACAGAACCCTCCCCCTTGGGGGAACATCGTCCTTGGTGTTCAATGACACCTATAACCAACAAGACTTATGAAAACAAAACATACTGCCCATGGATCTTTATAACACAGCTCATTCCAATATTTACAATGACCATGTGCTAAAACATGACAAACATATAATTATTGGAGCTTTATAACACAACTCATTACGATATTTACAATAACCATATATATATATATATATATATATATATATATATATATATATATATATATATATATATATATATATATATATATGCACATATTCCAAACCAACAAATAAGAGAATATGATGCATGTATCAATCAACAAGGGAATTTGGAGGGTCACACCTCCACCCTCAAAGTAATACCAGGATTCACCTCCTTCCCAGGAAGTCTAGAATCCATTACAAAGTCAAATCTACATTCAATGTCTAGCGCTACAATCCTAAGCCACTTGTCCTTTCAGTGAACAGTTACCGGCTCATTGTTCCGGGGCACACTTGCAATGTGAATTTGATTCCATCAAGCAATTCTAATGACCAAAACAAATATATCCATGACCTTCCCTTCTCTACTACACAGTCCCTCGGGAATCTAGTCACCCCTTCTGTTCTGTCACTCACCTTCCAAGTCCCCTGGCATCCCCTATCCTAGGCGATCCATCCCTTAGAAAGGCTTCCTCGCATCGAAAGATCAAACAACCAAGGCACATACCTGCCTCAAAACCATCATACCGGTCATAGCATTCTCATGGAAATCAATAGACACTATTGGGTACCAGTGTCCCACAATGGTGCTGCTCCTGAAGTGATTTACCAACATACTACTGCATGTTCCAATTTCTTTCATTGTTGCTACTAATTCTTGAAGTCGATTTCAACCACCCAACTGGGCATGTTCATTTTTCCTATACCAAGAACATAACTTCGGTTAGATTTAAAATAAACTGAAATAAATTCACATCCTACCTCATTGGTATCTCTTCAATAAGTTACACTTGCAATTCTATTCATTTCTTGCCACAACAAGTCAAACTAACTGTTTGATCAAAACATCATGCATAAACATATCACAGCTGGTTAGCTCAAAACACAACCATCATAGATCAACACCATAAATCACATGTAACCATCATAAACCAAAACCATAGATCACATATAATCATCATATACCATAATCATAAATCACATGCATTATAAAACTGAAATAAAATGGTGATACTTATCCTTTCATCAATCCTTAGCTTTTACCTTTGTCTTTATTCCGTATGCACTCCATCTTGGTTGCCACGCCATACAAACACCCAGTGCCTTCTCCTAAACCATGTGCATGTACACATAGTGTGCATCACACACATACAATCCCACACTGCATACAACACCATGCAATACATGCACCTACACCTTACATACAACACATACACCTACATCCGGTGTACAATACAACAAAAATACGTATATATAGCACAACATAATGAATGTATATGTCACGATACCATGACTACACAATGCACTTACATGGTACCGCATGCCAACAAGACAACATGTACAACATGCACTCAATCCCACGTGTACACAAGTACCACATGTACAAAGCACCACCTGCACAACGTGTGCACAACATCACATGTACATGGCATCACCTACATAATGTGTGCACAACATCACATGTACACGACACCACCTGCACAACGTGTACACAACACCTCATGTATATTGCACTATTGTACAATGTGTACACAGTACCACATGTCCACAGTACCATGCGCATGTCAGGTACGCAACACCACGTGTACATGGCGCCACATGCATGACATGTACACAACACCACCTGCAAACAACGCCACTTATACAACATGTACATAACACCACATGCACACACCACCACTTGTACAATCATGCACACAACACCACTTGTACAATCATGCACACAACACCATATGTACATAGTGCCACATCTAAAACATGCAAGCAACACCACCTGTACATAGCACTACATATCCAAAATGTACATAGCATCATTTATACACAGCACTACATGTCCAATCATGCGCACAACACCATATCCAATATTCGCACGATGCTATTTGTACCATATTGTACGTAACATTGCATAAACAACAAGTACACACACTATATATACACAACACTGCATGTGCACACATCATATATGGAACATGTACAACATATACAAGATATGCACAACAATAGTACCACACATCCAAAAGCTTCCAACATCTTAGCAATACTTATCCTAGCATGTCGCAGACCACACTGCTTTAATTTTGTTGATGTATCCCTCAGTATAACTTGTCCATAACATAAGCATAGGCATAATACAAGCATACAATATAAATTCATATTCATGTGATACTTACCTCATATATTTGTCATGACTACTCTTCCCACCTGATTCCTCATAGTGAGGAACTTCTTCATGCCATTCGCCTTCATAAACAATCATTCTACCACAAGAACGATTCTTAATGATCTATCGAACAGTGACATAGATACATGGATACATACATACATATACCTAAACATTAACATAAACAATCATGATCCTGTGAGACAACGATATGCATACATACATATATATACACATAAATGTTAGCATTAATAGTCATGATCCATGATGACCCTGTCAAACATGACATACATACACACCTACATGTATACATATATAAAAATCAACATAATCATGATCATAACATAATTATCAGATATCAAGGTCAAGGGTTAAGAGAACTTCCTTTATTCATGCAACACATGTGAAACATTAATAATAGTCATTCCCAACATAGCCAAGGCATCTAACGCCTCAGATCCATTTACTTTACCTTTTTGGTTACCTTTCTCATGAATTTACTGCCACTGTCCATTTACCACAATGGACCCAACCAGTCCAACCAACTGTCATAGTCTTACCTTTCGTTGCACTTACTCATGCACCGAGCTTCATCCATGTCTTACATTACCTGTTGGGTACCACACAGCTCTCCCCGAGCTCCATTAACTTTCCTCTTTCCCAACCAATTCCCAAGACTCAAAACAATAAAAGGAAAGAATGGAAACAACAATAATAAGACCATGAAAACCAAAAGAAATACGACACCACAACAAAGTGGCATAGCTATGCACCAGACACAATCAAAATTACAAATCAAGCGCAACAATCACAAAAGACCAAAATCACAAGACTGGAAACATACACCATGATTGAATCCCCGTGATTTCCAAGGAAAACTCGACCTAATCCTTCTTCGAGATTTCATGCCAACCTCTCTTGCCATGCAACTTTCTACATCATGTTGTCATTAACACATAAATATTAGTGCATAAATAAACATAACAATACACCAATTACCTCATCTTGTTGTGCCAAACATGTTGCTTGCAACTGAACACATCCACGCCATCTCTCAAGGGACTCCAATCCTTTGACAGATCCACCTGTAACTAAAGACTAGCTAATATACCTGTCAAGTACATGTTCATGAATATAACATGTATCCACATAATGTTAGACAAGATTAAGGTTAAGAAGACTTCTTGTATGCAAAGCAATCATTCGTTTGGAATTAGGGTTTTCAAACATAGCCAAAGGAATTCTTTCCCAATTTCTTTCTTCTACCTTTTTATTTGTTGGAATCGATACTTACTATGTACTGTCACATCACCCAATTGTTATTTATATAAACATATCAACTATTTCCTTGTCATACTAATATCAACCATGATTCCTGCAACTGCTCACACATGTCAACAACATGTTCCAAATATCAAGACAATCATATCTCTAAATTTGAAATCAACTTTTACAAACAATCATGTCATAACCCATAGTCAACTCATATTCATTAGACATAATGCTACAAATTTCAACTACATATCAACTATCTCAACACATGTGTTAGTACAATCATCTTAAAACAAGACCATTTGAATGCATACTCATATTATGAAATTCATCAAACATTCAACCAACTTGCAAACATGCCATGTTAAATAAATCAAGTAGACAACAAACACTTAAACACCAATAGGCGACATAATCAACAATGAAGCACCCAATATACTGCATAAGAAAACTCATACCTTAGTGTATTTCAGGGGAGGTTATCTTCTTTGCACAATCAATATAGGTTAGCACGATACAACTTCACAACATATCCACTCAAACATAAATCATGATATAAATAACAGTAACTAACTAACATGTTCACATCATAAGCTCATAATCATTTGTCGTTCATGCATAACAATCACATACGTACGATCAATCTAGATTAGTACGACACCATATCACAAATATATCGGCTCATACCTGAATATCGCAACCATAACCATAACCAGTTGCATAGGTCAAACCAGGTTAACACAATACATATAACCCTTCAAGTGTCAACAGTTATGAGGATTTGAATATCGTGCAAAATAAATCTTCATTTAACAACAAAGCAGATCTCCTAGACCAAACCTCTTCTCCGACTATCTTCAAAAGGACGAACACAATTGATTGCGAAGCTAAGACACCATTGTCTCAAGAACCAGAAGAGATGAAGGAGATGCAAGATAAAGGAAGTTGGAAGACCATAGAGAAAAAAAAGAGAGCTACAACACCAATCTCACCAAGAAAGATGAGGAGCCAGACAATTAAAAATTAAAAATATTATAGGTCCAATAGACCAATTTGGTCTCAGTGGACGGTAACCACTATCATCATCATCATCATCATCAACATCAAGATCTTCTATGAAATGAACATAACCATCACACATATGACCAATCCAAATTACAACATCAAGATCTCAATGAAATAACCCTAATCATCAAGTTAATAACATATAACAAAAATAAGCTATATATCATGCTCATCAACAACATATAATCTAATCATTAAGTTATCTAACATAAAACAACAATAGAAATGCATACAACCACATGTTACCATCATTCTTGACTATCTGACTCATGTGCATACAATTAACATCCATCATGAATGTAACCATAACATCAAAAGACATGTACATAAACCTAATGTATATAAACCTAATGCATATAAAAATCCTTAACTTACTTACCTGCGTGCCCAACATGAAAACATGTATGATGATCTGCTCTTATCCCAAAGTCTAATGTTACAACCTCATTATGATGATATGAATCTCCTGATCTATCTCAGCCAACACATTAGCATCATAACAACCAATAGAATCATGATGACCTAAATTTCACACAATGACTTCACAAGGCATGTTTGACCTACTATTCATGCATAGCTATAACAAATACCATACATGCATAACAACTGCATATAGACATATAACACATGAGTTCCAAACCATATACACCTCATTCTAGCTAGGGTCCCATCATCAATGCATGACCATATCAACTACACAAACCATTACCTCATGCATGAAAACAACCATTAATCTATCGTACACATTTCCATATGAAACCACCAACATGCATAAGCAATGCCCAATCAACTACACATACGCATGAACACATGTAGTCAAGAATGAGTGATCAATTCTTGTATCCAACCTACAAGACTGATACATGTAATCAAGCATACAAGAATTCAACCTAACATACAAGGATGTAATCAAGTGATAGAAAAAAAATGCACATGACATATAACAATATGTAACCAGTCATATACACATTACGATACATTCCACCAAAATCAACATCAAGATCCTCATTACAACCTCAAGTTTCACATGACGACATCACTACAACCCTGAGCGACATCATGAAAATGTAACAAGAACATGGAATGCAAGTGTAAGGGATACACATGTAACTAACAGGCATGCATGACCAACAAACACTTCCCATCCAGTCCGAGGGGTGAACCATGCTCTAATACCACACTGTAACACCCTCCTCCCACATCTACCTAAGCAACCGTCTAGCCCAGTTAAATGTGCGATGAGAGGCCACTATGATAAGACTCAACCTCCTAAGTAACCTTAAGGAAATGGAGTCGACAAAACAAGACCTTATAGACCTCCCTTAGGTGCTTCAAGAGCCCCAGGAGCTAATACACCACTCCAAGTACCTAACCCTTGAGTTAACCTAGCTTTTCAATGAATTACACCCACAGTCACACCCATGACAAAGCATGCATGTGACTGGAACCCTATAGTCGCTCCCACAATGCCTGCAAGGGAGAGACTGCAGTCTTTTTCCATTAGTTTTGTGTCAAAGACTGTGAGATTTAAGCCATTTTTCAGGGCTAGTCTCCAAACCAATGCCTAGAACTTGATGAGGCTTTCCAAGACATTAATTGACACCAAGGAAAATCCTCTAACACAAAACTTGATCAAGGGATTGACCTAACCAAGCCTAACCATGACAGACATTTTGTCAAACACTTAGTAAATATTTAACCTACAGGTGTAAATAACAGATCTGATTATAGGGATCTCATACTTATTTGAGATTCACCATGAAGCATTGTTTCCTTATCACTTTAACTGCCATTACATCCATTAGTTCATACATACATTGTTCATTCATTTACAAGTAAAAACATGGTGATATCCATACATAGTTGTTGTTATAAAACATACATATAACCAACATAGTAACAACAAAAATACCATAAATATATCAGTCATAAAATCCACATATAAATCATTACATTTACACATGAAAACAAAGGGAATGAATGTCTCATTAATGAATGCAATAAACCAACCAAAGATGGGACTACCACATTCCACCCGACCATAGATTGGTTGTGCCAAGTCTCTCTTCAACTAGTCACCCCCATGCCAAAGTCCAAGCATGAATGTGGGACTCATAGAACACACCAAAAAGAACCAAACAAGCATGAATGCCACTATATTTCTCCACCTACACCGTGAGGAATTTGTGTGCCTCCTAGTCTCTCAGGCTTTACCATAATCCATAGTCTGTTCTAGGGATCACTAGGCCCTACACTGAGACACACTCTCCAGGCTATACCGTACATCCCATCCCGTGGCTACTAGGCCCAATGGAGAGAAATACACCTCTTGTATTTACCGTATATTCCTCCATTCACCATAAAGTATTCCTAGGCCCACTGAGGCACACAATCCTGGCTTTACCGCAACCCACAATTTGGCTTAGGGGTTACTAGGCTAGTGGCTTTACCGTGATCCATAGTTCAGTTCAGGGACCACTAGGCCGTGTGTTTGTCATTTTGGAGATCCACCCCACTTAGCTTCGAATCCATCCAACCATCTCACATCAATCAAAGTATGAGAACCCATCTCATCAAGGCTATCAAGAAATGGAAAGGCAGGCTGAAGAACACTGTCACACTTGGAAAAACACATTCCATGATAGAAAAGAACCACATGCAATACCAAGCACAAAAATCTAGAAGGGAAAACACACATGAAAATCAATACTTGCAATGAATCTTGTTGTATCTGCTTTATCTGGCCTTTCTCTACTTGATCTTTGCTTCCTCTTACCTTCTTAGCCTTTCTTGCTCTAATGCCAAAGTGCTCTAAGAAAACTCTTAAGTGTCAAAGAGTGAGAGAGAGAGGGAGATAATAGAAGAGAGCTCCGAAACTGAACTGATCAATCCTAAGCCAAGAGCTTACACTAACTAATATCTTGCCAACTAAAGAAGCCTTTTTATTAATGAGGCCTCTATTTTTTTCATTTTCCTCCTCACATGCAACCTGTGACCTTTCACCTTCCGTTTCTCCTAATTTCCATTATTTTCATAAATAAATGTGCCAAAAATTTAATTTTTCCTTTCCAAAGCCTTAGCCATTGCCTTTGTTAATTTCTTTAGCCATAAACAACCAAATGAACACCCACTAGGATTTTTTCCCTTCCATTCAGCTTGGAACACGAGTCCCATCAATCACATTCTTATATATTTTTACATGAGTTTTTTAACCAGGGTTGTTACACTTGCATTAGATTCCAATTACGTTTTCTTCCTATATTTTAAACATATCTAAGGAAAGCATTACAATTTTTTATTGGTTGTTTCTAAACGAAGCCACTAGGCCTAGGGAGATTGCTTCTGTCTGCAGAAGGAATTTATACATAAAACAACTTGGTGACTCCACTGCGGAACATGATGTTATTTAGTAGTTTTCTTTATCTTTCCTTTTAGGACCTCTGAAATAGACACTATTTATTTTTTTTAGACTCTCATTGGCTTTAGGAAAACTTAATTTCGAGCTTGGTAAGGGTTTATCTTTCGTATTTTAAGCGAATTAGCCCCATTTCACTTTTTGTTCTGAGACAGAGTGACCTAGTGCACATGTCCTATTATGTAACTATGATGAATCACATTGGTTTCCATATACTACCTACGGTGATCCTATAAGTGGAAAAAATTGCATTTTCCCTACCTTTCTTTGAATTCTATTTTGTTTGAAGTGCCTTCGTGAGTCTTTGGTTTGTGCAAGGTCTTTGTAAAGTCAACAACTTGTGTGTAATTGAGTGTGATTTCCTTTCTGATAAGAGTTAGCTTCTTTGTATTTATTCTTATCAATTAGGGTTTTATTATTTGGATTGGTTATTGATTTTTTAAAGAAATTTTCATTACAATAGCAATCTGATTGAATTGTTTTTTATTCAATAATCTAGTCATAATTTTTCATTTTTATTTACATTTGAAAACTGAAAGAAAAGGAAAGGAAATTTTCATTTTCTCATGCATTAGGGCTTTGACTTTTTGAATTGGAATAGTAAACTCGGATATTTTTTTTGTAAGTTGTTGTTTTATGCATCATTGTTTGAAACACATTCCCTTAGTTAGATATCCATTGAATGAAAAGAGTTCATTTTCTCATGCTAGTTGCATTTTAGGAGTTCAGGTGAATTTGTTTCGATCCTTGAAACTAAAACTTTAATCAATATCAACATTAAAATTTATCAATGAAACTAAGGATCATTTGAAACATTAAAGACACATTTAGTGGTCTAAGCTAGAAGATGTGTTCTGACATCTCTAAAGTAGAAGTTGTCGTTACTTGTCAGTGTTACATCCTAGGGATGGTAGGTTTTCCACATACATCAAAGTATATTGGAACATTATTCCACGTACCTTCAGGTATATAGGATGGCGCTCCATGTACAATGAGTATATCAGAATTCCCCCATCATACAATTACGCATTAGACAACACTACCACGGACTGCGCTTCCACGCACTACGAGGTATATTTTGTAAGTCTCCATTAGGTTGCAATCCATCCCTAGGTAACTAAGTCGGCTGCCTTGTCATTGTGATACACCGAAGACAACATTCGAGGAGAATACCTGCACGTACTTAATGGTATATTGTAGTTCACAGTGACTTGTTAATCCCTTTATACCTAATGACCCTTATTTCCTTGATTTTTACTCATTAGTATAGCCTATGTGGAATATGATGGAAATATTTCTCAAGTATACGAGTCAAGGGAACCCCTCTGACGGGAATCCTGGTCCTTTTCCTCCTTTTGGAATTATTGGTGCTCCTTATATGGCAACATTTTCCCGTCCCAGATTTACCATAGGTTTACCTGTATGGTCTTTTTTCCACCTCCTTGGTTATGAATGTCTAAATTATTCTGCAACCAAGTTCTCCACCTGAACAACATCAACCTCAAGTTGACCCTTTTCCTTCTATTAGAGTCGGTCTAGTAGCCCTCCACCAGAGATCAAAGCTCTTTGCATTTCATGATTAGGTGTCCCATCAGTGTGATCATGTTGCATTCTGTTAGGCATGCCATAACCCCAGTGGAGGGAGTTTGTGTCTTTTATTCCCCTCCTGTTTGGCACTGCTGGTTCAGATTTGTTTAAGTAAATAAAATCTTCAAAGGGTCATTCATCTTGTTTTAAATTTCGAAGTCTCAGGTCTAGGGTTGAGTCAATTTTTGTCTTGAGAGGTCATAAAGGACCAACAGGCCAGAGGGATGTCCTTCATAAAGCATCATTTCAATAATTCTCATCATTGTACAGTTAAATTATCACCTTGTTTTCAAAACTCTGTTTTTGAAAAAAAAAGGTCATTATCTCATTTTTGTAAAAATTGTCAAAATTTCAAATTCTCCAAATGTTGAAGCGCAGCCTTAGTCTCCTTTGCCAAAGCATCTTAGAAGCCATCCCTGCAAAAATTTTCAGAAGAAATCATCATTTCAACCAATTTTTTTTTTTCAAAAAAAGGAAACTAGAAGTCAGAGCCAATTAATTCAAAAAGTGTTAACACTCAAACATTATAAAGTGGGTTTTGAGAAAATAAAAATCTAAAGAGAGCCTATAAAAGCACATCACTCTTCATTAGCAACTCATTTGCCTCTCACAAGCCAAGTGAATCCTTGCAAAGGCGATTTCAAGAGTCATTGAGCAAATTGGGCAGTTTCAGGGGCGCGCTACGCATCAGGGTGGGCGTGCTACGCATCAGGGGCGCACTACGCATCAGCGTGATTTTCTCAGTGTAATTTTGTTCAGGTGCTATGCACCAGAGGGGCGCTACGCGTTGGGCAAGGCGCGCTACGCGTTGGGTTTTTCGCCCAATAAACTGCCAGCAAGCTACCAAATCCTCTTTTCTCTCAAGCAAATTTCAGGTAGGCCTCTCCTCCATGGCTAGTTTTGGTTTTGCAAGATGAATGAGAAATTAATATGTTAAAATGCCATGAAAATGAGAAGTCAAAACCCTACATTGCTGTGGAAGATTTAAAGACTTAATGGTGCTAGGGTTTCAAAATATTTTGTTGTCCAAGGTTGCCCATTTTTTATCCCTCTTTTCCCTCATCTTCATCAACATTCTCCTTCAAATTTTCCCATAAAATTTTATAATCTTCCTCTCTAAAATCCTTAAAACCTACTAAATTCCCAAACCCTACTTCCACCTTAAAGTCCCACAATATTATGATTTCCCATGTTGCCTTCCCTAAATTCCTTATTTTTGTTTATTGTCCCTAATTCCCTCATGTTCCCCTATCCCTAACAATCCCCTTGTATTTATGTCCCCTTGGTGACAGCATTTGAAAAATTCAAACAGCAGTTAATTGGGTGCAAAGTCAGCAATACATTTCAGCCATCTTGCCTTCAAAACCATGTCAGAAACCGAATCAGATTATGAGCAGATTTATCACAGTGATTCAACAACGGAGGTAGAAGTGCCAAGGAGGCATCACAAGGGTGGTAAAGGTGGTCGGCATGTCAGGGAGGAGCCCACTTCTTTGGCTCATTTGCAAGCTTGTCCACTTGCAATGACATGTTTTCAGTATTAATCATGCTTTGGATATTGTGAGCGGATCTCACAAATTCAACATCACAGAGAACTAGTCCGCTTGTTTGTCCTACATTTACACAATGGTCATGTAAACCTTGCAGGAGTGGATTTCACCCTATCACCCGAAATTGTTGCTCAAGCCACCAGGATACCAAATGTTGGGGAGGAGTGGAACAAGCGCCAGCAGTTAGACAGATTTCATTATCAACCATATATCAAACCCGGGTGTATGAGACACCTAACTGCTGTTTTTCCCTTCAGATTCCTAAGGGATGAGTATGCACCCTTGATGAGGCTCATTATGCGCTATTTCACTTGTGAGGTTAGATTTTCATGTTTATATTCGTACCATATCCGTTTGTTGATGCATTTCACCAGGGTACGAATGATGAACATTCCATTTTTCATGTGCCGAAATATAGAGAGGATGGTGCCCTTAGTGCAAAGGAAGAACCCCGCACAGCAACACAAGAGTATATATCATTATGCACTAATCGAGATCATAGTGATGCATCAGTTGGCACAGCAGGGTATTGCTTGGGAGGATTTCATCTCTCGCGACTTCTTCACGGTGCCACAACCACCCCCTGAGATTGTCCATGATGAGGGAGGGCCTTCACATCAGTTTCACATTCCAAAGCCCGAGCATGTCAGCACTCCAGCATGTGTTACATATCAGAGAGGCCACAGGGCCTTATTTGCATCTGCACGGCGAGTATTATCTCCACACCAGGTGGAAGGGGTCTCGCCTTCTTCATCAGCACAGCGAGTGTTATCTCCACATCAGGTGGAAGGGGCCTCGCTTTCGACAGCAGCACAGGTACAGGAGAGAGGCAAGCAACCCATGATTGATGAGGGACCATCAGGTGATCCGGACATAGACATCATTGACCTTGACATCAGTTCTCCTAGCTCGGAGCTAAAGGAGATCATTTAGCAACAAAAGGCTGAAAATCACTTGTTGCAGCAGAAGTTGGAAATAGCAAATTGGACAATCAACTACTTAGAGCAGCGCAACAAACAGTTAGAGGATGAACACACTCTTGATGAGTTGTGGAGGATCCGAGAAGACCGGAACTTGGCTTGCAAGAGACCCAGTGATTTGACACCTATTGAGCAAGGGTCTATGCTCATTCAGGTGAATACTCATTTAGAGAAGTTGCTAGCCAAGGAAAACAGGGACAAATATATGCTCTGCCACATGAAGAATCATTATTGGGCCCGCATGCATGTATGCAAAGCGAAAATGAAGGTACTCAAAGGACGATTGGCCAAGGCACTAAAACGGAGAAAAAGGCCCAATCCACTTCAGATTTTGGATGAAGCATCCTTGAAGGAGCATGGTGCTCAATGATACACCCCCAGCTCAAAATTCAGAAAATTTGGAGCAATTTTGGTCAATTTTGAATTTTTTTTGCTAAAAACAGGTTTTTGCTCTCAACGCGTAGCGCGCCGCGCACTACCCTGAATATGGGGAGGTCCATTTCACAAAAACTCTGCATTTTTTGATTTTTTATGACAAATTACACTTGCTCAGCCACTTCCAAGACATTTCATTGAGGTTTGGGCCCCCAAAAGGTCAAAAAACAAGCAAAAAATGACCTTCTGCCACTTTTTGGACACACAGGAAGCAGTCTTGGGAGATTGCATTTTTGGAGGGGAAAATGGGCACCAAATTGAGAAATTCCACTTGGGCTGGAGAGTAGACATCCAGAACTTTCCAACAAGCCCACTTGAGCCTCATTTGTATGCCGGTAAGTGCCCCAAAAGTAAGCTCAAAGGCGCGCTACACGTTGAGAAATGGCGCGCTACGCATCAGGGAAATTTGCCAGTTTTTCATCTACAGCTCAGGACAACGCAACTTTTGACTAGTTTTGACTTTTCATGGGATTTTTCACCCTCCTTGATGTAACTAATGTATTTTCATGATGACATGACACTTTTTTACCTATTCTAGAAGATTCATTCATAAAATAGCAAAAAATTAATGAATGAATTGGTTTCCTAACTTATAGAGGCAAGTTGTTTTGATTGCCTAGATTGTAGTGCTCAGTTTATAATTGGTTGAAACAGCTCCTAGGATGATGAGCTCGACCCCTAGAGGCAAGGGAATGTGTTATCTTGCCTATATTATGTATTTTCTTAGTCATTTTCATGGTTGGACTCTTGAGGGATAAGCTTAGACTGTATTACTCTTTGTATATCTGCAATTTTGGCAAAGGAAAGACCAGGGTTTTGCAGCACTATTTGGGATTCCTGTGGTGATTTGTGTTGATGGTGTGTTTCTCTCATGTACTTGTAAGTTTTTTATGTGTATCATTTTCCTACTCTTATCTTCTGCAAATTAAGTAAATGAAGTGTTAAGGTAGAATTCATGGTTTCTATGCTTTGCCTTTAAGTTTGCTTAATATCTATGTTTTCATCTGTTTAAGGAGAACTACTGATGGTTTCTTGCTCTCCTTAGCTCCTCACCAGTCATACCTATCCATTCACTTCCTTCAAAGGCATCAAGACAATCTCCTACCTTGCCCCAAAAGGACCTCTGCAAAAACTGTGTCTCATCCCTGCACCCAAAATTGTCGTGCTCAGTTTTCCAACAAAACCCTAAAAATTTGAAATCAAACTTTCCCTATCAGTTTACTAGCCTAAAATCAGTGTTCTTTATTGGTCATCTCAGCCCTTTGAAGACCTTTTTCTGAGATAGACCCGGAGAGAGCCCTCTCCTGTCCTCGTAGGGCTAGCTACGAGGCTAAGTGGTTTGATGTTGCCTTGGATTTTGCCTTCTTCAGCCTGAGGCCAAATTCGAGCCTAACACCTTCTTTTCATATTGTTTCTTCATCCCTTTCTTCTTACTCGACTAGTGAAATTATTGATACTAGTAGCCTGAAGGATAAGAAGAAGAATAAAAGGAAGAAGAAGAAGAAGCAAAATATGGCAAGAGGTTAACCAAGAAACCATTGTTGTGAATGTAGCTATTGTCGAGAAACCTTCCAACAAACCCCGTAAAGTTAAATTCCCTTGCAAGATTTGTAAGGGATACCAACTTCTTAGAGATTTCCTTGGTATTACACATGTATTAGAAGTGTGATCCACAGGCTCACATCAACCCTTGTCATCAGCCTCTAGAGATCATGCTGGTGAAAAGCTATCAACTAGTGATAATAAGGTCGACAGGAAAAATGGTAAGGTTAGGTTTCCTTGTAGATTATGTGAATGGAATCATCAAATTCACCTTTTCCCTTATATGGATGAAGCATCCAAAGTGTTGGAAAGCCTTACTGCTTCTCAGCAACAACTTCTAACTAGTTATCATAAATTTTCCCCTAATCTTCTGTTAGTTGATGAAGTGGTTGATCTGACTCCATCTTTAATCAATCCCACTCTCTTTGAGCATCGCTCCCATGAGCTTTTGTCCAACCAACCATTGGTTGAGAATATAATTGAATACTTTCCATCTTCAATAGAAAGTGAATCTAATACCCTCAAGTTATTTTTGTTAATACAGATCCTACCGAACAAGGGGACATTTCTCCCATTATTACAGAACCCCCTCCAAGTAATTAGGTCATTGCATTTGATTGGAATCAATTGACAGAATCCATCTCCCTTATTACATTCCTTTCCAATTCATGGTCAAGTCTTGTGATAAGAATTTGCATCACACTATTATTGACGAGGGTGCTTCTGTTAGCATTCTATCCTCATCTACTTGGAAAGATTTGGGTTCTCCTAAGCTTGTGCTTGTTACTCAGAATCTATTGGCTTTCAACAAAAGAACCAGTGAACCCTTAGGGATACTTCCTCAAATTCCTATTACCTTAGAAGGAAAAATTATATGTATTGATGTCATAGTAGTGAAAGGCCCTTTGGATTTCAATTTACTCTCTGGGCGAGACTACGATTATGCTATGAATGTTATAGTGTCCACACTCTTTCAAGAGATGTGTTTCCCGCATGATGGAAAAATTGTGACTATTGATCAACTTTCATTTGTTGGTCCTAATTTGACTGTTGATCATCCAACTTCCCTAAAAATTCCCAATATGCAAGAGGTATCCCCCTTGCCACAGGTTAATTATGTGGTAACTTGTTCCATCTATTCACCTACTATCAAAGAAAAACTTCTCACTGATTTCTCTACTTCTTTTAACTTAGATCTAGTAGGTGATATGGTAAACTATCTATTGGGGGAATTGGAACCTACTCCTCCTACCCTTATTGGATCCCTTGATACGTCTTCCTACGGGAGTATTTTAATTATATTTGATGAGAACCTCTTGCAAGCCATGGTCTACTAGGGGCCATGATCAAGGTAATCACTATTATGAGCATAGTTGTTTTATTGTGTCAAGTTTATTAAAAAATGTTAGGTCCCTATACTACTAGTGTAACCCCTTATTGTTATTAGTACAACCCCCTTATTATATTCATGTGCCCATTTAGTCCCCATATTGTTATTATTGTGCCCCATAGAAGCCCACTATTGTTATTGTTGTGCCCTTACATTATTATTGTTATGTCGGCTTTGATTATATTATGACCTCTTAGACTCCTATATATAGAAAGGAGGTCTTTTCATTTGTATCATCGAAGAATTGTTCATTTATGTAATGTAAAGGAGGTTTCCCCCTCGAAGAGGCTTATTTCTAAGGCATTGATCTATCTTTTCTATCCTTTTGTGAGTTGGTTTCCTAACATTTGGTATCAAAGCTTTGGATTCTAGGGTTTTGCTACTCCAAACAAGTCATCATGGAATTTTCACTATAACTCTTTTTATGCGACGTTTCAGAGGCTAAGAAAAAAACCCACTATATTTTCGAATATATGATCTGTGGAAGTTAGGGTTTTTGCAAGCTCCATAATTTCATCTAAAACAGGTCATTGTGGAATTTTAACTATAACGTTTTCGCTACGAAGTTTCAGAAGGTAAAGAGAAAACCCATTGGAGAATAAATTAGTCTAAACCTTGGATCCGAATTTCAGATCTTTTCTCGCTAAATTTTTCAGATATATGATCTGAGGAAGTTAGAGTTTTTGCATACTACTGAATTACATCCTAAATAGGTGACCTTTGGAAAATCATCATAACTTTCCTTTTGAGAATCCGATTGAAATTTTGTAAGAATTTAAAGAAATCAAATGGACTGTAGTTTTCTGTGAATCAGTTTCAGGTCCTAAAGTTGAAACAGTGACACGTGGTACTTCGTACAAGTTCGCTCTACTGAACTAGTCTATAATCAAGTCATCGTGGGAGATTTGAAATAACTCTTCCTTGCAGAACCAAATCTTGATAAGACTTGCGAAGATATGAAATTACATAGTTACAGTCATTTCAAGATCGAGATCCTAAAATCAATAAAAGATGATATGAGGAAGTTTGATGGCAAGGATCCGGTAAATTGGATACTACAGATGGATCAATATTTTGATCTACATGAGGTGCAACTGTTACAAAAGGTACGTATTGCATGTTCATATTTAGAACCTGATCAATTTTTATGGTATAAAGGGCTTTGTTCTCGTAAACCACTTGTTACGTGGTCAATTTTCACGGAGGAAATGATAGCACTTTATGAGGATACAAAGAGCAACACCTTCTTTAGCCAATTAATAAATATCAAACAAATGTGGTCAATGGTAGAGCACATTAAGGACTTTCAAAAATTGAATATAAGGGAAAATGATATTCCAGAGAAGTAGAGGATTGATGTCTCCATAGGTACTTTAAAGAATAACATTCAACATGAGGTTCGTCTTTGGGAACCTGATTCATCGGAGAAGGCATTCAGGTTGGAAAGAAAAATGGAAAAAAAATATGGCAACAAGGATGTCTACCCCTCACAACTATAAATATGGAAGTGTTGTTTTGTAGGTTTTAACCCCGTACATAAATTACCTGCATACGAATTCTAAAACACAGAAAATAAACAATGTGAGAGCATAACACATAAAACACATATACACAAAGATTTCCCCTGGATCCTAAAACCGGGACTACCAGCTTGATTTTTCATTATGTTCCTTTCAATGTTAAAATACATATGTATACATGTTGAAGCATCCAATACCATGGACTAAAAACCATGACGTCCAAAACCATGGACTGAAAGCCATCGTGGCCAAAACCGTGTGCGAAATATTATGCACAAAACCATAGGTAGGTCCGCCCAACCTAATATAGGGTCCAAAAACAAAATTTTCTGGGGCGCTGCCCCAGACCCCATAGAGTGGGGTTACCTGCACCCCTCAAACCCCCTGTGACTCCCACCACTACGCAATCAGCGCAACGAAAGGGGGGCTCCGCCCCCCTTCTAAACCCCCGATTAACTACGTGGGCTAGTTGTGGAAAGAATATAACACAACCCAACATTATCCCACTTGTTGTTTTATTTCCACAAGAGAGCTTAGTCATTTATCCAGCCCTGCAATGCCCATTGTTTCTCTACACCAAGAGAACTTCTTAGAGCTCACAGATTTTGTCAATGCATCTGCAGTATTCTTCAAAGTGTCCACCTTTACTAGCAACACCTTTTTGTCTTCTATCATATCCCTCACAAAGTGATACTAAACATTAATTTTCTTTGTCTTTGAATGATATGCAGGGTTCTTTTCCAAGAAAATTGCACTTTGGATGTCACGGTCTATCCTGATAGCTCCCTGTACTAACCCCATACTTGAACACAATATCTGCAACCAAACTGCTTCCTTGCTTGCATGAGTGGCTGCCATGTATTCTGCCTCTATAGTTGATAGTGCCACTACAGATTGTTTCTTACTCATCCAACTAACTGCACCTCCAATTAGGTTAAACACATACCCACTTGTAGATCTTCTATGATCCAGATCTCCAGCCCAGTCTACATCAGCAAAGCCATGAATATCCAACACTATGTCCAATCCTGGTCTTCCTTGGTAGCACAAAACATAATCACTAGTGCCACACAAATACCTGAAAACCTGCTTCACCACTGTCTAGTGCTCCTTCCCGGGTTTTAACATAAACCTGCTCAATACTCCCACTACATGTGCAATGTATGATATAGTACAGACCATCGCATACATTGGGATACTGACTGCACTTTCATATGGAACACAGGACATGTCCTCTTCCTCTTCTTATGTCTTGGGACACTGTTCAGCAAATAACTTTACACCTATAGGAAAAGGAACCTTCACCGGTTTACTATCCTGCATATTAAACCTCTGCAATATTGTCTCAACATACTTCCTTTGGTTTAACCGAAGCTTCCTCTTTGTCCGATCTCTTTTAATTTCCATGCCCAAAATATAGTTTGCAGCACCAAGATCTTTCATGTCAAATTTGGAGGACAAATGGGTCTTCAAATCTTGGATAATTTCTTTGTCATTTCCAACCGGCAACATATCATCCACATACAAGACCAGATAAATAACACGGTCACCAATTAATTTAAAATACACACAGTGATCTATTTTTCTTTTGGTGAAGCCAAGTCCCCGTATAAGTGTATCAAATTTCTGATGCCACATCCTTGGTGACTATTTAACCCTTACAGAGACTTGTTTAACTTGCATACCAGTTCTTTCTTACCTTTCACCACAAAGCCTTCATGTTGCTTCATGTAGATCTCCTCTTCTAGATCCCCGTGAATAAATGTTGTCTTCACATCCATCTATTCTACCTCAAAATCAAAAGCAGCAGTAACAAATAAAAGTAATCTAATAGAAGTTACCTTGGCAATAGGAGAAAAAATATCACCAAAATCAATTCTCCACACTTGGGAATAACCTTTTGCTACCAACCGAGATTTGTATTTCTCCACCTTTCCTTTTGCATTTGTCTTCTTCTTGAATGCCCATTTGCTACCAATGTGTTTCCCTCCATCCGGCAACTCCACCAGATCCCAAGCCTCATTTTTGTGCAAAGATTCCATTTCCTCAACCATGGCCTCTTTCCAGAGTTTTCCATCCTATGAATCTACTACTTCCTTCACAGTTCTGGGATCATCATCAGTAATAGATAAAGAAAAATTTAAACAGAAAGTAGATGGACTATACCTTTCTGGCTTCCTTCTTTCTCGAACTGATCTTCTAACACCCAGAGTTTGTGGCTCTTCATCTACTGATTCCTCCTCTGCTGTAGAGTCTTATTCTTCCTCCTTTAGCTCAAACTCTATCTTCTCAGGTTCCTTTGGTTGGAATTCATGTTTAATAACATCTTTCACCTCTCTGAACACCACATCTTGATTGTACACAACCTTCCTTGTTACTGGGTTCCAAAGCTTATAACCCTTTAAACCATCCTTATACCCAATAAAGATGCACTTTTCAGATTTACTATCCAACTTGGTTTGTTTCTCCTTTGGAAGATGTAAATATGCATGACATCCAAATATCCTCAGATGTGAAAGAGAGGGTTTCTTACCAGTCCATACCTCTTGTGGAGTCTTATCCTCCAACGTTGATGAAGGTGATCTATTGACCAGGTAACATGTTGTCTCCACCGCCTCTGCCCAGAATTCCTATCCTAACCTGACACCACTGAGCATGCTTCTTGCTCTTTCCATCAACGTCTTGTTCATTCTCTCTACAACTCCATTTTTCTGAGGTGTATATGGAGTAGTCTTCTGCCGTGCTATACCATACTTCTTACAGAATTCTTCAAATTCCTTACTGCAAAACTCTCCACCGTTATCTATCATCAGCACCTTTATCTTCTTCTTTGTCTGGTTTTCCACCAGAGCTTTAAATTCTTTAAACCTGTCAAAGACTTCAGATTTCTTCTTAAGGAAATATATCGATGTATTCCTTGAGAATTCATCTATAAATGATACATAGTACATAGACTTACCCAGTGATGGAACCTTCACATGTCCAAACACATCACTATGCACAAGCTCTAATATCTGTTTCGCCCTCTTACCACCAAAGGGGAAACTCACCTGATTCTGCTTCCCATATACAATATTTTCACAGAAATCAAAATCCAGAGAGATATTACTCATACCTTTACCAAGAAGTATTTGAAGGCCCTTCTCTCTAATATGTCCAAGCCTTTGATGCCATAGCATGGTCTTCTCTCCAGAGACCACTAGATTTTCTGCTCCACTTTCAGGAACCACGGAACTATTGCACCCATCAACAACAGTGCTACCTTGCAACTTGTACAGAGTTCCAATTCAAACTCCCCGCATCAATACCATTTCCCCCCGAACCATCTTCCAAGTATCCTTCTCAAACATTGTTTTTACACCTGCATCATCCAGCTTGCTTATAGAAATTAGATTTTTGGCTAATGCAGGAATATGCAGAACACCCGGAAGTGCTCTAACCCTTCCACCTTGCAACTTCAACTTTACTTTTCCGTGACCAACGATTCTAGCTTTCCTGTCATCCCCCAAGAAGACATCACCGCCATCATATTTCTCATACTTGCAAAACCACTCTCTATGGGGAGTGAAGTGAAAGGATGCACCTGAGTCGATCAACCATGCCTCATGATCTACATGTGTACTTGAAGAAGCCAAGTACACATCCCCACCTTCATCTGAGGTGGTTTTTTCCTCTGCAGAAGGAGCATCATCAGATCCCTTTCCTTTATCAGGAGCTTTATATTTACAGTCCCTTTTGTAGTGCCCTTCCTTTCTGCATTTCTAGCAAACCACCTTTATAGGTTTTCCTGGAGATTTAGATCTCCCACTTGATGACTTATTTTTGTTTCTATTCTAGGACCGTCTTCATACAGACAAGGCATCACCATTTTGGCTCTCCATATTTTTCCGTCTCATCTCCTCCGTCAGCAAGGATGAGACTATTTCATCAAACTGCAAGGTAGTTTCATAGCTACCTATTGTAATAACCAGACTATCCCACGAATCTAGTAGAGAACACAAAAAATTGATGCAATTATCTTCATCTGAAATTTTAATATCAACAAATAATAACTGAATTACCACAGTATTAAATGCATTCAGATGCTCTGTCACCGAGTCTCCATCTTTCATCCTAAGGTTATACAGCTTTTTCCATAGGAACAGTTTATTCACCAGAGACTTAGATTGGTACAAAGTCCCTAACTTGTCCCACAAAGCCTTCATCATATCTTCCCCTGATACATTCAACAATACTGAATCTAAGACACACAATTGTATTTTTCTCTTTGCCTTCTGATCCAACTTCTTCCATTCTTCATCAGACACTCCCATTGGTTTAATACCTAGATCTACCGCAATCAACTGATCTTTATCCACTAACAGATCCTCCATCTTGAGTTTCCACAACTCAAAACTCTGACCATTAAATTTCTCGATCTCTATCTTTCCACTACTCACCATCTACTTTCACCACCAGAATCGATCTCACAGATCTCCCACTGAACAGGGTCTACCACAGGCCCGAGCAAAACCCCTCAGTAACAAAGGCATTCCCTTGAAGCCAAAACAACTCCAATACCAAATGTAGGTTTTAACCTCGTACATAAATTACCTGCATATGAATTCTAAAACATAGAAAATAAACAATGCGAGAGCATAACACATAAAACACATATACACAGGGATTTTCCCTTGGATCCCAAAACCGGGACTACCAGCTTGATTTTTCATTATGTTCCTTTCAATGTTACAATACATATTTATACATACCGAAGCATCCAATACCATGGACCGAAAACCATTGTGTCCAAAACCATGGACCGAAAACCATCGCATCCAAAACCATGTGTGAAAAATCATGCACAAAACCATAGGTATGTCTGCCCAACCTAATATAGGTTCCAAAAACAAAAAAATTCGGGGCACTTCCCTGGACCCCATAGAGTGGGGTTACCTGCACCCCTCAAACCCCTTGTGACTCCCCCCACTACACAATCGGCGCAACGAAGGGGGGGCTCTGCCCCCCTTCTAACCCCCGGTTAACTACATGGGCTAGTCATGGAAAGAATATAACACAACCCAACATGTTTCTCCTAGCCTTCCACAACCTACAAGGTTGACACCACAACAATTGGAAGAAAAAAGAGAAAAAGGGCTTTGTTACAATTGTGATAACAAATATATTAAAGGTCATAAGTGTGCTGAGAAGAAATTATTTTACATTGATTGTGAAGAGGAGGAAGAAAAGGATCCAAAAACATCAAAAGTAGAGGATATACACCAAGAACCAACCCTAGAGAAAGAAGAAATGAATCCGACCATATCTTGTAAAACATTGGTAATAATTACCGCTCCTCAAACTCTCAAGATAGAAGGATATATCAAGAAGAAAAAGGTTCAAGAAGTGAAAGATCACATCGAGAAAGAAGAAATGAATCTGACCATATATTGTAATGCATTGACCAGGATCACCACTCCTAAACTATCAAGATAGAAGGATATATCAAGAAGAAAAGGTAATAGTGTTGATTGATTCAGGCAGTACCCATAATTTTATTCATTGTAAGATAGCCAAGGAATTGAATTTCTTCCTATATCCAACACCAGAGTGTCAAGTGATGGTTTCATGTGGAGGAACCATAAATTGCTATGGAAAGTGCCATAATATCAAGCTATCCATGGGAGAATATGTATTGAATAACTCAATGCTTTCCATTCCAATGGGTGGTGCTGATGTTGTACTAGGAGTCCAATGGCTACAATATCTGGGTACAATAGCTTTTAGTTTTCAAGAACTTTTCATGAAATTTTGTGCGGAAGGAAAGGAAGTTGAATTAAGGGGTATTGCAAGGAAACTAGGAAAGATAATAAGCTCTAACGGTATGACAAATCTTTTAAAGAAGGAACAACGAGGCGTAATTGCACAATTATGTTTGCTGCAGGTTCCCACATCAAAATCATCTATTTCTCCAGATCTCCAAAATGTCTTGGACAATCATTCCAAGGTATTTGAGACTCCCAAAGGCCTCCCACCTATTCGTGATCATGATCTTGCTATTCATTTGATTCCAGGAAGTGTTCCTCCAAACATCAGGCCTTACAGATATCCCTATGCCCAAAATAGTGAAATTGAATGTATGGTTGCAGAAATGCTAGAGGCTGGTATAATTCAATCTAGTCAAAGTTCTTTCTCTGCTCCAGCAGTGTTGGTGCACAAGAAGGATGGATCATGGCACATGTGTCCGGATTATAGGGAGCTCAACAAGCTCACTATTAAAGATAAATTTCCCATTCCTCTCATTGATGAATTATTAGATGAATTACATGGATCAGTTTACTTCACCAAGTTCGATCTTCGTTCAGGATATCATCAAATCAAAATGAAGACTAAAGACATTCCAAAAACAACATTTAGAACTCATGAGGGTCATTATGTATTTTTGGTCATGCCTTTTGGCCTTACCAATGCACCTTATACATTTCAAGGTTTGATGAATTCCATTTTCAACACCTTCCTTAGAAAATTTGTATTAGTATTTTTTGATGATATACTAATCTACTGAAAGTCTTGGAAGGATCATGTTCAACATGTTGACAGGGTTCTCAAACTATTGGAGGAGAAACAATTATATGCAAAAAGCTCCAAATGTTTCTTTAGAGTATAAGAGGTGGAATATTTGGGTCATATTGTATCTCATGAAGGTGTTAAGGTAGACCGTAGCTAAATTAAAGCCATTAAGGAATGGAAAATCCCTGCATCCATAAAGCATATGCGAGGATTTCTCGGGTTGACAGGGTATTATCGCAAGTTTGTTAAGAATTATGGGAGAATAGCAGCGCCTCTAACAACATTATTGAAGAAAGATGCATTTTCATGGACTCCAGAAGCAATAAAGGCCTTCGAACACCTTAAAGAAGCAATGTGCCAAGCACCGGTCTTAGCTACGTCGGACTTCACAAAAACCTTTATTGTGGAATGTGATGCTTCAAGAAATCGAATTGGTGTTGTTTTAATGCAAGATGAAAGACCCATTGCTTTCGAAAGTCATCCAATCAAAGGAAATTATTTACACAAAGCTATTTATGAGAAGGAAATGTTGGCAATACTACATGCACTTAAGAAATGGTGACCCTACCTAATGGGAAGACACTTCAAGGTAAAAACGGATCATGATAGTCTTAAATAATTTTTAGAAAAAAGATTATCCTCTAAAGAGAAATAAAAATGGGTCACAAATATGTTGGGTTATGACTTTGAAATCATCTACAAAAAAGGGAAGCAAAATGTTGTTGCATATGCACTCTCAAAAAAGGATGAGGATGTGGAAGCATTGTTTTGTGTTATTTCTATTATCCAACCAGATTGGATAAATGGAGTAAGGGATGAATGGAAGAATGATGAAGAAGTGTGGCCACTCATTCAAAAGTTTCAGAAGATCCCAATTCAAATAATATTTCCAGAATTTAATGAGGAAAGAAAATTCATATTGGAACCTGAAGCAATCATAGAAACAAGAAATCGACAACTACGAAATCAATCAACTTCAGAGTATCTCATCAAGTGGAAGAACCTACCCGCTGAACATTCCACATGGGAGGATGAGAATTTTATACAGAATCATCCAGAACTACTCAAGCGTTGAGGACAACACTTTTTGAAGGAGAGGGGCATGTTACGTCCCTATACTACTAGTGTAACCCCTTATTGTTATTAGTACAACCCCCTTATTATATTCTTGTGCCCATTAAATAGGCTCCCTTGAGCATAGTTCATATACCTACTCAAGCTCATTAAAAGATGAAGTAGGTTACTATAAACATAGTTTCTTGTGAACTTATTTCTATCAGTAACCAACATTCTATCTGTGTCCATAGGAAGAGTTGGTGGATTAAATGAAGCTAGGGGGGGTATGCCTTTATCGTTATGCTAGGGGAAATGTACTTATTTCAGGCATGTGTTTTCTCTATTTCAAGATTGTGTAAAAATAAAACTACTCTCAAGCATAGTTTTTCTCTATTTCAAGCTTGTGTAAAAATGAAACACTAGTAGAAAATGAGAAATTAGTGACTAGGTGACTAAAAAGCTAGTCATCGCAGCTTTTCCAAGTGAAATACTACCAAAAATGAGAAACCTTAAGTGATCCAACTAAAAACGACTAACTAAATGTCTTATTTAGTTCCATGTTAAAATATATGACTAGCTAATAAGTAATACAACTAAAAATTACTGACGTGACTAACTAATTTAGTCTAGCAACAACTATGATTACCTAACAAGTACTACAATAATATGAATCAATCATTTATGTTAGTCATTTTAAATGTGTCACTTCAACAATCTAAAATTACAAGTGTTATGGATTCAAAGACTGTTATAGATTAGTTGAAAGGTTATACTTCCTTAAATACGTCTTTATTGGATCAATGCATGATTATAGTTATGGAGCTGATTACAATCTTTAGGGTTATATCCTTCCATTACATTTACAAAGAATTAAATTCAAAGGTTGTCAAATTATCCAAAATGGGAGTGGAATTACAGTGGGTTCAAATATATTATAATGAATACCTGCAAGGAGAAGTGTTGGTTAATTAGTAGAGGACACATTTCCTTTAGTTGAAGACTTAAATTTTCATGTATATCTACATTTTTTTATTATCGGGGCCATATCCATTGAACTTAGGATACTATCATTTATTATGCTTATACATACATCTATGGATTTAAGACACCAATATTCTTCTTCTTTTTGAGTTGTGAGGATAAGTTGATTCATTTCAAATCCTTCTATTTCCATGAAGAGGGGTACTTTATATTTTTCATTCTATTGATATATTTCCACTAACATCTTTTTCCATCTCTCTATTATTGGAGGCACGGAAAATTTCTTAGCCTAGCTCTTTAAAGTAAAGTTTACATGTTCCAATGTTTGCTCCTAAACAAAAAAGAGTGATCCAACTACTTATTTTCAAATACAATCAAGTCCTCTAGCCTCGTTAAGAATGAGAAGGGATTACATATTAAGGGGAGGGATCTTGGATTTAAATTTAGCTTTAAGATTAGGAAAATGGGTTTGTGATCCAAGAGGGAAGATGGGATGGTATAACAAGATATTTCTCCATCATTCATGAGTGAGGGTTGTACCAAAAAGAAATCCAACCATTTTACTTTGAAACCTCACCCTACTCTTTTATTTTTTCAAGTAAATTGATTGATCTTCGCTTATTGTGTATAAAGTCCAACCTTGAGATGATAAATTTTATCCCTTCTTCATGTATATATATATATATATATATATATATTTTCCGTATTTTTAATAATAAAATTTACGTCTTAGTTGATTCTTAATAAAAACCAACCTTCCATTTTTTTTCACTCCAAAAATTTCATTACACACTATGGTGCCAACAAACTTGAAGCAACTTTCCAATTTTTTTCACTCCAAAAATGTAATTTACACACTATGGTGCCAATGCACTTGCTACAATTGAAATATATTAGGAAGATATGTAACAGGGAAAGTAGCTGACGATTTAGATATTGAATGGAATTCCACAAGCTTGAGATTTTACAATTGAGGGGATGATATTCGAGCCTAACCCTTCTTCACAGAGCTTCGTCAAGTATGCAACATGGGCATATGGTATTACTGGCTCCGTCAAGTATGCAAGATGGGCATGTGGTATTACTAGCTATGGGGGATTGGATTATGTGTAGTTATTACAGGTTTCTACTCAATTTTGCGAGAGGTTAGAAAAAAGTCGAGTGAGTAAATACCCTGAGAGGATTGAAACAAGGCAATCCAGGTTTTTTAATTTGGTTTCTAAGATATTTATGTTAATTAACTGATATTTAGTCTATTAGGGTCTGGAAGCAAAGAGGGGAGAAAAAACATCAAAGGGCATGGAAGGGGTAGATGGGGAAGTCACGGGTGATTACAACATTAGAACCCTGAGTTTGGGTGAGGAGGAGAAATTGGTCATGGTGGCCCAGAATAATTTTGGGTATGAATGAACTCTCAGTCTCTCATCTGATGTCTCCTAAATCTAGACTTCCTATCAAGCTTCTTGACTAGAAATATGATAGCATGTCAATTTTCACTTTCCCTTCACCTCTTGTTTATTTATTTTGTAATATGAAGCCTCCTTGTAATGGGATTTTGGTTGCATGCTAACAAAAAACAACATAGTAGAGCTTACACTTGATTTTTTCTGGAAGAAATGCCAAATAAGGTAGTGTTGGATGCATTCCCCATTTATTGTCAATGAAATAATCCCAATCATTAATTAAGGAATCCTCACCAGTGCATATTTCCATGCTTGCATATTTTTTTTCATTTCCATTAATGTGCTCAAATTTCTTTGACATCACTTACATGTTATCAAGTTTAAAAACAGAAGAAATGGAAGGAAGAGGAGTATAATGCTCTTCTCTTTTATTTCTAGTTCTATATGTGCACAATAGCCAAAAATAATAGAAAGATACAGGATTGGCTAAATGTCAAGTAGGAGTCAGAGACCACATTTTATTTTTGATTTTCAGTCCTGATGTGTTTTTTGTTTCATTTTAAATTATTATTTTATGTTCTAATGAAGCTGAGGGCTTAACTAAAACTCTATGCTTATTAGAAACCCACATTCTCATGGGAGAGGTACATGTTTTCAAATTAATTCCATGTGTTAGTGGATGGATTGTTCTTAGTTCTCTTTAGAAATTAAGTAATTAATTATCTCAATAGAGAAACTTTGTATAGTGATAAATTGTAGATAATATTGAGTCAATATGTCGATGCATTTAGTTTGTATTTCCATTTGAATGATTTATGGTTTATCATTTCCAAACAACCTCATGTTTCTTTAATGTATGCATGAAAGGAATCTTATTTTCCTTGAATATCTAGTGGAATCAGATTGTACCCAGGGGAAATTATACAATCTCCAAAAAAGAAACTCCTAGTTCAAACAATCCTCGTTTGGAATATATTTTATTACCTTTTTTTCCTTGGCATTCGATGTCCATTTTGGTCAAGTGGTGGGATGGAGAAGCTCTCTCTCTCTCTCTCTCTCTCTCTCTCTCTCTCTCTCTCTCTAACTTACACACACACAATATGTGTGTGTGTGTGTTTCCAAATAAACCTTACAGGGAAACCACTAGTCACTTCCTTACATTTCATGGATCGTGCCTTATGTAAACTTGTCAATGCTAATGATGATTCCTGACCTAATAGGGACATTTAGTGAGGCACGAAAAAAATTCAACTTGGGGAATTGATTCCAAGAAATTATGTGTTATTTTTCCACGACATTGAAGAATCTAGGTTAGGGTCATAGAATCTCTGACACAACCACCACAAATGGCACAACAAATTAGTTTCACAGTGGAACAAATAGTAGTAAATCATGACATGAAAAAATAGATAACTTTTTACAATTTTTCAATAACCCAAATTCATTATATTATCAATCTATAATACAATAGTCTCGGGCTCTCGTACCAGGGGTCATCACCCTCATACAATCATTGATACAAGAATACAAACTAGGGTTCAGTGTCAACAACTATGAAAACCAATCTACCCTGAACAAGATACAAATGACTGACAAGTTGATGTAGCGCGCTTCACAACTTCCCTTGGTTGTACCTAAAAACATATGTTGGTCCTTCTGCTCCCAATCTGCAACTCTTCCTCTATCAATAGATCATGCTCAGTATTGCAGCAAGGATGTTGCAACTCCTAGGGCTACCAACTTTACTTTATCAACCTGGATTTTTGTACAAACTTGGAGGTGATAGTGCTATATGCACAACAAACGCAACATTCTACGCATGTCACTTCTCAATTGGGGCGATAGACCACTAGGGTTTGAAACCAGTCTTCTATTGACTAGAAGAAGTCTGACTACTAACAATGAATGTAAATCTAGTTATAATACAAGAAAGTATAGCTTGTCTATTGAGGAAATGAAAGTTACTAAATGAAAATTCCATGAACCATCTAGCTAGGAAATGACACAAATTACTTGCAAAAAAGAACTAAGCTAACCTTGCATTTTATCATCTAGCTATTTGGAATAATTGGACATGGGAAGTTTTTCTATCATCTTATGATTCATATATGCATGCACTAACTATCTCATGTTGCATTTGCAGAAAAAGAGTATTTTATTTTTAAATTCAGAAATGCAAATGTTATGTTATGTTATCTGATCTTGCAGGGGGGAAAAGGCATGGGAGAGATGGTCTCAGGTGGCACTAATAGGCATGGAATCCAAAATGAGGGCCTAATCTATACTCATACTAGCATTTCTAATCAAAACATGGTCAAACAGGCTACTACAGGAGATCCTGTAGCTGCTACAGGAACTACTATAGCATGTCCTAGTTTGCTACTAGATGTTCTCGTTTTCTACAGGAAATTAGCTAAAAGATTTAGGAGGGAAAGAATAGTGTAATAAGGTGTTGTAGAGATCTATGATAGTGAGAGAATTTGCAAGGAAGGTGCACATTACCCAAGGCTAAGCCCAACACTCTAGGGAGGTTGGATTTGCCCGAAGTGGTTGTTCACGGTGGTTGCAAAATAGAGATTCAAACTATGGGTTGGTATGCCTTGGCAGAAGGTGGAGAAGACTTAGGTGAAGCTGGTTGGATGAGTTCCTCCCTACAGATCAATAATCCCTGCAACAAAACATGTTTTCCTCTTCATCTATGCATCACTATATACCAACATGAAAAAGATGAGTTGAATTTTGAGAAAGCTGATATATCTATTGCTAATGGCTAGATCTATGGAATGGAATGCCTTCTAAGCTATGGAAAACTTAAGAAACAAAATAAAAATTGTAGGTTCTTCCAAGAAATCATAAACAATGATCTATTTAAGCATGGAACCTACTTTATGTAATGACCAAAAGACAAACTTTGTTTTTGGGGCTGTTAGAGTGGGGCCCTCTAATCATGATCCCACAAGGGAGATGAGGAAGAGGCCACTGTCACAAGATTTTCTAAAGTACTTTCCTTCACTACTACACCACTGATCTACTTCTTCAAACTAATGGAAACAAGATTAAGAAATCATTCAAATACTTGTTAATCTAAACAAAACATAAATAATTTCAGCAACTAACTATCATCTTAATCTAAGAATACAAATAGAAAAATAGGAACTTTTGCTACTAGGGTTGGGCCCTAACCCAAGATACTCATCCCTCTGAGTCAACCCATTGCTAGATCAAGGTCGAATTTCCCTTTATCATTAAAATGTCAAATACAACATAGAAAATAACGGTCACAATGTTTCAGCTCAAATTTCATCTAGGCTACATCAAAAAATTGAATCCTAATGAGTCCCTTGGCTCTCTTATTTATACAAAATGAAGCTACCAACAACTTCCTAAAAAATAGGGAGACTTGGCTCCCTAACTCGAGAATAACTTGTCTTTGACTGTCACTAGCTTGGCTGCTAATGAACTCGTCTTGCTTAGTCATTAGTAACTCTGAGCTGATGAGATATGGTGGAGGAATCTTAGAATGATTTGAGGAGTCAAGGAGGGAGACCAAACTCCTAAAATCTCTCTTTCTTGTCCACCTTGAGTTCCTGCACTTAAATTAGCCCAAAATTGTTCCTATTCCTTCATTTAATACATATTAGGCCACATGACATAGCAACTCACTTTTACCCTTCTCACTAAGCAAAATATAACAAAATATGTAAATAAATATGAGAAAATTCATTTTTAATAAGTTGGAGAGTGGCATTGTAACCCATATAGTTTACATATTGATGAGCCTCATCACCTGCTCCTTTAGGTCACTGAACATGGCTCTCCAATATTCCCTCTAGTTGATCATTATTCCATCAACGAATCAACACATAGGGTCTTCTATTGATTTATTCACAACTCCATTTGTGAACAACTCATGGACTGCCTAATTCCGCTCCTCAACTCTTAGGGAATTCTTTTCTCTATTGCCTTCCTGTGCTAATAAATTGAGAAAAACTTAGGGCATGGAGGGTTTCCCTCTATCACTACAAGATTTCCTTCTCTTCAGTAAACTTGGGCTCAACAAATGGTCCACACGGCTTCATTATTTGTCCTTCAAAGAGTTAACTCCTAACCTCTTTCCTTCTACCCTTCTAAAAAATACTCTTTGTACTTTAATAGGATTTACTTAGGGCTTGGAGCATGCCACTACAGTCCTCCCAAAACTATTCCTTTTGAATTTTCCAAATCTTCCCTAAACTACGACAATCAACCATCTAACAAAACATCAACTTAGGAGAACACTTACCTCTAATTTGAAGACACCTTCTTCTTCTACTCTTTCATTGTCTTGTGCACACTTTAGACCTAATATTTTTTCCCTAGTTAGGGAATTGCAACTCTCCTACTATAAATTTGTGTTGTAATCCTTCCCTAATATCCTACCTTATCTTCCATCATATTATGTCTTCCCACAATACTTTGCTTATTTGTTTTGTGCTTTGAAAATAGACCTTTTTTCCTCCAAACGAACCACTACATGGATTCAGCCTACTTGCAATCCAACAGAACTATTGACCCCTACTCCTTGAAGATTTTAATCCTCTAAAATGCACAAATCAGACCTTTTCCCATGAAACTAGCCCTCTGCTCTAACTCAGACCTACAATAGACACAAACAAACCTAAATATTAGTCCCTTATTGTTTCTTCCTTGTCCTCCTGAGATACGACTACTTCAAATGATATCCTATTATGATGATTCACACTTGGTTAGGTGAGAATGAGGCTCTTCCTCACTCTTATATATATGAATCTTCTTGTGGCAAGGCATAGCCCTTAAGGGAATGTCCTAAGTCAATGCTGACTTTGTTTTAGTGCCAAAAGCCCACACAAAACATTCAAAAGTTATTATCTCAACTTCTAGACTTCCTCTCTTGGTGCTTGAAGTTTTCCCTTTCTCCTCTAAGGGTTCTCTTCCATCTCCAAGGGTCAAATCATCAAATATCTTCTTGGTTTTGGGCCCACTCCTTTGGCTGCAAAACCCCTAGGCTCGGGTTCATAGCCCACAAGTGACTTTGTGATGCAAATTACTCCACAGCCTAGTCCCATAAGGTTTTGAGCACCTCCTAAGATAGCAATCTCAAGACTCCCTCTTAGCAAGGGAGGTACTTCCAACACTAGGAAGTTTCCATCATCATCATAGGTGACAATAGCCCATCTGGCATCCACCATTTCAGCATACTCTGTAGTATGAATGAACCATGATATCTCGTTAGTGCCTCTGCCTCATCTTATATGAACCTAATGACCTCAATACTTCCATATTATTACTCCATCTAAAGATAGAATCCCTCTAGGTCCACACAATCTCCACTAGCTCAACTTGCTATTGATCTCATTTCTTACAAGGTTAGTTCGAGTCGTGGTCAAACACGGGCCATCATCACCACAACCTAGTTTTTCAAGCACTCATCCTCTTGGATTAATCACAATTGGTGCACATGCCTCCAATATTGGATGTGCAACATCACTATCCAATGAAGACACTAGTCTACCAACATCTAGTTAATCACATGAAACAATCTTGATCATACCAATATTTTCCATGCCAAAGTACTCCTCGAGTTGTCCCAATGATCCATGGAAAGTCAAAGGAAGTCCATGATCTATGACCTTCCTTGCATCAAACTATTGTTCACCAAGTTCACCACCAATCCACCACAACTCCCAACCTATCTAGTTTCCAATCCAATTGAGACCACATGTCTATGTCTTTAGTTGAACCCTTTGCTTCATGATCTAGACAATCTCAGCTCCCTATGATTTTCCTTGTTGTGCACACTCTAATTCACTAGCCCTTCAAAGTAGCTCTGATAGCATGTTTTTCCATGACACTAGAGAATCTAGGTTAGGATCTTAGAAATTTTGACACCACAAACTCAAATGCCACAACAAAATACTTTGCACAGTGGAACAAATAACAGTAAATCATGAAGTGCACAAATAGGCAACAGTTTACAATTTTTCAATAACCCAACTTCGTTATATTATCAGTTTATAATACAACAGTCTAGGGCTCCCATACTAGGGATCATGGCCCTCATACAATCACTAATACATGCATACAAACTAGGGTTTGGTGTTAACAACTATGACAACCAACCTACCCTTAACAAGATACCACTGATCTACTAGTTGATGTAAACTGATCTACTAGTTGATGTAGTGTGCTTCACATCTCCCCTTGGTCATACTCTGAACACATTTGTTGGTCCTTCCACTCCCAATCTGCATCTCTGACTCTATTAATGGATCCTACTCCTTTAGTTCGTTGAACACGACTCTCCAATCTACCCTATAACTGATCATTAATCCATAAATGAATCGACACATAGGGTCTTCTTTTGGTTTGTTCACAACTCTATTTGTGAACTGTTATAGGTCTATTTGGGCACATCACTCCCGATGACCAAATTAGTGTAAATAGGGTCTATCAAACTCTAATTCAGTTGCTACAGGACCTAGACATGTCACCTCATTGAGTGCTTTCATCCATGAGAGTTTCCTAACTTCAAACCCTGCTGAAGTGCTTCATTGGGTCACCAATGCACCCCTGGTTAGGTGTAAGTGCTCTGCAAAGCAGGTAGCCCCATTCAAGGTTGTGTTACAGAGAACCTAAGCTCACTCAAGCCTGCACTGGGTGAGAATCCTCAAAAATGTTCACTGGATCTTGAGTATATTCCTCCTTTCTAGAGCCTTCAAGAAGGATCACAACTCCTATCCTATCAAGATGAGCTCGACTTAGGATAGCCTTGGATCATCTAATCCTCTATCCTCTCATCCATTTGAACATGGAAACTAATCATCCAATTATGGAAAACCATTCGATGCCATATTGATGACAAAACTACTTGCATTCATCTATAAATTGGTCTCCCATCATAGAGCCAAATAGCTTGGATATTATAGATAAATATTGTTGGTTTAGAGACTTGAAATCATAATTTGTCAAAGTAATGTTATGCTGTTGGATTGATGTTGCTATTGGTGTGATGAGGGCTTGGACTAAGCTAGATGAGTAACACGAGATCGAACCACATTGGGTGTAACTTCTCCTATCAATCAATAAAGTTGTTTGTTCATTTTCCAATACTTTCATCTATATCTATGATGAATGTATGTTCAAATGTTGTCGATTCCATTTGTTTACAATAAATAGATCATATGCTTTGATTGTTGTCGTCTTTTGTTTATGTTGGCAGGTACTAATTGAGCAAATTCAGTTTGAGCAGGAGTGACGGGAGCAACTCAAAGGAGATCAAAGGAAGTGAAGGATTACAAGTAGGTTCTTTTATCTTATCTGTTTATTGTAGGAAAAGGTTAAACATCTTTACTTCAGTTGTTCTAAGTGTAACTACCCACTTAGGGAAGATATACTTATCCGTAGGTACAAATTCCGTATAACAAATTGGCGACTCTACTGGGGAATGACCATCATTCCTGGTAGTTATCCCTTGTCTGAACAACACCATTAGAATTTTCTTGAGTTCATTTACCTATATTCAGTCATTTTGAAGCTTTTTTGGTCAAAATGTATGCTTATTTGTGTGCTGATAGTGCTCTCTGGCATCAACGCACTGTTGTTCTTGACACAGTGCACTGTAGAGTAGCCTTAGCCTAGAGACAGTGCTCTGCAACACACTATCTCCCACTCAAGGCTGCGCTGGTCCCAATCAAGCCAAATATCCATCTTTTTGCTTGATGTTTTCCAAACTATTTCACATCTTGTTTGTTGAATGGTCAGTGTTTCTCTGTCCTTGAAGTCCAAATTAGCATTTCTTTTCCATGCCCACTTTGGCTTTGTTTTTTCAATGTTTATTTATGTTTTCTTTATCATTTTCAAATCAACCCCAAAGTTAGCTTACATTGATTAGTCTTTACTTTTCTGAAAAAATAATTGTCGTAAAGTCTTCATTTCTTTGAAAAATAAATTGTCGTAAAGTCTTCGTTTCTTGTGAAAAGAATCGATTGATCATTTGTGCATTTAGTTTCTCTTATTTCATATAAACATTAAAGGAATGAAAAGAAAAACATGCATAATGCATTTAGAAGTTTTTGTGTGCTTGTAGGAATGGTATAGGGAAAGTTGCATTAGATGTGCTCTATGCTCTTTGTTTAGATATTCTGATTGCTCTATCCCTTTTAGTTACGATTTTCATTGTTTAAATCAAATGAAAAGAATGTTTCCCATCTTAGTTGCATTCTAGGAGTTTCAGAAACATCACGCGGTGAACCTAAAAGGCAAACTTTTAAACAAGATCAACTAAAATTTACCTCAATTAACCTAATGGAGCATTTTAACTTAAATAATAACATTTAGAGGTCTATGCTAGAGACGTGTTTCGACATTGTTAAACATAGCAGTTGTCGCTAACTGTCTGCAATACATTCTGAGTGTGATACCTCACTCCATGTACGTAAGGATATTGTAGCTCGTCCACGTACTTTCGGGTATATCAGGCGGTGTTATAGTATAAAAATTATAAGGGAATGCTCTCACTGTGCGGTTCCGCATTAGACATCGATAACACAGATTGGGCCTCCACGTACTTTAGAGTATATTTGGGAGGACTACATTAGGCTGCTATCCATTCATAGGTAACCGAGTCGTCCGCCTTGTATACTGTGATACACCAAAAATAGCATTTGGGAATATTACATGCACGTATGTTAAGTCCTTGGCTCCTCCGAGGCGGTATATTGCAATTCACAATTACTTGGTAATTCTTTTGCCTGTATTACCCTCTTTTTGTTTAGTTCTTTTTATAATAAAATCAATCAGCAATTATGGAAGAAAATCAACCTTTACCCCATCGTTCGCGTAGGACAATGAGTAAACCGCCTTTACTGCCTGAAGCTACACCTAGTCGGCGAAATTGGTCTCATTTAACTGAGTCTAGTACATCACAAACTTCTAGTTCTTCATCTAATTTACCAGAGTCACCTATACCGGTACGTACTGAGATTCTAGTTACTCCTACTATTATTGGTTTATTTGCTATTGAAGTGGAACCTTTAAAATTACCTGAGGACACTGAAAGTGAACTTAGTGAAATGGTAACTGAAGTTGTCCAACAAGAAGTTGATCCTCAACCAGAAGTTGTTCAAGAAATTCATCCTGAACCCGTTGTTCTTTTACCAGAACACTTGGATCCCGAAGTTGAACAACTAGAAGTTGTTCCCGTACCAGAAGATGATCGACCGGTTTATCCTCAGACATCTGTAACTATTGAGACTTCTCCTTTACCGCAGAGTCAAACACCAGAAATTTATTATGGACTTGACAGTGAAATCCTTCCACCCAGTTTTATTATTATTGAAGAGGAATTTGAAGAAGAAACTTCACCTAGAAATCCAACTCATTTTGGACCAGGAATTTATCTTTATCCTTCTTTTCCTCGGTTAACTTATACTGCTCCTCTTGATCCTGTTTACTTTCAAACTCCCGTAGATTCATTAGGACATTTATTGGGTCATTTGACTATGGCTGAAACAACATCCCAGACTGTATCATCTGTTATAGTTACGACAACATCTACTGTCGCTACTTCTTCGATGTTTACCACAAAACCTGATTCACCTCTGTATGGTGGTCCATTTGTCACACTGGGTTACCAATCATTATCTGGAACTCACTCTGGTGTTTCTTCTAGTCCATGGTCTTCACCCATGTCGTCCACAGAAATTTTACATGGTTCTTCACTTATGGATACAGAACAGTTTGATCCATCAAGTCAATATCAAGGTGGTCCATCTGGTTACCATCCAATGTATTCACTTAACACTGGATTACCTCCATATGGAGAACAATATGCCAAATTTTCTTATTCTCCATACTCTGGGGGGCCACTGTAGTGCCCACTCTAGTTTCCTGACCCGGATACGACATTATCTTAGACACTCTATTCTTCAAGGACCTCAGATTGAGGATCTGGACCCATGACACTATTTTAGCGATTGAGATATTCATGGTTGTGATGTTTATGAATGCTTTCCATTGATATTATGGTAGCATGAATGGTTATGTATCTTATCTATCAGTATTCTGATGATTGCAATATTAATAGTTAAGTTGGTCTCTATTTGAAATTATGATGAGGGTAGTAAAGAATATGTATGCGCTCTACTAAAAGCACAATGAGGATAAATTTTATGGATAGGTATATTTCTACGATGTTACGATGTGATAGCTTAATGAATATGTATGTTTCCAATGATGATTATTGATAATAGCCATGAGGGATGTGTCCCCTATGTTACCTAATTCCTTTAGTTCAGACTTACAATGGACAATGATGTGAATGACCAGGAATTGTAATGATGCTATTATGATAATTGACTAACATTGAGAAACCGTGTTACTGATGATTATTGAGTATGGCAGGAAACCATCAGAGGCACTCGCATATGACATGTCGATGACACCTGGTTTGATGAAAATTATATTACTTTATCTTTGAAAGTCTAAGTCGACCTTGGAATCTGCCATATATGTTTAACTATATTCTAATGATATATTAATGGTTGCGGGCACAGATTAGTTGCTTGACCGAATGACTCACATATGGGTGATGGGGTTGTACAAGTGGATGGAACTACATGGGAGGGGTGGGACAGAGTCCCTGATCTCACCCACTAGCACTCCCACCGTGACTTGGGCTGGAAGGGTTGAAACACCTTCGCCTTGAAGATCACGATGCCATGAGGGCAGGTTCCAAAGTTGGTTCGCTCATGAGGACTTTACCGAGGGGCGTGCATCAAGGCGGATTCCTTGATCCCCGCCACCATTAGTCTCACTATAGCAGGCAACATAAGAGATGACAGTGGTCTATGACGTTGCACTATACTTTCCCCTCGTAATCACTGGATGCTTGAAGAGCAAGCGTTGTGGCACCCTTGGAACTTCAGGGGAATTTCTTGAAGGGCACGACCAACTTGGCACCCTTGGCATCACAAATAAACTATTAGGTGTGGCACCCTTGGAACTTCTAGGGAAGTTCTTGAAGGGCACAACCAAACTGGCACCCCTGACATCGCGAATAAACTATTAGGTGTGGCACCCTTGGAACTTCTAGGGAAGTTCTTGAAGGGCACAACCAAACTGGCACCCTTGACATCACAAATAAGCTATTAGGTGTGGCACCCTTGGAACTTCTAGGGAAGTTTTTGAAGGGCACAACCAAACTTGGCATCCTTGGAATCATTAAAAATAAATAATAATAAATAAATATAAGCAAGGAATGAAAAGTAGGTAAATTTACATCAAGGGTAAATGATGATTAGAAACCAATGTAATTAAATCAAAAATAAAACTTGGAATAAGGAGGATCATAGGAAGAATTAAAATAAAGTACCTTAAAAACTCTACCCTTCCCATTTTGGAAAATACTAGGAAGATTATGTGGTTTAATTAGGAAAAAGGGGAAACACAAACATAATAGTAAGGATAAAGATTAATCCTAAACTAATTTAAACCTAATTAAGAAAAGGGGAAGGTGAATTAAAATGAGAATAATAAATTAAATTTAGAGAAATGTAGAGAAGCTCCATGTGTCAACAACCAACATAAGAATATCCATCTAGGAGATAACCTGAGTTAAATTAGGGAGTAGATTGGGGATAAAATCTTGACTCATTAATTGACTTCAATTAATGAACACAAATTAAGGAATAAAAGGGGGGGGATAAAGAGACAACTAGGAGAAGAAATAGGAATCTTGTTGAGGTGAGGAAAATATTAGTTTTAAATAAAAATTTAAGTAAATAATTTTGGGAGACCCTTGATGTGAGAATGACACATGGGTGGGTGAATAATCAAGCTATTGAATTATAAAAAAATAATTAATTATGCATGACATGACAAGTGTCACCTATGAGGACTCCTATAAAAGAAGGGGCAAGCCATGGGAAAAGGGACTTTTTGGGAACCCTATTGTTGGATGGATGAGATGTTGTGAGAGCAGTGATTACGAAGCTATAGTGAGTTTGGTGAGGTAGAGGATTTAGAGAGGGGACTCTTGAGCCAAGGTGTGCTCTCCTCTACTAGCTAGTGCTTGTCTCCATTGTACAACCCCATTGCAGCTCGGGGGTCCGCGGGGAAGGAGAGTACCCAAGGAGTAGGCTGGGAGGTTAACCGGTGGGTCTTCGCATTCGGATCAAGTGCGTCATCATTCACTCGCGGAGGTGACCAGCTACAAGGGAGTACCAGTAACAGCAGAGCAAGCGGAGTCTCGCCTTCTGGTGAACGGTACACATGTATTTCATTATTATTGATCTTAGTTAAACATATGTAAATGTATGTCATGATATGTTTTCCTGAAATGAGTGTTAGGAATGTGTGTGCTAAATAAGTTGAAATTTCAATGCGTTTCTTTTCTGGTTGTATTTGCTGTAAATATATATATATATATAGCCTGAATTGTGGTCCTCACACTTGGTATCAGAGCCCAAGTTGAACCCTTGAGGCATATGGGCCCATGCATGCATAACTAGTTTTGTTTGCTATGTGGGTATTTCTCCAAAATCAAATTACTCAAGTTTAAAAAAAAAAATTGTAATTAGTCTGAATCGTGGTCCTTACACAAGGTATACAAGAGTACCCTACTGAGAAACTGTTGTGTTAGCCAAAATCGTGCAAATTCTATACTTCTCTCAAACTTGTGTAGTACATCAGTTTTTAGAAATTACTTGCATATATCAGCATCTAGAAATCTTGATTATAGTATTATAAAATAAATACTTACAAATTTGTTGTATACCTCATCCAATATCAATATCAGGTTCTCGAAATCCTCTTGTATACCTTGTCCAATATCAATATCAATGTCTCGAAATCCTCATTATCAATAATAGTTTCGACATCACTTTCTGGAAATCTTGATTTTAATTTTATAAAATGCAGGATCACAAATTCTTGGATGCTTCAATCAATATCAGCATCAATGTTTAGATGTCTCGATCAATATCAGCATTCACTTTCCTTTTTGTAGGTTCTCCCATCCATTCAATGAATGAGTATATAGAGGAAAACAATTTGTCTATCTGTTTTTCATTTTTCCATGCTATGCCGTGAAAATTTTTCCCACTCCATTTGATATAGGGAAAAATAGTTCAAAATTTTTTCCAAATTTTCCATTCCTTCGGTGTATCTTTGCACCTTTAGGAGCAATTGCTAGTTTGCATATGATTAGGAAGTAGGGTAGCTGGGTTTGAAGGGATGAAGGTTTGGACTACGCATTCATTGCAAGTGATGATTACGTTCTATGTAGTTAACATTTTTTTATCTCTAGATAGTGTGTACCATTAGGTATCCACGAGAAAGGAGTGGTATGTATTTATTTTAAGTGCTAATGGTAGTTGTACAACATTGAACTTTCAGAACATGGATCATGAAGGTAAATCAAGTCTCTAAGAAGGTGTAGTAGGCATTGTTAGGTCCCCCTAGTAAGCAGTGACATATGTTATTTTCAAAGTACTGATTGTAGTTCCTAACAAAATTGAAGATTTAGAACATGGTAAACAAATGTGGATTACGTCATAGGTGAAATATCAAACAATAATTAACACAATTATTATTGACCATTACAAATATTGAAGTCCAAGCTTAAGGTGGGTAGTTCCTCCTATGAAAAAGGCATAGGCATCCCCTATGAATTTGAGTTAATACAAAATTATTGCTATCTTAATTGCATGATTGAATGAATAAAACTAGAGAGATTTCTCCTAAATTAGTCAATTTGTAAATTGAAGGAAGGTGGGTGTTATTAATTGTTGCTTTAATTAGTTGTGATTTTGATTATGATGATTTTGTTGGAAAAGTTTATGTATAACGCTTCCTTTAACTATTAATTTTAATAATATCTATAATGTATGTTCTGTACATTTATACAAAAAGTGGGTTGCAATGTTCCCCAGATATAGTCCTTCAGTTATAACGGAATTCGTGTTATAGATACCTTGGGAAAATTTTAACCTGCCCACCAGAAGGTTGGCAAGAGTTTCAGGAAAGGTTCCTAAGATTATGTGTCGCCGTTCCTCCTTTATGTTCTAAGGACTTCAGGACGAAGTCCATTGTTAAGAGGGGGTGTATGTAGTACCCACTCTAGTTTCCTGACCCGGATACGACATTATCTTAGACACTATATTCTTCGAGGACCTTAGATTGAGGATCTGGACCCATGACACTATTTTAGCGATTGAGATATTCATGGTTGTGATGTTTATGAATGCTTTCCATTGATATTATGGTAGCATGAATGGTTATGTATCTTATCTATCAGTATTCTGATGATTGCAATATTAATAGTTAAGTTGGTCTCTATTTGAAATTATGATGAGGGTAGTAAAGAATATGTATGCGCTCTACTAAAAGCATAATGAGGATAAATTTTATGGATAGGTATATTTCTACGATGTTACGATGTGATAGCTTAATGAATATGTATGTTTCCATTGATGATTATTGATAATAGCCATAAGGGATGTGTCCCCTATGTTACCTACTTCCTTTAGTTCAGACTTACAATGGACAATGATGTGAATGACCAGGAATTGTAATGATGCTATTATGATAATTGACTAACATTGAGAAATCGTGTTACTGATGATTATTGAGTATGGCAGGAAACCATCAGAGGCACTCGCATATGACATGTCGATGACACCTGGTTTGATGAAAATTATATTACTTTATCTTTGAAAGTTTAAGTCGATCTTGGAATCTGCCATATATGTTTAACTATATTCTGATGATATATTGATGGTTGCAGGCACAGATTAGTTGCTTGACCGAATGACTCACATATGGGTGATGGGGTTGTACAAGTGGATGGAACTACATGGGAGGGGTGGGACAGAGTCCCTGATCTCACCCACTAGCACTCCCGCCGTGACTTGGGCTGGAAGGGTTGAAACACCTTCGCCTTGAAGATCAAGATGCCATGAGGGCAGGTTCCAAAGTTGGTTCGCTCATGAGGACTTTACTGGGGGGCGCGCATCAAGGCGGATTCCTTGATCCCCGACACCATTAGTCTCACTATAGCAGGCAACATAAGAGATGACAGTGGTCTATGACGTTGCACTATACTTTCCCCTCGTAATCATTGGATGCTTGAAGAGCAAGTGGTGTGGCACCCTTGGAACTTCAGGGGAATTTATTGAAGGGCACGACCAACTTGGCACCCTTGGCATCACAAATAAACTATTAGGTGTGGCACCCTTGGAACTTCTAGGGAAGTTCTTGAAGGGCACAACCAAACTGGCACCCCTGACATCGCGAATAAACTATTAGGTGTGGCACCCTTGGAACTTCTAGGGAAGTTTTTGAAGGGAACAACCAAACTGGCACCCTTGACATCACAAATAAGCTATTAGGTGTGGCACCCTTGGAACTTATAGGGAAGTTCTTGAAGGGCACAACCAAACTTGGCATCCTTGGAATCATTAAAAATAAATAATAATAAATAAATATAAGCAAGGAATGAAAAGTAGGTAAATTTACATCAAGGGTAAATGATGATTAGAAACCAATGCAATTAAATCAAAAATAAAACTTGGAATAAGGAGGATCATAGGAAGAATTAAAATAAAGTACCTTAAAAACTCTACCCTTCCCATTTTGGAAAATACTAGGAAGATTATGTGGTTTAATTAGGAAAAAGGGGAAACACAAACATAATAGTAAGGATAAAGATTAATCCTAAACTAATTTAAGCCTAATTAAGAAAAGGGGAAGGTGAATTAAAATGAGAATAATAAATTAAATTTAGAGAAATGTAGAGAAGCTCCATGTGTCAACAACCAACATAAGAATATCCATCTAGGAGATAACCTGAGTTAAATTAGGGAGTAGATTGGGGATAAAATCTTGACTCATTAATTGACTTCAATTAATGAACACAAATTAAGGAATAAAAGGGGGGGATAAAGAGACAACTAGGAGAAGAAATAGGAATCTTGTTGAGGTGAGGAAAATATTAGTTTTAAATAAAAATTTAAGTAAATAATTTGGGAGACCCTTGATGTGAGAATGACACATGGGTGGGTGAATAATCAAGCTATTGAATTATAAAAAAATAATTAATTATGCATGACATGACAAGTGTCACCTATGAGGACTCCTATAAAAGAAGGGGCAAGCCATGGGAAAAGGGACTTTTTGGGAACCCTATTTTTGGATGGATGAGATGTTGTGAGAGCAGTGATTACGAAGCTATAGTGAGTTTGGTGAGGTAGAGGATTTAGAGAGGGGACTCTTGAGCCAAGGTGTGCTCTCCTCTACTAGCTAGTGCTTGTCTCCATTGTACAACCCCATTGCAGCTCGGGGGTCCGCGGGGAAGGAGAGTACCCAAGGAGTAGGCTGGGAGGTTAACCGGTGGGTCTTCGCATTCGGATCAAGTGCGTCATCATTCACTCGCGGAGGTGACCAGCTACAAGGGAGTACCAGTAACAACAGAGCAAGCGGAGTCTCGCCTTCTGGTGAACGGTACACATGTATTTCATTACTATTGATCTTAGTTAAACATATGTAAATGTATGTCATGATATGTTTTCCTGAAATGAGTGTCAGGAATGTGTGTGCTAAATAAGTTGAAATTTCAATGTGTTTCTTTTCTGGTTGTATTTGCTGTATATATATATATATATATATATATATATATATATATATATATATATATAGTTAGCCTGAATTGTGGTCCTCACAGCCACCATATGGCAATATACGTCATATTTAGGTCTAACTTATTTTGGAATGACTATTTGTCAATGGCAACCTACAATGCCTGTTCAACCAAGGCTTGTGTATTCATCACAACCAATACAACCTATTTCATCCATACCTACTACGCATGTCATTATGACTTTACGATAGTCACAAGATCAGTTCATTGTATCTCAACCTTTGCAAGCTGATCCTTCAACCTCTTACCCTCAAGTTTCAGGTCTACAAACTCAGTCTTCTCAAGCCATTATACAGCAATCATTTGTGTCTGAAATCCAACAACCTCAAGTCAGTTTACCATTAACTGGGATGACTCAGAATTATACTGGTCCAATTTATCCACAACCTGGTCAAACTTACACTAGCAGGCAACAACCGTTGTATCAACAATAGTGGAAGCCACAATACCAACAACAGTAATTCCAACAATACCAAACTTATCCTGGACTTGGTCAACAAGCCTATGTTGGTTTTGCTCAATAGCGAATTTATCCTGGTTCCCAACAACAACCTTATACTTGATATTCTCAACAAACCTTCCCCTATCAAGGTTACCAGTAGTAGATTCCTTATGCTGGTATGCAAAGGCCTATTGCCCAAGAAATTCCATCTTACCCTGGTTATGCTCAACTCGACCTAAACTGACAGTTGCCTTTTGTCGCAACACTTGAATTACCAGAGTTAAATCGGCTTACCAATCATCCCATTCTTTATTCATCTTGGGGGCTGGTGATTCCACACAAATTGCCTTCTGATATTCCTAAGTTTAATGGAAACCCTGGAGAAGATCCGTCCAATCACGTTATGACTTTTCATTTATGGTGTTCATCCAACTCCGTAAATGATGATTTAGTAATACTACGTCTTTTCAGTGAACACTCACTAGTCTGGCTACAAAGTGGTATATTGAATTACCATGAGATTCATTTGACAACTTCACAACCTTAGCCCCTACATTTTTAACCCATTTCCAGTTACCCATCAGATATGAAACTGGAACGAAATTGATGATCAACTTTAAACAGACCACTGCTACTCACATTTCAGATCATATTCATGAGTGGCGTCGTCGTCATCGAGTGGTCAAAACTTTTGTTCCTAATCAACTTTTAGTTGAGTGGTTTATTAAATCCTTGTTTCCATCTATCACCGAGGATGTGGCTAAAGGAGGAGTTGTTATTGAAGAGCAAGTAATTGCTCGTGCCCAATACTTAGACTTGATTTACACCTAGTCTAGCACACTCTATGATAATATTCCAAATGCACTTGGACCAGCTTTTACTGTTCCACCACCTCCATCCATTAAGGACTCTCATGCTGGTGACAGTGTGATAGGTTCTTCAAGCACTCAAACAACAAATAGACCATCCAGTCAAACACTTGCTATTTCAAATCAAATCTCTAATACACCTAATAATACACTTGCTTCTAAAATAAATGCCATGTCATTTGACAAAAGTAAAAATGAAAAGCAACCTGGAAGAAAGAAAAAGGGGAAAACCAAAAAGAAATAAATTTCTCCCCCTCAAGAGAAATCATCTGATTCCTCTTCTCCGGTTAGGAAACCTTGTTACCCATGTTTAATTTGTAATGAGGAGCACTTTACGTGAGACTTTCCTCGTTGCTCTGAAATCTAAAAACTTCTTAAGACTTCTAGTACATCTGTTGTGTTGATAGACCCTTTTCCAAACCCAGAGACTCATTTGGTTACTACAGATCATGCTTCCACTTCACAAGTACTTATGCTATCCGCCACTAAGCCTAAGACTGATGTTTTGGTGACTACACGAAGTAAAAATTACGGTAATCCACCATCGCTGTCAAATAACCAGGCTATAGATAACCCTAATACTTCGACTTCGACTTCGTCTAGCTCCATTCCACCACCCGTTGCACCGTAGTTAACAATAAAGCCATCTAAGGGAGTTGTTCATAAATCTACATTCAACCCTCGAGCTCGAGCAGCGCAAAATTATAACATAGAAGAAGATTTGGCTCAGTCACCTTCTGCTATGCCGACACTTGAGGTGCTTCAAAATCGTCCCTCCCAAAAGCATGCTTTATTGTCAGCAATTGGTGGAATTGATCCAACGGATTCCAATATTGTATTTTTTAACCATGCGGGTTATACACCACAATTACCAACATAGTTAGCATTCTTGATCCAAGTAAATTCTTTGAATAACCTCATTCACCGAACCATTATTGACAAAGGTGCATCTACTTGTATCATGTCAATGAATTGTTGGAAAGCACTTGGCTTGTCGCCTTTGTCACGATCACCTATGACGTTAAAAGCTTTTGACGGTCGCACATATATACCTTGTGGAATTTTAAGTAACCTGCAAATAGAAGTAGGGGAAAAATTGTAATTGTTGAAGTGGAGGTCGTTGAAGGACCCCTTGACTACAATATTTTACTAGGAATACCGTGGGTTTACGCTATGGTTGTTTTGGTTTCGACATACTTTTGTATGATCGCTTTCCCTCATAAAGGCAGAATCACAATAATTGATCAACTCACCTTCTTTGCCTCTAGTTCACAGGCAACTAGAAGCATTCTGTTAGTTCATGGACCTCTGCTATCTCTTCAGAACATTGGAGTAGGTCTCTTCAAAGATTCTTCCCTAATGGGCACCTTTTCACTACCGTCACCATCACAAATGGCGGAAGTTGCAAAATTTGAGACCTTTAACATGATATCTTCCACTTCATCTTACTCATGGAATATTTCCAATAATTCCAAAGTTTATATGCGTAATGAAACCATGCCGCTAAGCCCAATTGAGCTCGCATAGCAATCAATATTTTTGGCTTACACAACAAATCCAAATCCATCATCATGGATTGTATGGGTTGATCGTTCATTATAATATGGTACTTCCTCTAATCCGTTTTCACGTACATTTTCTACTGATGAAGGAATCATCCAATAAATGATGACAGAAGAAGAACCATGGGTAGATTATCATCATCGATCCCATCTTCCAGATCACATAGAAGATATTCCAAATGAACTAAATTGCCCTTCAATTGTTGATTTCCTTTCAAATTTTGTATTTATAGACACAGTCGATTTCAAACGAAACTTATCAAATATCGAAGAAACCATTTCTATCGATATTTCGACCAAACCTGGAATTGTAGAAAACATCCATGTTGGCAAATCTTGTTCTTTATCGGAACTTGAAACTTACCATGCTTTTTTTCGTAAATTCCGCGATATATTTGCTTGGTCATATGAGGAAATTCCAGGTATTGATTCTAGTATAGTTGAACACGAGATTAAAATGTATCCTGATGTCAAGCTGGTACGACAGCGCCTCCGTCCTGTTCATCCGAAGAAGGCTGCTGCCATAAAAGCAGAAGTTGAAAAACTTTTGCATGTTGGTTTCATATACCCCATTCCTCTTACTAATTGGGTTTCCAATATTGTTCCTGTCATGAAGAAACAAGGAACAATACGAATGTGTGTTGATTATAGGGATGTTAATCATGCTTATCCAAAAGACAACTATCCCACTCCCTTTATCGACCAGATAATTGATGAATGTGCCAGATGTGAAATATTTTCATTTATGGATGGCTTTTCCAGCTATAATCAGATCAATATGCGCCCAAAAGACCAATCTAAAATTCCCTTTATTTGTCCCTGGGGCACATTCGCATATAGGAAACTCCCTTTTGGTTTGAAGAAGGTTGGAGCAACTTTTCAGACGGCAATTTATTATGCCATCCACGACATCAAACACATCATTCAACCCTATCTAAATGACTTACTTGTTCATTCACGGAAACAAGCTGATCACCCACAACATTTGAGAGCCATATTTTTACAGTGTCGACACCACAAAATTTGACTCAATACACATAAATGTGTGTTTTGTGTTGGTTCTGGTCGTTTTCTTGGTTTCGTAATGTCCAAATAAGGAATTTGACTCCACCCCTTGAAGGTTAAGACAATTCTTGATCTACCTCCACTTTCCAATTTACTTCAGTTATAAAGACTCCAAGGGAAGGCTAACTTTCTAATGAGATTCATTGCCAACTATGCCGAAATGGCTAAAGGATTTACTCATCATTTGAAAAAGGGAATTCCCTTCCATTAGGACCAGGTTTCACAAGCTTCCTTTTATGCTCTCAAAGATACCTTGATCCGAGCGTCATTAATGTATTCCCCTAATTATCAGAATGACTATTTCCTGTATCTCGCCACTGCAGATACAACCATTGCTATGGTTTTTGTCCAAGAAGAATATGGGATTGAACATCCGATCTATTATTTGAGTCGTAATATCAATGATAAGTAAGTTAAGTATTCTTACGTGGAAAAGATAGCTTTGGCTTCCGTTCAAGTTGTATAGATATTTCGCCACTATATCCTGCTCCGAAAGACCACTGTCATTTTGGATTGCAACCCTATGACATACATCTTGTTACGTCAATTGCTGGGGGGGAAATATTCAAAATGGATCTTCATTTTGTAGGAATTTGATTTGGACTTCATCAAATAAAATTCAAAGAAATATCTAGTTTTCACTGAGCTTCTTTGCGACCTTCCCTCTACTGTCATCGACTCAACAATGGAACCATCAATTCTGGATGAGTCTCTGTTTATGATCTCATCATCTAACCCTTGGTATGGAGATATATTGATCTATCTCCAAACCCAAACTTTTAGGTCCGATACCTCTCACTTGCAACAACGATGTATTCGATATCAAGCCAAATATTATCTAATCATTGGTGACACCCTTTACTGTCGCAGTATCCATATGATTTTTCGTAGGTGCCTCACACATGAGGAAGCCGAGAAAGTTCTAAATGATTGCCATTCTAGTGCTTGTGGTGGACATTTATCGGGTCATGCTACCACACAGAAAATTCTCTGTGATGGTTACTTTTGGCCTACCATATTTAACAATTGCATTATTGTTGTCAGAAGTTGTCATGCATGCCAGATTTTTGACCTTAAAAAACTCGATTTCCACCTGCATCGCTACATCTTGTCATCGTTGTTGGACCATTTGCGAAATGGGGCATTGATTTCATGACATGTAACCCTCACTTGGCCGAGGGGCATGGGTATATTATTGTCCTCGTTGACTGTTTTACGAAATGGGCCGAGGTGATGCCTACATTAAACAACAGTGGTGAGACAACTACACTTTTTTTCTTCAACCTTGTGGTTGCACGGTTTGGTGTACCAAAAGCTATAGTTACAGATCATGGTTTGAATTTTTGCAATCACATGATGACTAAATTAACTGCCAAGTTAGGACTCTCACATGATAGTTCTACTCCTTATTATCCACAGGCTAATGGACAAGTTGAAGCCATCAACAAAGTCCTTAAGCAAATGCTTCAACGAATGATAGGAGTTCACAAATGAAACTGGCATTTGATCTTGTACTCAGCTTTGTGGGCTTACCAAACCTCGGTAAGAAACGCAATTGGATTCACACCTTTCCAATTGGTGTATGGCCTTGAGGCAATCTTGCCAATACAATGTGAGATTTCATCACTAAAACTCGCAATTGACTTATTACATGACATTTTTGATGAGGAAGCACGTTTCTTAGAACTCATCCATCTAGATGAAACATGTCGTGACGCCGCATTGGCTAATGAAGCACATGAGAAATGAATTAAGGTGCAATGTGACCGCAATGTCAAGCCTCGCATATTCTCATAAGGAGACTTGGTCTTGCTTTATGATCAGGAAGCCGATAAATTAGGAATAGGAAAATTTGAACCACTATGGATGGGCCCCTACATTGTCAAGCATGTTTTGGAAAAAGGCACTTATGAGTTGGTTGATTATGATGGAATTCCATTGTTGCAGCCCCGAAACGGGCTGTATCTTAAATGTTACTATGCTTGATTGTGCATAGTAAAAACATTGTATATATGCTTTGATTGCATGTGTGTGTCACAGTGTGACTTTTAGAGTTTTTATGTGGTTAGTAATCCGCTTTGCATTTGTTGCAGATGTCAGAATCTTTGGAACCATTTGTTGGTTATGCTGATGGTGCTAGTCGTAGTACGTAGAACCTATCCTCTACAACATGGGCCATATTCGCTCCAAGTGGTGAGTTAGTGAGTTTTCAAGGGATTTGTATCAGTCGTTATACGAACAATATCATTGAGTATAGCGCATTGATTGAACTCCTCTCTGATTCCATTTCACTTGGCATTCGCCGAATCATCATTAGGCTAGACTCACAACTTGTCGTACTACAACTTACGAATGTTTATACCATCCGAAATCCAACTATTCATCGTATATTCCTTAGAGTTCATCTCTTGGAAAGACATTTTGATTACATTCAATATCAACACATTTCCAGAAACTTTAACACATTGACTGATTCTTTAGCGAATTACGTGTTAAATAGACATTTATGACATATGTAAAGAGTAAATTTTCAATTCACATCAATAGTTGAATAGGATTACACATAACCATACAAAAACACTGAAAGTAAAATAGATAGATGTTCAAAGTTTTTACAAAAATTTATGTCCAAGACATGTTGGTCATCTGACCTCAAAACCTCAAAATTCATACAGTAAATCATCCTAAGTAGATCTAATGATGCTCATGATAACAGGTTACTTCCTAATCTATCATGCACAATAGCCTCATCCAACAGCTAGGTACACCAATAGTATGGCGTTGTAGTCTCATCGGTAACTCCTCGATCCGAACATCCGGTATACCGAGGGTTAACCCCTCTATATGATGCTGCAACTCCACCAGTGTCTTGATCAGATCTAAATCCTGGAGAACTGCTCTTCTCACATTTCTCCCCGTTGGTTCACCCGCCTCCTGTTGATAACCCATTGGTCGAACAGTGCCAACATCTGTATACATGAGAACATTTTTATTTTAGTCTTGGAAACATCAAAAAACACAAAAACATGTAAAAACTCAAAAACAAATGGTCAAAACAATTTACCTATAGCACCCCATTGAGCACCCACTGGTAATCTCAAATATGGATCTCTATGGAAATCCATCCCTGCATATGGATGCTCCTCTATGACAATATGTTGTTGACAGAGCTAATTGAAGAATGCGGTAGAAAATGAGATTGATGACTAACCAGCATGTCTAGCCATCAACTCTACTCATCTCTGCATCGGTGGATCTATAGGACCAGCTAAACTCAGTGTCACATGCTAAGGTTGCATCAGTGGAATTCCCTCCAAAGTAAAAGTGATCAAGATCGATCCATAGCGGAAATTTTTTGTCTTACCAGTTTTTACTTTAGTTAGTTGCTCTTTCATCAAAGGGAATATTGCCTCACACTAGTTAAACATAGTTGCCTCGTGACACTCGAGCACATACTGCATGTATGATCTATTCGCGACATGAAGTGTCATGCTACCTGCCAACTTTGCGATAGTAAAGAGGATTGTTCACAAGGGCATATCACGAACATCCCTGATGCTTATCTTTACATCTTTACTAGGTTGTGTACCTGGCTGGCAGAATTGTCGAATGTAGTCCCTCATTGATTCACCCCCACTGGCAGAACCTGAAAGAGAAATGGGGGCACCACGTCTCGACAATCCTGTGAGAAAGTAAATATCATCGGTCAATATAGGGAGCACTTTGTCCCCTATGTGAAAAACCTGTTCCACTGGATCCCATGAATTAACCATGAACTACAATAGTTCTAATTGTTGCCTCATCCTGTTGAAAAGTGTGCAACAAGAAATGCTTGTTGAGAATGCAACAAGATGATGGAGCTTAGTGGAAAGGAGTCACCTTCACTAAGTGGGCCCGCAGGCAAATTATGGCGCAAAGTCTATTTTTGGATCACAGCAGGAGTGATCACAACAGGAGTGATCACAGCAGGAGTGATCACAACGGGAGTGATCACAGCAGGAGTGATCATAGCGGGAGTGATCACAGCGGGAGTGATCACAGCAGGAGTGATCAGAGTCTATTTTTAGACTGCTAGTCAAAAATAGAAAAGTCAAATATTATTGTCTCATAATAATATTTGGACTATAAACTTTATCTTATCCTCTTGGAGCACTTCAGTCTGAGCTACAGATGTGGCACATGCAACTGTCATAAGGAAATATGTTTTCTTATGAGTCAGTTGAGCTATTGCATGCAGGACTTCAGTGAGAACTCAAGCAGTGAGTTCTGTGGAGTTAGATGAACAGTTAATGGAGTTGTGTTCAGTTTGACTTAGTTGAACTAGTTGTATTTAGTCTAACTGATCAATAGACTAAGTGATGAGTTGTGTGAATTAGTTATTAATTAATTCACTAATTATTAACTCATAATGCAACTGAAGAATACATCAGTTAACTCAGTGCATGTGCAGTTCAGTGGAGACAGGTGTTAGAGGTTGAGATTGCTATCAGTTGTGCATGAGATTGTGCACATGCATGGGATTGAGTTATGCCAATGATCTCTGCGCAGTGTGGGCCAATACCAAGTGAAATATAGCTTGTGCTCACGTGATTCCCAGTGTGGGTGATTCTCTTGAGGTAAAAACAAGTTTGGTTCAGCCATTCTCATTCATTCTTGAGCAGGTATTGAGCTGTGGAGGAAGGCAAGCAGAGGGGAGATTTGGAGATCAGATCTGAGCTGTATTGTGTGTAGCATGTGGAGATAGTACTGAGTACTTGTGAGGAGTATTGTACTATGTATTGTTACATGATTCAATCACTATACTATATAGATAGTTGGGGTTTTTAGCGAGATGCTTTCCCCGGGAAAATACTGTGTTGATATGTGTGATTGATGCTTCTATGTACACCTGTGAATGTTTCTGCTTCTGTAAATTGATGATCAACGTAGAGGAGGTTATGTATTATGCATGTTCCGCTTATAAGTGTATAATCAGGATAATCTCTGTGAATATGTGTCATATGATTCAAAATTTCTACACATCCTGGATAACCTGAAATATTTGAGTAACCCACAATCTCTTAGGGCTTCAATAGTACCAGGATCATTTAGGGCAACCATATCATGCTCTTCATGTTCTCTTTCACACCATGTGATAGCCATTCCGATCTGATCAAAGTCTGAAATCACACCATAGGCTTAGTTAGGATCCATTTCATGCAAAAAACTGAAGAGATTTTGGGTAGAAATGATGAATCAAATTTCTAAATTGTGCCCAATGCACCCCTGATATTTAGACAGTGCGATGTAGAGAAGTTCCCTTTTGTTTCACTTCTTTACAGCGCAGTTTTCGATGCATAAGGGTGTGTTGATCCTAGGGCGTGATATATTTACCCTAAAAAAAATTCCTGAAATTGAAAAAGAATGACCTTAAATGAAATAGAAGAGGTAGATCTCCTACCTGGTCCTGACAGCATGAAGAATGATCCACAGAATCTCCCACAATCAGCTGCTGAAGTTTGAGGTAAAAAACTGGTTCAGAGCACAAAACTGAATGGTAAATGTCAAATGGTAAAATGACTTGGTAAATTCTTGTTTTATGGTTATTTCATGTTCATTAAATGAATAAACTATAGTTTTTACCTATTTTTACCAATGAAACAGGTATGTTTAATTCATTTGGTGGTTCTTTGAGCAGGTTTACAGCTAACATAGTGAATTTTACATGCCTGATCGTAAAATGTACTTTTGACCACAGAGCATACTTTTATCTCTTTTTCGAGATTTTTTAAACATTGAAAAAGGAACCCCCCTAGAGTCCTCTTTCAACTCTTTTCAACCTCTCAAAATATGAAAAGTTTGTCGGGCGGTTTCCCTTTTCAGCTCATAAACAGATTAGAAACAACATCTACTTAGTATAAGTTTAACCCTTTTCTGGACTGAGATAGATTACTTACGAAAGAGGAATACGTTGATTGAACATGGTCAATAGGTTCTCTCTTGTATTATTTTATGCTTTTTCAAACTTGAGAGACAAATTTACGAAAAAGAACTTGTGGAGTTTTCATCTTGTCCCCTTTCAAACTCTTTAAATATGAAAAGGATTGGGTTCTCATTATCGTTAAATTCGTTAAAGCATCAAATAACGACAAACTTGTCCATCATGACAAGACCGAGTTTCACCTTCACTAGACTCATTAAAACATCACATAGTGATGGATTCACCTGAAGGGTAGAATTATACATCAAGCATATGGTATCCTCCTTAATCTTGTTAAAAAATAAAGAGGTATTGGTCAACAATGATTGGGGAAAATGGGAAAAGGGATAAATCACTTTATGGTAGCAAGTCGCTCTTGAACATGACACTTTTACCTCATCTTTGTAACTATTTGGGTTGGGTTATCTGCTTGATGGTTATCATACCTATGGTCTATAACACCATCCATCACTTTGGTTTTGGGTCAATGTTTCCAATTCATTCAATGTCACCGACATGTTCAAGAGAAGTCACTCAGTAAACTTCATCCTTTGCAATACTCATAAACCTTCATTTTCATGACCGCCATTCCTGAACATTGTGTCATTAGTCATATTTTGTCTTCAAAATCATTACACTCGCTTTGTGTCGTTGATGGGGTATACATCAAGGCCCTCTTGCGACGAGTCGCTTCTTGTCGACATCAACACATTATCCAGAAAGTTGACTTAGAAACACCCTTCCATTACCTTGAGGCTTGCATACATTAATGGCAAGTTTCTCGCTTTCAGCGACAGGTTGACATCACAGGCCTTCAACCAGAAGAATTTGTATGGTGTTCGACATCAAAACATCTATTCACAACATGCAGAATGTATTGTAGTACCTTGAGAATCATTATCATTATTGGTGATTCTCTCGCGTCTGTTAACAACTTAAATCATTGGCTAGCAATCAGACGGTGTATTCCCATGTTTGACTTCAGATCACATTTTCACATGGTTAGACTCGTACTTGAGCAAACGATTGGACGAGATAGAGGACCCCGAATCTAGTTTCACCCATACAGGCTGTGATTTTAGGAGAGTACTAAATAATATGTACGATGGCTTTACATAAATATTCACCTTATCATGGATCTATATATGTAGACGATTATCTGATTTATGTACATGTAATGAAAAATTTATATGTTGAGCATGGGTATGCCTTCCCTCAGCAATTCATGAAAAATTCAAAGATATCATGATATTATGTATTGTAATTGATACAGGTCGTCGTCTGCTTCAGATCCTCCTCGTCACATCTTAAAGCATATCACTCAACATTATCATTTCTGACTTCATGCTTTAGGGGCAATTGCTATAGGTATATTTGGACACATCACTTCCGACGATCAAATCAGTGTAAACAAGGTCTATCAAACTCTAATTCAGTTGCTACATGCCCTAGACATGCCACCTCATTGAGTGCTTTCATCCATGAGAGTGTCCTGACTTCAAACCTTGCTGAAGTGCTTCCTTGGGTCACCAACACACCCCTGGTCAGGGGTAAATGCTCTGCAGAGCAACTAGCCCCATTCAAGGCTACGTTGCAGAGCACCTAAGCCCACTCAAGCCTACGCTAGGTGAGAATCCTTGAACTGTTCATTGGATCCTAAGTATATTCCTCCTTTCTAGAGCCTTCTAGAAGGAACCTAGCTCCTATCCTATCAAGATGAGCTCGACTTAGGATAGCCTTGGATCATCTAATCCTCTATCATCTCATCCAATTGAACATGGAAACTAATCATCCAATTATGGAAAACCATTCAATTTCATATTAATGACAAAACCACTTGCATTCATCTATAAATTTCTCTCCCATCATAGAGCCAAAGAGCTTGGATATTATAGAGAAATACTTTTGGTTTAGAGACTTGAAATCATTGTCAAAGTAATGTTATGCTACTAGATTGATGTTGCTATTGGTGTGATGAGGGCTTTCACTAAGCTGGATGAGTGACACGAGGTCAAACCACATTGGGTGTAACTTCTTCTATCAATCAATAAAATTGTTTGTTCCCTTTCCAATGCTTTTGTCTATATCTATGATGAATGTATGTTCAAATGTTGTCGATTCCATTTGTTTACAATAAATATATCATATTCTTTGATTGTTGTCGTCTTCTGTTTATGTTGGCAGGTACCAATTGAGCAAATTCAATTTGAGCGGGAGCAACTCAAAGGAGATGAAAGGAAGCGAAGGGTCACAAGTAGGTTCTTTTATCTTATCTATTTATTGCAGGAAAAGGTTAAACATCTTTACTTTAGTTGTTCTAAGTGTAACTACCCACATAGGCAAGATATACTTATACGTAGGTATAAATTCCCTCTAAATGACCATTAATCCATAAACGAATCAACACATAGGGTCTTCTTTTGGTTTGTTCACAACTCAATTTGTGAACAACTCCTAGACTACCCATTTCTACTCCTTAGTTCTTAGGGACTTCTTTCCTCTATTTTCTTCATGTGCTACTCCAATGAGGCAAGATTAGGGCATGGAGGGCTTCCCTCTATCACTACAAGGTGTTCTTATATTCAATAACTTGGGCTCAACAAATGGTCCGCTTGGCTTCCTTATTTTTCCTTCAAAGAGTCAACTCCTTACCTCTCTTCTTCTTCCCTTATAACAATTGCTCATTTTCCTTCAAGAGGTTGTACTTAGGGCTTGGAGAAAGCCACTACAACCCTCCCAATTTTTTTCCTTTTGACTGCTCCAAATATGTCCTAAAGTAGGACAATTGACCATCTAGAAAAACACCAACTTAGGAGAACAATTACCTCTGATTTGAAGACACCTTCTTCTTCTGCTCTTTCACGGTCCTATGCACTCTTAAGATCTAATATTTTTGGCTTGGTTAGGGAATTGCAACAACCCTTTGTACTTCCTAAACTCTCTTCCAAAACTATGTTGGAACCCTTCCCTAATAGATTTCCTTATCTATCATCATACTCGACCTTCCCACAACAATTTTCTTGGTTGTTTTGTGCCCTCAAAATGAATCTTTCATCCACCAAACAAACCATGAGAAGGATTTGGCGGTACTTTCAATCCAAAAAAACTCTCAGCCCCTACTCCTTTAAGAGTTCAAGTTTCCAACATGAACATATCAAAACTTTTCCCAAGCAGCTATCCCTTTGCTCTAACTCAGACCTGTAATAGACACAAATAGACCCAAAAACTAGCCCCTTATTGCTTCGTCCTTGTCTTCCTAAGCTATGGCTACTTTAGATGCTCTCCTCTTATGATGATTCAAACTTGACTAGGTGAGAATGAGACTACTCCTCACTCTTATATATATGGATCTTATTGTGGAAACATCTAACCCTTAAGGGCATGTCCTAATTCAAGGCCAACTTTATTTTTGTGCTACAAGCCCACACAAAAAATTCAAAATTTATTATCTCAACTTCTAGACCTCCTCTATTGGTGCTTGAAGCTGCCCCTTTCTCATCTAAGGGTGATCTTACATCTCCAAGGGTCAAATCATCAAATCTCTTCTTGGTTTTAGGTCCACTCCTTTGGGTGAGAAACCCCCAGGCTTGGGTTCTTATCCCACAAGTGACTTTGTGATTCCAATTCCTCCACAACCATGTCCCCTAGGGTTTGGAGTACCTTCAAATATACCAATCTCAACATTTTTAATGAAACTTAAAGTACCCAACCACTCAAGATGGCCTATCAGGTTTCTTTCACAACACACACACACACACACACATGTGGGTGCATGTGTGTACATGTGCATGTTTTCACCAAAGGAAAAAAAATCCATATATTAAAAGGTAAAACAAATAAATTACATGATAGACCCTTTGTACCTTAGAAACATTCCCAAATTTGGAAAATGATCCTTGAACCTCATAAACATTCCCAATTTATGCATGCTACCATTGATGGTCTCTATAGTTGGGGATTGTTGATTTTCCATAGCACTCAAGAATTTGATCTTGGACACAACAATACTACTTTGTACAACAGAAAATAATAGCAGTGAATCAAGATATACACAAGACACAAATTTTCCAACCCAAATTTGTTATATTAACAATCTTTAATACGATAGTTTAGGGATCCTCTATGAGGGATCATGGCCCTTTAAAATCAACGTGATACAAGACAATACTAGGGATTGGTATCAATAATATATGATAACCAGTCTGTTATGAACAAAGTACAACTGACCTACTTCCTAATGTAGCACGCTCCTCGGCTCCTTTTAGTCCACATACCCTGAACACGTCTATTGGCCCTTTTTCTTCCCAATTTGTAGCTCAACAATATTCCTCTATCAGTCAACACAACTCTTTTAGGTCACTGAACATAGGATCAACCAACTCTTCCCTCTACCTTCTCCTTAGTCCATCAAGGATGTCAACAAATAAGGTCTCCCTTATGCCCATTACTTGCTCCACTCTTTCTCCACAAAACACAAGTCTTAGGGCAATGGAGGTTGCCCACTTTCCACTGAATTTGACCACTGTAATATAGTGAACTAGGGTTGTACAATAAACCCTCTTGGCTTCCCTTTTCTCATTCAAAGGATCAACATCTAGGCTCCAATATCTCCACCTCTCCTATCAGCCTTGTATTCCTTCACAAAGACTAAACTTAGAACACAATAGGGCAACTTCCAATATCCCTCCAACCTATACTTAAGCTTCCCACACAAACTTTCCAAAATACCTCACCACCTACCAATGCATAAACATGGAAGAACAACAAACATACCTTTACAAGGGATGACTTCCACTAACTTAATTCTCCTTGGACTATGCATCTAATATTGAAGTTTTTTCCCTTTGGTTAGGGCATGTATACAATAATACACTAGCCTAGATTCTGGCCTATAAACCTCCTTCAAAACCTATGTAACCCTTCGTCTTCAAGCCTCCCTTCACTATGTTGTAACTCTACCTAATATATGTTGTTGTTCTAAGGTTATTTACCTCTATCCAACTCCCATCTAGGGTTTCAACCCTCCTATAACATGCACAAAAATGTTTGGCATGATGCATAGAGAATTACACTATAAAAGTGAGCAAACAATTTCCCTCAACCTCAGCCACCAACTGCACAAACTTGGCCTGTACCAATCACATAAAGGGACACAAGAAACTCAACTCCTTCTTCCTTTGATAAGGCTCCTGTTTTGGTTACTTCAAAAATTCTTATCCTATGATGTGTTTCTCATGTGATGTGCCAAATTATGTCACAACTTGCTTCTATTTATATGCTACTCGGGTGCAACAACCAACCCTTAAAGGGAATGTCTACAAACCAAGCTAATCAAAAAATTTATGTCACTTATCCCACTCATATAAATAAAAAAATATATTCCTTCATTTGAACAATTCTCCCATAATTTCCTTAGTTTCCCCTTGCTCAATTAAGGGTGCCACACATGTAACCATGGTCAAACATCCAAAATCATACTTGGTTTTGTTCCCACAACTTTGGGTCCAAAACCCACTGCTTGGGTACTTTGTCCATAAAGAGATTTTGTTGTGCCAACTCACACAAGCTAGGTACCCATGGTTGTGGAGTACCTCCCAAGCTACAAAAATCAACAAGGAAATTCTCAAATCTCATCAAATGCAACCCTTGCTTTCTCAACAAATTGAAGTCATTAGCTAATCTATTATAAGGTAACTCATCAAGGTAATGAATCTTGTCATGAAGGTCACAAAGAATTTTAGAGGCTTCCCATGACCTTCCTTTCTTACAATTCAGATCCATATCAATCATGTAAGTGATGTAATCAAGTGCCATGCCATGATCTACCATGTCTTCAAGATCTTTACTAGCATCTTGTAGTCTTCCTTCAAGTGAAATATTACTAACAAAATTATTATAAATGTGCTTATTAGGAAATAATCCTTTGTACAACATATCTTTGTAAAAATCAGAAGCTTCTTTTTTCCTACCATTCTCGCACAACCCTTGAATGATGCAGTTAAAGGTATATGGATTTGAACTGCATAGTTACAGACCCATTTTGCAAAAAATACTTACAACTTCTTTGATTTCTAAAGCTAGGGAGTAGATTTGATAGGAAAAATTCAATGTGATAAATGATTGTGAAAAACACTAGCAACTTTCATCTGCTTGTACAATGACCAAACACTAATCACCAAGAAGTTGAGGAATCATTATTCCAGGACTTCCCTGACATCTTGAAATTCTAGCACAATCAAAGGAGATTGTTTGGAGGTCCCTATAAGGATGGTGAGTTAGCCTTGAAAATTTTCCTCATGAATAGTATTTATGACTTCCTAGTATGGATAATAGAAGAAAGTAGAGAGGGAGCCACCTGATTCCTGGTAATGTATTAAAACTTCTAGTTCTCACAAATATGACATCTAGATAGGAGATGCTCCTTCGACTTAGTGTTTTTCAAGTGTTATAGTAGGCAAGTCCCAAGAAGGCATCATATTTGGTGATTGGTTTTAACCCAAATTGAGTGAGAGCCTAATTAGAAATTTCCAAAATGGATCTTGAAACTCTATATCAAGTTTTTCCATGTATATGTAGTTTTGACATTAATCTCTTTTAGTTGCATGAAGTGCTCAAAATATAAATACATCTTGGGTCTAAGACACTCAGGGGATGTGATTCAAGTGACCTGGATGTATTTCCTGTAGATATGTTCTCTAATCACTTTTTTCAGATCTTGCTTCGATAATAGGAAGTGATTTTGAGAATCTAAAGAATACTTGAAAGGTGGGGTGAGTGAGGAGAAGCCCACCCACTAAAGTAGCATGGAAGCATAGTTACTAGGATTGTGAGTCAAACTTGTGAGTTATTGAGTTTGAATCTGATCAGACCCTAAATGATTTTTTCATCACATTTTTTAGTCAAAATTGGTTTGATCAAGTTAGACTTACTACATTTAAATTCTGCTAGGCATGTGTCAAATTATATTTATAACATTATATTGTAATTGCGAGTATTTCCCAAGTTTTTGTTGAGTCCAATTGGAAATATGTTTAAGTCCATGGTCTCCTAGTGAACTTGAGCCTCAATTTGTGGAAATAAATTATACATGACAACCACTTTATTAGCCCAAAAAAAAATTGATCAATATCTCAACTCTCATTCCGCAAACATAAATTATACATGATCGCCCATATTAGCTCAAGAAAAATTTGATCAATGTCTCAACTCTTGAATTTAATATTGTTACAATATTTCCAGTGGTGAAAATAATTATCCACACTTAATAGTGCATATTATGTTATTTCCCAATAGTGTGGCCTTCCAAGTAACTGGACCTAGTGAAAAGTGACCATAGAGATCCATGGCTCAATTCCAAGCCACTTTTCAGCTTTTTCCTTCCTAGAAAATAATAAAAGATATTAGTTACAACCTAACCATAGAAACAACACGTGTAAAGGCTATGATTAGATATCACATATGATAGGAAATAACAAGGCTACCATGCAACAAATACCCTACAAAAATTACCTTTGGCTCTAGAGGGGCATTCCATATTTTATTCAAGGCTTGTATAGGTAGAAATTCTATAAAGTCCCAAAACTTTATTTATAATTGTATTGTTGCATCTAAAGCTAGTTTCTGACTAATCCATTTGTACCCATAAATATGACTGTTCCTAACAAATGATTTTTTTTACTATTTCACACACTATACTTATTCCAATTATGTAGAGGATTGATACTGATCTTGGAGGAGACAGTATTGGAAATAAGATTTTTTCCATTTTTCAAAAGTAAACTTAATTGAAATTTTTAGGTGAAAGTTTTCCTTAAGCTATGACCTTTGAATTTAGTCTATTCTCTCATGTGATAAATTTCCTTTAGCATTCTATTTATCCTTTCAAGAAAAATGCAGGTTGATGAATTGCGGGTTCTTTACCAATGGCTTGTTCCATATTCCAATTCTTAATATTTTGGGTTATAAGTGAGATTTCTATTTTAAATGGGGTTGGGATAAGCCCCCCATCTAGCGTGGGATGATTTTGGTCCTTAGGAGTGAGCCCACATTGATCATTAGATGGTTTAGGATTTGGAATGACTAGTCCATAACAGCGATTTCCTTACTTAGATTCCTTTGAAGGCTTCCTTGTCTAGAAATTGCAAAAGGAAGGTGTGGATATTTATCACTCTAACGTGCTGGAGGCTAATCGTACAAACAATATTTTAATTCTTGTATAGCCTATCTGGGATGAGTTGAGTGTGCTGGAGAGTTGAAAAGAAACTCTCTACTCGTGGTGAAAGGGGAAGTTCCCAATAATTCAAGCACTAGTAGATATCCAACTCTACTTTATGCATCTACCAAATTATTTTCCTATATAGATCAACACAAATTAGCAAGTTCTCATGTTAGGGGAAATTCTTAATAGTTTATGATTCATTAAACATAACATATTTCATTTTCTTCTAAATGAGGAAAATAACTTCTATTTTTGACTGGTTTCCTAGTGCCATGTTATGAAAAAATCAACAACCTGAGGAAGTTTAACACATATGAGGATCATTTCTAGGAAATGGAGGCAAGGAGGAATTCACCAGTTGACCACATAATTTAGTCAAAACAATCTGATGGAAGCCTTGTCATATGGACATTATTTGAACATATGCTTAAGGATTTCAGGCCAATTGCATAAAGGGTACTTAAACTTAGGAATGCCTTAATCAATTAGTCTCTTATCAAGGACAAAACCCCTAAGAATAAGGACGAGGAAAATGTGGTCTTTTTGGCTCCTATCACTGATTTCTAGACACTGCAAATTTGTAAGAGGCAATCCTTTTGTTGAGATTTGAGAAAATTTAATTGATCATCGAAAATAGGCTTGTTACAATAGCATTTGTCACCATCAACTGCCTTGGCCTTTTCTAGGTTACAAGAAATACCTATTTTTTCCATGTCTCAGTGCTCAAAATACCCAGAAACACCAAACTCAAGTAGTTTTACCATATATTATATAAGGTTTCCAAATGTATAAACATTATAGTGTATGGTTGGCGGTGTTTCCAAGATGTTTCATCCATTTCTATTAATGTGATAGATTTTTTTTTGAAAGTTTCCAGACCTACCTAAGTGCCCATGAGGGGTGTGGAACACATATGAAATTATAACCCTATCCACACCAGTGACCCTTTGAGACAAAACAAAGATAGGGAATTGAGCTATGAGGAGTTTGTCGCCTCGGTAATGACTTGTAATTTTAAATTCTTAAAATAAAAGTTGACATTTTCCTTTATCTAGTTCCTTCTTTGTGAGAAATAATGCGTTTAAATCTAATTTTGGCTATATTGATCCCTTTAATGTGATAAATAATGCATTGAAATCTAGTTCCTTCTTTGTCATTTGCAGTTGTACTTTGTCAATGGATTTTCTCCTTTGATTTTCTATTCTCTTATTACTATAAGTTTTGAATTGATATTTTCCACATTTAATTTATATGTTGGGGGAATCCAAATTGTCCATTCTAGGAAGTTGGATAAATGGATTGAGGACTTATGGTCATGGATGTTAAAATTCAGGGATGTAGTCTACCCATTTTATTTTCAGGTAAATCATTAGTTTCTATTTGAAGGTTTTCTATTGTTTGTGCTCCTCAAGATCTATGGTTGTTGACTAGTTTGTTATGTGTGTACTACAACCTAGAACAGATGGAGTAAAATTGTTAGCAATAAAATTTGTAGAGAAAACAATTTTACTTTTCACACTTGATCCAAATGGATCTCAATCACCACTTCCCCGACAAAATAGTGATGGTACAATAATATGTCTTTTTGGTCTGTTTGCATTTAAGAGAGGATAAGGCATAAAGGTAGAATTTACTCCCTTGAACTGTATGGGTTTTGTAGGCTTTTTTCAATTAATTATCTTACAACGTATCCTTTGTTATGATCCTCAAGATATTTATGTGCAGATGCTTCCTGAAGGATTTAAATATCATATTGATATATGTTGTTTCCATATAAAGATGCAAGTTGAGAACTTGTAATATAACATGGTTGGTTGGAGCACATCATGTTCTTGATCCAAAATTTATAGGCCAAGAAGAAAACAAGAACTTAGGACACATATTGGACCTATTGCGTTCACCTGATATCACAATGCTTTAGAGTTCTGTAATTATTGTTATCATCAATAGGTATTTTTCTGGTTCTAATTTTCTTACATTAGGCTTTGTTTTAGAATGGTAATTTTTTATGCATAAGACAACATTACAGTGAAAATTACACTACAACCAGACCAATAAAGATGAAAAAAAGAACATATGTAGAAAATTTGAATAGTTAGGAGTGATGTATTTGTGGGATGGATGGTACTTTAATTTTTTGTGACACTTTTCCTATTGCATATCTTTCTAGATGTGTTGGTGTTTCGAAAGATTTTTTACCTGAAGGGGATTGGTATTGTCCTGAGTGTTTGGTGAAAGAAAGAACCAAAGGACTTGATGCATTGAGTGGTTTGCAAGGACCTAAGATAATGGGTTATGATCCATATAGATGTGTATACTTCTATGTTTATGGTTAATTGTGAGTGTAAGTTAAACTTTTGATGGCTCAAGTTATAGGTTTTCTATTATTTTTTTTCTATGCATTTTTTATTGAGGTTCTTTATGATTTTTTCTATGTTTTTTATGATTAGGTTCACATGGGTGGCCTAAATCCCCATTACACTTGTGATTTTTACTGTCTAGTGTGGTTTCAGTAAGGAAGTGTTCTAAATGCTTAGACTATTGGCCAACAAATGTAAATGTTTTTGGATTTTCATTTCCATCCATGCATAGGGAATTCACAAGCCAAATGGTTGTTGAAAGCTCTCATCGAACTTCTCTAAATCAAGAAACTATGGATCACTTGAAATTGTATCAAAATATTTCTACTCCAGTTAGTATAAGTAATTTTCTTGTGGAGGATTTTCTAAATAGCTGTAAACCCATCTTCATAGGACTAAGTCCTATTGGGAGCATGGTATATATTGAAAACCCCAAATGTATGATTTTATTAATGAAGGGCATTTTCGAAGCAAATAGCTACAAAGTTAGCCTTTTCTCATTTGCTTATCCACCTTTAGATGCTTCCATAAAATCTTTTTTTGGAGAATTTTTGGGTGCCAACAAACTTCATGATGCATCTGCCAATTTAAAAATAGGCTAATTTGCTATTATGGTTCCATGTTGTATAGTTTACTATTCCCCAAATGTTATGTAGAAATACATCATGGTGATAGTGGAACAACTGCAACAACATTACATGTTCGAGTACCCAATATAATTTTCCCTTTCATACTAGACCAATTTTATTGGGTTGAATGTGTGAATTGGATAAGGTTTGCACCACCACCATTAAAGAAGAAACATCTTATCCTAGATAAAGATGAAGATAGTACTATGGAAGCTTTAAATCCTCTTTGGACTCAATCCATATGGCTATGGCTGCTAAAATGAAAGATCATGTAGCTGACATTGCAAAAATAATTTGTTTTGAGGATGTAGCTAAAAATTCTATAAATATTCTTTTAAATAAGGTCTACATTTCAGCAAATAGGATGTTCTGAAAATTAAAGGTTAGGAATTAAAGTCATACAAAATATGTTGGGGAGATTTGGTCCTGGTATGATATTCCAGATATTTGTTAGGATCTCATCATCATGCAGGCCATGATGTTACCTTATGGAGCCACTTTAATGCAAAAATCAACTGCTAGACATATTTTCTAATGAGGGTTGTATTCTGGTGAAAGATATTATGGAGTTTCGTGAGGCCCATGATGACCAAAGTTTGATTATTTTATGTTTACTCTCTTTTTTGTTCAAGGAGGCTTATTTTGGAGGTTGTAGTGAAGATTCCCAATTGAAAAGTCTATTATAACAGTAAATACATTAGTGAGTAGAAAAGTATGGGCCTCTAACAAAAAAAATCAAAAGGAGATTTTATTAGATGGACTCTGTAGTTTAGATTGTATCCACTAGTGTTAGTACCTAAATGCAACATTTGTTCCATTTCCATATTTAAATGGTTGATGGTCACACATTCCAATTTGCTTTGATAGTTTTTTAGATTGTGGAAATTTTGTAGATAAAGTAAGAGGAGATATGTGATGGTTGGTGATGATTTGACCTCGGACCTATCTTGGAGAATACGTAGGATCCCCTAAGTTGCTTAAAAAGATTGTCTATTTGTGACAACAAATAGTTTTTTTTTTTTTTATAGTTACTCCTTAAAGTAGCCTATAGTTTGTGCACATTTGTGTTTTAACATCCTTTATCACAAATACAATTGGTGATCCCAAAGGAGAGACACTTCGTCTAATAGGACCTTTCTCCAATTTCTTTTGCAATTGAAACTTGAACTCCAAAAATTATAGTGTTGTAATAGAGTAAGGAATGTTCAACACGGGTTGGGTTTCTTGCATTAAATCAATGGGGAACACATATTTTCTTTGAGGAAGTAAACCCAAAATTTCTTCTAGAATTTCATCTTTGAAGTCTTTAAGATATGGTGCTCATTTGTGGTTGCATTCTCATCCTTTATTCCTCCATATTCTCTACCTTAACATCATATAATTTGCATCACTTTCTAAAGGACCATTTGAATGGCAGTTATCATAATTTTCCAAACTTTCATAGGATTATTTATCTCTTACACAATCATAAGCTCCCCCTGATCATCCACACACCATAATTTTATTCTTGTGATTCTATTAAACTATGTTATGCATATAAATATTCCTTGAAAATCATTACATCATATACTCTAAGTGGTGTAAGGTATAGGTTCAATTAGTCGGTAAGATGTTTGACTCAAAGTGAGGAGTTTCTATTAATTTTTTCAATTTTATCTTTTTCATTTTCATGTTCATCATTACTCATAGAAGATTACTTTCATCAACATCCTTATTTCATTCAAAATACATATCTATATTTCCAATCCAAATATATTTTATGCATATGGAAATCTAAAGAAAAAACAATACCATGATTAAATTGTGGAGTAGAATGAGTACATAATAGGTCTTGGGTGTCAACATAGTAAGCTATGTTTTTTTTTCTCTTTTGGCTCTTCTTTCAAGTTTTGATGCATTTTCAAGTCCCTATTGAACTGGTACAGAGAATATGCCCTATAGTTTTTTGTATGCTCATTTTTTACTTGATGGATATGGCCTCCAAAAAATGACCTCTATCAAAGATTGGGTCCTCGATTACTCCATTTGAAGTGCGAAATTGTTGGGTATGTTGCCAAATATTTTTAACATTTTAATGATTATAATTTGAGAGCACGTGTTACATCTCTCTAGGTTAAAAAGGGATAATTTTTTTATATCCAACTTATAGACAATTTATATTGTGAAATTTATGAGTTTAGGAGCTTTCACCGATCTATACCTTCTGATCTTGTACTTTGAAGGGACGCTTGATTATAAAAATATCATTTGTAATAATGCAAATTATAATGGCTATTTTCTTGGAAAGGTAATAGAAAAAAAAGCTTGTTTTTCCTTTGGCATGGCATTGTTATTTAGAGAGACCTTTTTTGGGGCTCTGGTCAAGTTTGAGAAAACTTTAATTTTGAAGATTACTAAATTAAAATTTATGGTTTAGTTAGTGATGCCTTTTACTGGTGTGTAGGCCTTCATGTTTGATGTTTATATTGGTTATCTTTTAAATGGTATTGTATGTTTAAAAGTGTCATTTTCCTAAAGAACCATATTTTATCCTTGATTTTTTTAACTTGTCTTTTTCAAACAGGCCCGCTATGTGTAAAAGTTAAAACACACAGTACAAACATTAAAATGAAACCTTAATTACAAATAATTGATTCCTATGCGCATGATAGCCTTATAGTTTATGATATGTTTTGTTATGGTTGTAGGGAGTTGGTAGATCTTTCTTTTCAAGGATTTCTAGCACCTGAACTTAAGAAACTTATCCATCTCCAAAAACTATAAGTGGCTACAAGTTTGGAGAAAATTTTGATGTTTACTTTTGCTGATGTAATACTTTACTTTTCTGAATTTTTCACCTTGGATCATATTTGAATTTGTATGCATGTTTATCTAAGCATTTAAGTTGTAAGATATCCTTCATAATCTATTTTCCCTTCGAAACTTCTTTTCTCCTTGAACAAAAATATTTGTATGATTTTTTATTTTATTTTTTTATTTTTTCTGAAAACATCTAGGTCATCTCTACAATACTTGTTGGTGCTTTGAATTTCTTTTCAACATTTAATAGTTCCATTGTTTTCCTCATATACATGAAAATGTCTTCTATGAAAAGGTTGAAGCCAACAACTTTACTATATACCTAGAACTGATTACTTGATTGTAATAACAATACCATGAAAATAGGTGTAATGTCCTCAGTCACCAACTGGGAAACCCTACGTCACCATAACCAAAATTTACCAATTAAATTAACTAATATTTTAGTGGAAGCATGCATAATCTGGGAATCCCATTTATATAACCAAAACTCCACTCAATCCATTGATGTTTAGTTGAAGCTTCGTGGTTTTGAATTTCCCATGAATGAGTCCTAGCTCATAGCCAGAACCACAACCAAAACTTCAACAATTAAATTCACCAATAATTCCATTTCAGATAATTCTCATCTCTTTTTAAATTTCTTCATTGGAGGAAAACCAATTTACTAGCGTCTTTTCTCCCATGTGGGTAATAAAGTAACCACCTATGACTGGAATATTTCCATATGCATTCTATATATATATATATATATATATATATATATATATATATAGATAATGTGCATGGAACCCTGTCATGGATGTACTCATGGTTCCTACTATTGTCACCAATTTGACCCCAATTAGATATTGGCTCCTTTTCTCCCATGTGGGTAATAAAGTAACCACCTATGACTGGAATATTTCCATATCCATTCTATATATATATATATATATATAGAGAGAGAGAGAGAGATATATATATATATATATATATATATATATATATATATATATATATATATATATATATATATATATATATATATATATATAATGTGCATGGAACCCTGTCATGGATGTACTCATGGTTCCTACTATTGTCACCAATTTGACCCCAATTAGATATTGGCTCCTTCTGTAAGCTTTGCCTTGTGCCTCCCTCATCATATGACTCCCTCTTATATTCTCGAGATCAAAATCACTCCTTAAAATATTCACATTTTTCAGATTGTTTATCCCAAGAGCTTAATCTGCGAAGATTTTCCCTCTTGTTTCAAATTAACGATTGATTCACGCCATCGATCGAGACGTGCTCACTAATTAAACAACTTAATTTTCTTGGGTAATTCATAACCGTTAGATTTTTTCTCATCTGACAACTCTCATTCCCATCGGGCAGGAAGGATCAAGGGCACTATCACACCCCCCTCCGCCTGATGAGATATGATCGTCTGTCATTCACATAATCAGTGGTCTATAAGAGCATCAGGATCGAACATGCGAGCAACTTAACCCACCCATCGGGCCCGATGGATGGGATGTTGTGTCAGTGTTAAAGCATATTTAGTTCCTATTTGATTGAAATCGTGATGGGTGTCCTATCCATATTTAGTAGTAAATTTCTAAATTAAATACACCTATCTGCAAGCTTTTAAGATCCTTTGCTACCTAGTTTCCTTGCTTGTCATTATACACCATTTTCTTCATAGCAACCGTCATCTCTGCACCAAGATTGAAAATCCAACATAACCCTTCACACCTTTTACTACAAGGTTAGCTTTTGAATATTAAGGATTTCGAAAAGAGCTTATGAAAGGGGTTTATGTAACAACCGTGGTGAAAAAATACATGTAATAAAAGTTAAAACAATAACCAAGGTCAATGGGACACTTATTCCAAGCTGAATGTTGGGCAAGACATCATTTGAATGTTTATGGCTAAGGAAATTGACAAAGGCAATGGTAAGGATTTGGAAAGGAAAAATGGCATTTTTGGCTATGAAAATAATGGAAAATAGGAGAAAAGGGAGGTGAAAGGTCACATGTTGCATGTGAGGAGGAAATTGAAGGAAAATAATGGAAAATGAAGAAAATAGAGACCTCGTTCATAAAAAGGCCCCTAAGGATCAGTTGGTAACCTTTTGTTAGTTGATTTTTGGAGCTCTCTCATTATTCTATCTCTCTCTCTCATACTCTTAAACACAGAGTTTCTTGGAGCAATGTTGGCATTGGAGCAAGAAAGGCAAAGAAGGTAAGAGGAAGTAAATATCAATCAGGGAAAGGCAGGATTAAGAAGCTACAACAGGATTCATTGCAGGTATTGACTTGCATGTGTATTTTTGTTGCTAGATTTGACATGCATGGTATTGCATGTGGTTCTTTTCTATCATGGCATGGGTTTTTCCAGGTGTGATAGTGTTTTCGGCCTAGCCTTGCAATTTACGGATAGACATGGTGTGATGGGGTTCTCATGTTTTGGTTGAGTTGGATTTCCGGATGGATTCCAAGTTGAGTGGGGTGGATATCTGAATGATAGATCACATGGCCTATAGGTCCCTGAAATGGACTGTGGATCATAGTAAAGTCACTAGCCTAGTGACCCCTGAACCAGATTCTGGGTTGCGGTAAAGCCAGGATTGTGTTGCCTCGCTGGGCCTAGGAATCATTGACGGTGAATGGAAAGATATACGGTAAAGCCACGAGGTGGATTTCTCTCCATTGGGCCTAATAATCCTAGGTTTGGGATATGCGGTAAAGCCTAGAGAGTGGGTCTCAGTTTAGGGCCTATTGATTCAGGCTTGGATTATGGTAAAGCCCAAGAGACTAGGAGACAGGAAAATTCCTCATGGTGTTATGATGTGTTCATTGTGTTGTCCTAGTGATCCAGATGGATTACGGTAAAGCCTGGTTTCTATTGATGAGGGTGAGGTGGTTTAGCCTCGGTATGCCCCGGTTGGTTATTTTGGTTTGAGTCCCACATTCATGCTTGGAATATGGCACGAGTGTGAATAACTGAAGAGAGATTTGGCTCAGCCATTTATGGTCAAGTGGAACGTGGTAGTCCCATTTTTGGTTGGTTTATTGCATTCATTAATGAGAAATTCATTCCCTTGATTTCCATGTGAAAATGTATTGATGTATATGTGGATTTTGATGGTTGATATGTTTATGGTAATTATGTTCCTATTATGTTGGTTATATGTACATTTTATGACAGCAACTACGTATGGCTCTCAGTATGTTTTTACTTTTATATGAATGGATAAGGTATCTATGACCTAATAGATGATAATGAAGCAAATGACATGAGGGAACAATGGTTCAGAGTGATTCTGAGATAAGTATGATATCCCTACACTTAATTCTTTTGTTTATACTTGTAGGTTTAACATGTTGATGATATGTTTGGCGAAATGTCTGGCATGGCTAGTAGGAGTCTGGTTATGGTTTTGTTTAGCTTATTACTTTTGCTTCATTGCTTCCTTGTATTTTTAAAGATTTCAAGCTATCACTCCATTCTGGGAAGTGGCTTGGGCTCTAGGCCTGAAAAAGTGGCTTAGATCCCAGGGTCATTGGCATAGAACTATACATTTTGGTCTTATGCCACTAGCAAGCAAGCTTGTGAGAGTGACTTTAGGTTGTTGGTCACTCCCTTTCCCATAGCATGAGAGAGACTATGGCCTAAGAGATCCTGAACAACAGTGGGACCCAAGAACAGGTTGTCTGAGTGGTTGACTTGTCTCCTGAGGGTCATGTTCATGATGTTGGATGATTGTGTGTGATGTTCCATCAATTCCACTTCCGTTACATAGGAGGTCAAATATGATCACAGTAGCCTCTCGTCTCATGTTTACCCTGGTTGGCATGGTTACTTGGGTGGATGTGGGAGGAGGGTGTTATAGACTGGTATCAGAGCATGGTTCAACTCTCGGACTAATGGGAGGTGTGCGTTGATCATGCATGCATTTCATTTGCATGTGTGTCTCTTACACTTGCATTTCATGTGTTTGTTGCATTGGCTTGATGGTTGATTATGGTTGTAGTATTGTTGTTATGGAGAATTTGATATTGATTTCGTGAAATGTCTTTGTCATGAGTATGTGATTGGTTTCTTATGGATTATATGTCACTGACATGTTGATTTTATGTCACCTACTTACATACTTGGATGTTAGGTTACATTCTTGAATATTTTGATCACATGTATCAGTCTTGTAGGTTGATTACAAGAATTGATCACCTATGTTCGACTACATCCGTTTATGCTTATGTGTAGTTAATTAGGCATTGCTTATGCATGTTGTTGGTTGCATGCAACAATGTGTATAATGTAGTAATGGTTGTTGTCATGCATGAAATCATATCCTGCATTGTTGGCATGGCCTTGGATTGATGACTGGACCTAGAATGATGTTTAAGTGTTGATGCACTTACTTTTTATATTTCTATAAGTTATTATTTCTATGTTATACATGTATCACGTCGATTTGGTGATCTCGTAGACAAGGTACCCTCCCCGAGAAATAATAAGGTATGTCAATTTATTGTGATTTGGTTTATTTGACATATTACGCATTGCAGCAAAGAGATCAAATGGCTAGCAAAATGGTTGACTCCAAAGACTCTCCTTATGAATCCGAAGAGCAGCAAGGTGTTGGGAACTCTTCTGATTTCACAGTTACACTGAGAAGTTTGAAGGAAGAGATAAGGAGTTGTAAGGAAGATAATGATCGGATCATACAGGAGCAAGAGAAGAAAGTAGAGGTTAATGCTATACTTCTTCAAAGTTTTTCGGATTTGCAGTGACAAGGGCCACTTCGGATCAGCCATGGACATGGGGATGGGACTAATGGGGCATATGGCAGTAGGTCCCCTGGTATACATAGGTCGGTTAGATGTAATACAATGAGAGATGGGAGGCTGTTGGACACTCCAGATAGGAGGGGCGATGAGTACATGTACTATTCTAGTTCTGGTTCTGATAGACATCATGATCATCATCGTTATCATCCTTACAGGATGAATGATAGGGGTTACTTTCCCAATGAGTTTAAGAAAATGAAGCTACCTACATTTGATGGAGATGTGAAGAAGCGAGAAGATGTAGAGGCTTGGATACTTGGAATGAACAAATTCTTTGAGTTTCATGAGTACATAGATAACATGAAGGACAAAGTATTTATCTTCATCTTGGAAGGTAAAGAAAACATCTGGTGGGGAGATGTGAAGAGAGTTAGAGACATCAGGACAGATGATTTGAGTTGGTGGGAGTTCAAGGGGATTTTCATTAGGCAAATTTTGAGGTCTAAAATGGGCCTCTTAATGAAATTATAAAATAATAGTGGAAATAATAAAATAATATTAGATTACATCAGCAAATTTTAGAGGGAAAAAAGAAAAACTATATTTTCAACTTATCTCCCTACGGGTTTACTCAGTTTTCGAGCGACAACACTCGTTGGATGAAATTTTTGATTCCTCATCCAAGGAGTACCCAAGTTGCATACTTTCTATGGACCCTACTACTCGAAAAATGAGAAATACTTGAAAAATATGATTGCAATCACGTTTTTTCATGTATTTTTCATTTTTCGTGTAGAAGGGTCCATTGAAAGTATGCAACATGGGTACTCCTTGGTGTTGGAAATAATACTGAGAGGGGGGGTGAATCAGTATTATCTAGCAATTTAATAAATCTTCCTTATTTGATCTTTGAATTATTTTAGCATGTCAGTACCATAAAATAATGAGCATGAAAAACAAATAGTCACACCAAAGAACACAAGATGTAAGGTGGAAACCCAATGTGGGTGAAAACCACCTGCTGCAATATGTCTCTATCTTCTTTCAATTTAGAAACTTCTTTTACAATGATTTTGTACTGGTGCAGTCCTTTACCAGTACGCAGGCTGCAACCTGCAGAGAGCTACAACTCTCTCTCTCTCTCGTTTTCCAGTCTACTCCTGGAAGGGAGCTACAACCCCCTACTTCTTTTCATAAAGCATCAGATGATCAACAAGTACATAACAGATATAGATCACTACAGATATCAGATCAGCAACAACAGAACTAACCCAGAACACCTTATCAATAGAGAAATTCAATCAACAGAACATCTTAAAACAGAGACGCAGTTTTTCTTTCTGTGGCCTGCGACCAGACGCCGTTAACCTTCTGCTACTCTGCGTCCACACGCAGATATCCTTCTGCTCCGCTGCGTGCCCACGCACTGTTCCTTTGACTGCTCTGCGTTCTGTTGCTTCAGGGACGCACCCAAAGATACTATCGCGCCGCGTCTTTCGCTACAGAGACGCACCTGAAAACACTATCGCGCCGCGTCCTTCTGCTTCAGAGACGCACCTGAACCTTGATCTCCCTGCGTCCCCACACAGGTCTCTCTCTACTGTGCTACGTCTCGGCGCACTTGCCCTTTACAGTACCTGCGTCCCGGTGCACTTTCCCTTCACTGAACCTGCGACCCTTTAGATATAAATGATATGAAGGCTTCAGGACAAACCCAAACAGTCAGATCTGATCATGCGCCATAGAGATCACAGTCCATTAGAAGATTCGCCCTCTTAGATCTGGACTAGATCTCACCAAATAAGATATTCAACCCAAGACTATTGCACAATCCAAATGAACTCCTTTGCTTTATATAGGCAAGCTCCTCCCCAAAACATGGAACAATACCACGAGCCGACACCATAGAAACATAAAACCGTCAGCTAGATACCACACAAGAAAACCCCACGTGCTTTTCTCTGCCTTGAAATGTGTGCACTGGGTAGACGCACCCCCTGAACGGCTGGCCGGCGTCCCTGGACGCGGGTTCTGCATGGTATACCTGCGGGGACGCACTTTCTGAACCGATTGCCTGCGTCCTTCTTAATTTTTCAACAAACTGAGAGCCTTACCACTGGAGTTGCCATCAAGTACAACATCTGTAACATACAGTCATACCAGATAACATAATGCCAACAATCTCCCCCTTTGGACTTGATGGCAACCTCAACCTGGCAACCTCAACCTTACAAGCTTCAGCTTCATTCTCCCCCTTTGACATCAAGGGCAAAGGGTATGCTCCCCCTTAGCTCATGCTCCTCCAGATCTGCAACAAATAACCAGAAATCCACCATGAAAGAGATAGAGACATATTGCAGCTATTTCCAAGATCTCCTTCTCCATAATGCCAACAATGCATTATGTGCTCCCCCTGAGCCTTGTACCACCAATAAGAAGATGTTCAACAATAAGATGATGCATCAACAACCCCCAGCTTTTGCCTGAGGTATTCAAATGTGTCCCTGGGCAATGGTTTGGTGAGAATATCAGCAACTTGTTCCTTGGAAGGAACATACTCCAACTTGACTTTCTGTTCAAGCACTTGTTCCCGGAGAAAATGGTACTTGATTGGTATGTGCTTGGTTTTTGAATGCATAACAGGGTTCTTTGAGATGCTGATTGCACTTGTATTATCACATAAGATGGGGATTGGTGGAGTACAAGTGATTTGAAAATCCTGCAAAGTCTGCATCATCCAAAGGAGTTGGGTGCAACAAGATGCAACAGCAACATATTCTGCTTCAGCTGTAGATAAGGCAATGGAACTCTGTTTCTTGCTGAACCAAGATACCAGTCTGGAACCCATAAAGAACGCACCACCACTTGTGCTTTTCCTGTCATCCACGCTTCCGGCCCAATCTGCATCTGTATAAGCATGAAGAGTAAGATCTGTATCTCTAGGATACCATAAGCCATAATTTTGAGTCCCTTGAAGATATTTGAAAATTCTCTTTACTGCCTGAAGATGAGTCTCCTTCGGATTTGCCTGAAATCTTCCAACTATTCCAACTGCATGCATGATGTCCGGTCGGGTACCTGTCAAATATAGTAAACTTCCAATCATAGATCTGTAGGTTGGTTGATGTACTGCTGCAGATTCATCATTTGCACTGAGACTACATCCTGTGACCATGGGTGTACATACTGGTTTTGCATCTTCCATGCCATATTTCTTCAAAATCTGCTTGAGATACTTGGTTTGAGATAAAAAGATTCCTCCTTCCTTTTGTTGGATTTGCAAACCAAGGAAATATGTCAGTTCTCCTAGCAAGGACATTTCAAATTCTTTCTGCATGACCGAGGCAAAGCTTTGACTCATAGCTTCTTCATTGCTGCCAAAAATAATGTCATCTACATACACAACAAGTATTAGCAATTTGTCATTTTCAACTTTTATATACAGATTGCTATCTGCTGAACCTTTTGAGAAACCTTGTTGATGAAGATATTTGTCCAACCGGTAGTACCAAGCCCTTGGAGCTTGTTTGAGACCATAGAGAGCCTTTTTCAATCGGCATACAAGATTTGGATCATTTCCAAGAATGAACCCATCTGGTTGTTCAATGTACACTTCTTCTTCCAAGTCTCCATTCAGAAAGGCTGATTTCACGTCCATTTGAAATACTTTGAAGTTTTGAAAACTTGAGAGAGCAAGGAACATTCGGATGGCCTCAAGTCTTGCAACAGGAGCAAAAGTTTCTTCAAAGTCTATTCCTTCTTGCTGCGCATACCCTTTACAAACAAGTCTGGCTTTGTTTCTAATTACTTCTCCATTTTCATTCAATTTATTTTTGAAGACCCATTTTGTTCCGATAACATTCTTATCCTTTGGTCTAGGAACCAGCTCCCAAGTGTTGTTCTTTTCGATTTGCTCAAGTTCTTCATCCATTGCTTTCACCCAACATTCATCTTTGCATGCTTCTTTCACATTTTGTGGTTCAGTAGAGGAGAGTAATGCCAAATAGCTTGAGGCTTCTGCAACTGTTCTTCTTGTTTGTACACCTGCTTCTTTCTGCCCCACAATCTGAGATTCTGGATGATTCTTCTGAACATATCTGGATGGAGTTTTCTCTTCTATTCTTGTCTGCTCCTCTGGTTCTTCTTGAGGTTCTCCTTGGGGTTCTTCTTCTTCATTATTCTGTCTTTGAGGGTAGCCTTCATCTTCTTCTATATCTTCATGATGTACTTGCCTAGGAATATATCCCTTCTCATCAACCACTACATCAATGCTGTCAACAATTCTGCCAAGTCTTTTATTGTAGCATTTGTATGCTTTGCTATGTGGAGAATAGCCAAGAAGAATGCCTTCATCTGCTCTAGGTTCAAGTTTGCCAAGCTGCTCATCAGTATTCTTGATATAGCATTTGCTCCCAAAGATTTTGAAGTGCTTTACCGAAGGAGTCCTGCCACTCCAAAGCTCATGAGGAGTTTGAGTGCTGTTCACCCGGACATTTGTTTTGTTGAGAATAACAACCGCAGCATGTGCAGCTTCACCCCAGAAAGTTGCGGGAGTTCCTGATTCATCAAGCATAGCACGAGCCATTTGTTGGATTGTTCTGTTCATTCTTTCAACAACTCCATTTTGCTGAGGAGTTCTAGCTGTAGAGAATTCTCTCCTTATCCCATGTTCATCACAGAAATCGAAAAATTCATTTGAAGTAAATTCCCCACCTCTGTCGGATCTGAGGCACTTAATTTTGTGACCTGATTCATTTTCAACCAAGGCTTTGAAGGATTTGAATTTTTCGAATGCTTCATCTTTGTGCTTCATAAGTCCTAACCAGACAAACCTGGAGAAATCGTCAATAAATAATATCAAGTATTCCTCTCCTCTAGGTGTTCTTTTCCTGAATGGACCACATGTATCTGTATGTACTAGCTCAAGAGGCATGCTAGCTGATCCTTCTTTCTCTGGAAAGTTAGTCCTGGTTTGTTTTCCAAACTGACATGATCTGCATATGGTGTTGTCAGGAATTTTGATATCTGGAAGATCGCGAACTGCCTGATATTTTCATGCTTTCCTTATTTGTGAGAAGCTTAGATGTCCCAACCTTCGATGCCATAACCAGTGCTCTTCATCCTTGCTTAGATAGCATTGTTGTTGTCCTTCTTCAAATATGTACAGATTATTTGGAGTTCTTTTGCCTTTGAGTACTGTTTTACCTGTATCAAGATCACGAACAAGACATCCATTCGATCTGAAAATAACCTCGGTTCTTTGATCACACATCTGGCTGACACTTAGAAGATTATGCTTCAATCCATCAACATACAAAACATTTCCAGCTTTGACCTTTCCTTTTAACTGAGCAATGCCTTTTCCTTTTATAGTTGCAGGAGTATCGTTTCCAAAAGAGACTTTCTTTCCTTTTTCTAGAACAGAATAAGATTCAAGTTTTTCTTTATCACCTGTCATATGCTTCGAACATCCACTGTCAATGTACCATAGATTTTCCTGTCCCTCTGCATAAAATGCTATTCCACATCTTTCTGTTTGAGGTTCCTTTATTCTCCATGTTTTGGTGCTTGAGGCTTGCTCCTTTTTCTGCTGAAGCCTGCTCCTGCATTCAGATTCTTCATGACCAAAGTTATTGCAAATAGAACATTCGACTTCATTTTCAAGAACCGAAAAGTTGTTATAGGTCCTTTTTGTCATCCCTGTCATACTTCTTTGTTTTTGCGCTTCCCTATTCATGATTGTTTTATATGCAACACATTGAGCTGCTTTGTGACCAAAATTATGGCAAGAAAAGCATTGTCCATTGAAGAAGCTTCTGCGGTTATTGAATCTACCTGCCAACTGATTGTAATTTCTATTTTCATCTATTCTTGAACCAAACTGAGAAGATTTTACCTGTGGCTGGTTGTAGCTTTTGTTCACCCTTAAGATGGATTGCCCCTGATAGTTTCTGTTTGTATTTTGTCCCTGCTTTACCTTATTATCTTCATTGTTCTTCTGCTCATTTCTTCTTGCCGCATCAAGATAACTTTTTGAGGTGGATGCTTGAGAGGTTTCTCCATTGTAACCCAAACCTGTCTTGTTTAGAGGAGACCGCTGCACATTGATAATCTCATCCAAAGTTTCAGATCCTTTGACAAACTTAAGATTAATAGCTTTTGCTTTCTCAATTTCTTTTCTGAGACCAACAATTTCACCTTCTAGTTTTTCAAGATGTTTTTCTTTTTCATCAATTTGAAATTGTAGAGTATCAATGATCACATTCTTTTCTTCTATACATCTCTTGAGTCTAGTAATTTCATCATAGAGGTTATTCACATCTACAGCATCCTCATAATCATCATCTTCAAATGCCATTAACAACTTATATTTATTACCTTGTTCATCTTCATCACTGTTTGATAAACCATCACTATCTTCATGGGTGTAGTAGCTTTTCTTATTTGCACTTTGTTTCTTGTTCCATCTAGCAGGTTCCTTTCCTTTATCCTTATAAGGACATTTTGCAGCATAATGACCTACTCTTCCACAAGCAAAGCATTTGAAAGGTAGCTTACCTCTGAACCTTCCAGAACCCCTTTGAAGATTTCTGACAAAATTTGATTCTTCTTCCTCTTCTTCTGGAACATGGCTTGCTTCATAGTAATCTTCTTTGCCTGATGCTTTAAAAGCAGCTTCCCTTCTGTCTGATGGACCTCCCTTTCTCATTTCATAAGCAGTTAGAATTCCATGTAGCTGATACATAGTGAGAACACGAAGATTTTCCTTTTCTTCTATTGCAGATACTTTAGATTCAAACTTGGGGGATAATGATCTTAGAATCTTTTGAACTACTATAGCCTCTTTTATTTCTTCACCCAAATTTTTCATACAATTAACAATCTCATCTACCCGAAGAAAATAATTAGCCACACTTTCATCATTATACATCTTGAGAGTCTCATATTGAATCCTGAGAGTTTGAAGTTTAGCTTGTTTTACCTGTTCATCTCCTTCATAGCTCGTGACCATTTTGTCCCATATCTCTTTTGCTGATTTGAAGTGCATTACCTTCATGAATTCTGTTTGGGATATACTTCCTAATAGAGTACTGACTGCTTTTGCATTTGTTTCATACTTCTTTTTCTCAGCTGGATCTGTAGGAGTAGCTGAAGGAAAAGCATAGCCTGTTTCTACAATGTCCCAAACTTTTGTACCAAGAGATTGAAGATATGCAGTAACTCTTACCTTCCAATAATTGAAGTTTGTCCCATCAAAAATCGGTGGCCTGATTGATGCTTCTCTCTCGTAGTTGCTCATGATGAACGATCTACCTTCAAGCGATCAAGCTTCTCTGAAGGACCTGCTCTGATACCAATTGTTGGAAATAATACTGAGAGGGGGGGTGAATCAGTATTATCTAGCAATTTAATAAATCTTCCTTATTTGATCTTTGAATTATTTTAGCATGTCAGTACCATAAAATAATGAGCATGAAAAACAGATAGTCACACCAAAGAACACAAGATGTAAGGTGGAAACCCAATGTGGGTGAAAACCACCTGCTGCAATATGTCTCTATCTTCTTTCAATTTAGAAACTTCTTTTACAATGATTTTGTACTGGTGCAGTCCTTTACCAGTACGCAGGCTGCAACCTGCAGAGAGCTACAACTCTCTCTCTCTCTCTTTTTCCAGTCTACTCCTGGAAGGGAGCTACAATCCCCTACTTCTTTTCATAAAGCATCAGATGATCAACAAGTACATAACAGATATAGATCACTACAGATATCAGATCAGCAACAACAGAACTAACCCAGAACACCTTATCAATAGAGAAATTCAATCAACAGAACATCTTAAAACAGAGACGCAGTTTTTCTTTCTGTGGCCTGCGACCAGACGCCGTTAACCTTCTGCTACTCTGCGTCCACACGCAGATATCCTTCTGCTCCGCTGCGTGCCCACGCACTGTTCCTTTGACTGCTCTGCGTTCTGTTGCTTCAGGGACGCACCCAAAGATACTATCGCGCCGCGTCTTTCGCTACAGAGACGCACCTGAAAACACTATCGCGCCGCGTCCTTCTGCTTCAGAGACGCACCTGAACCTTGATCTCTCTGCGTCCCCACACAGGTCTCTCTCTACTGTGCTGCGTCTCGGCGCACTTGCCCTTTACAGTACCTGCGTCTCGGTGCACTTTCCCTTCACTGAACCTGCGACCCTTTAGATATAAATGATATGAAGGCTTCAGGACAAACCCAAACAGTCAGATCTGATCATGCGCCATAGAGATCACAGTCCATTAGAAGATTCGCCCTCTTAGATCTGGACTAGATCTCACCAAATAAGATATTCAACCCAAGACTATTGCACAATCCAAATGAACTCCTTTGCTTTATATAGGCAAGCTCCTCCCCAAAACATGGAACAATACCACGAGCCGACACCATAGAAACATAAAACCGTCGGCTAGATACCACACAAGAAACCCCCACGTGCTTTTCTCTGCCTTGAAATGTGTGCACTGGGTAGACGCACCCCCTGAACGGCTGGCCGGCGTCCCTGGACGCGGGTTCTGCATGGTATACCTGCGGGGACGCACTTTCTGAACCGATTGCCTGCGTCCTTCTTAATTTTTCAACAAACTGAGAGCCTTACCACTGGAGTTGCCATCAAGTACAACATACCAGATAACATAATGCCAACACTTGGGTGAGGAATTAATTTTTTTATCTAAGGAGTACTCCTGCACAAAATTTGAGTAAAACCTTATGGAGATAAGTTAAAAATATGAGTTGAAAAAGTAGTTTTATTATTTTTTAATCTTTTTACTTGTTTACTCCAAAAATGGTGAATCATCCCCCATGGTTTACATCATCATCTTGAATCCTATTGGATCTTATAAAGTTTATTTTGGTTGTACATTTTTCTTAGGAGGCCCATTTCAGACCTCAAAATTCCCCTAATGTAAGAAGAAGTACTTGTCAAAAAGGTGCTACGACAGTAAGGCTAAGGAATTTTGTGAGCTAAAGATGGGATAAATGGCAGACGAAGAGTACACGACCAAGTTTCTAGAGCTTTTGAGGTATGTACCATATCTTATTGATGAAAAGGCTAAAGTTCAAATATTTTTCAGTGGTTTTCCATTAGCATTTAGAGATCAGAATGAGTATGATGAGCCTCGGTCAATTGAGGAAATTATTGGGAAAATGAAGCATTGTTATGAACAATCAAAGCATAAGAATAAATCTTAGCATGGATGGAAAGGAAAGGATAAAGGTAAAGGTAAATGGTAGCCTAAGAGGACAAGGCCTTCACATGCATATGAGAAAGAGAATGTGGCACCGCAAAAGAGATTTAATATAGCTAGATAAGGACATGGGTCATAGCAGTAGCAACAACATAAAGGTGAGGGCACAGGTCGGTTGGAGTGTTGGACATGCGGTAATGATCACCTTAAGAGAGATTGTCCACAGAATCATGTTGGTAGGTCTCAGATATACAGTGCACAGGAGGCACAGACTATTGGGGATGTCGGTTAGATTATTCCACGTATCTATGTAGCACTGGACAACAAGTAACATCGTGCGTCCATCATTGAGATGTATGGTAAGCTTTGTGATCAAGTTATTTCTATTTTTATTGACCCTCATATAATTATAGCTATGTTAGTCCTGAATTGGTGGATAAGTGTGGATTGAGTAGGGAATTACATGCAGAATCTTGGTTAGTGTAGTTGGCTATAGGTGCAAAGAAGCGAGTTCATCATTGGGTAAGAGTTTGCATGTTTGATTTCAATGGTATGACTCTCATATCACATCTAAATGTGTTACCGTTCGGATCATACAGTATATTGTTGGGCATGGATTGGTTGTATCTCCATAGGACCAAGGTAGACGACTATGAAAAAGCTATTGAGTGTGTTGATGACAATGGAGAACCAAGAGCCTTACAGGGTAAGAATAAAGCCACATTAGTTAGGATGGTAACAACTATGCAAGAAAAGCATAGCCACGGGAAAATGTGTGTGTTATTTTCATAACACATTTCTATTGATAAGGGTGCAGATGTGTTGAACAGGTTCTCAACTTTGCCGCAGTTTCAAGATGTATTTCCTAAGGATATTACAAAGTTTCCACCTCACAAGGAGGTAGAATTCTCTATTGAGTTAGTGCCAGGGGCAACTCCAACATCAAAAGCACCTTACAAGATGAGCACACCTGAGTTGGTTGAGTTGAATCTTCAGTTAAAGTAAATGTTGGACAAGGGATACATTAGGCCAAGTGTATCACCTTAGGGTAGACGGTCTTGTTTGTGAAGAATAAATATGGTACTCTCATATTACGCACTGACTACAGGAAGTTGAACAAAGTGACTATCAAGAACAGGTACCCTTTGCTGAGGATTGATGACTTATTTGATCAGTTGAAGGGAGCAGCAGTGTTCTTGAAGATTGATTTGAGATCCAGATACCATTTGGTACACATCAAAGAAGAGGACATTTACAATACCACGTTCAGAACTAAGTATGGGCATTATGAGTTTGTTGTTGTTCCATTTGGCTTAACTAATGCTCCAGCTACATTCATGTCCTTGATGAATAGTGTGTTGCATTCATATTTGGATAAGTTTGTTATTGTGTTCATTGATGATATATTGTTATATTCTAAAAATGAGGCAGAGCATGTCGAGCACTTAGCAACAGTGTTGAGGTTGTTGAGAGAGCGTCAATTGTATGCTAAGCTCAACAAGTGTAGTTTCTTTCAGACTAAGGTACACTACTTGGGGCATGTTGTCTCCAAGGAGGGCATTGCAATGGATCCAGAAAAGATAAGAGTCATCATGGAGTGGGTAACTCCTAAGAATGTAGATAAGGTGAGGATTTTCATGGGTTTGGCAAGCTACTATAGGAGGTTCATCAGGAACTTCTCGTAGATTCCCTATCTCATCACATCATTGTAGAGGAAAGGTAAGAAGTTTGAATGAACAGAGGAGTGTGAGGCTAGCTTTGAGCAACTTAAGCAGTTGTTGACACATACACCAATGCTACAATTTGTAGATCCAGACAAAAAGTTTTTGGTATGCACAGATGCTTGCAAGAGAGGACTTGGTGGAGTCCTTATGTAGGATGGACATGTGGTGTGCTATGAGTCTCGAAAAATAAATGAGTACAAGAAGAACTACCCGACACATGATCTTGAGTTAGCAGCGATCATACATGCATTGAAGATGTGGATACATTATCTTCTTGGCAGGAGGTTTGTATTTATGAGTGATCACATTGGGTTGAGGTATTTCTTTGACCAACCGAATGTGAATGCGAGGCAGGCTAGATGGATGGACGTAATCAATGATTTTGATTTCAAGATCAGCTACATCAAAGGTTAGGAGAATAGGGTGGCAAATGCTCTTAGCAGACGGGTAGAGGTACATCACTTGGAATCTATGAGCTCCCATGGGACGGACTTACAGGATATGGTCTTGCAGGCAAGTCAACAGGATGTCAAGTATATGGAGATTATGCACAGCTTGTAGCAGGGTGTTGGTACATGTACATGTGATATTGCAGGTACAAGTATAAGTGAAGGTATAGGTACATGTAGTGGTATAGGAACAGGTGGAAGTACAGGTACATGCATAGGTACAGGTACATGCAGAAGTACAGGTTTAGGCACAAGTGCATAGGGTATGGATTATTGTCTTACAGCAGATGGATTGGTAAGGTTCTAAGACAAAATATATGTACCAGATAGCAGCGAGCTCAAGAAGGTGATCTTGAGGGAGTTTCATGCGAAACTTATTCAGGTCACCCAGGTTATCAAAAGACACTCACAATAGTGAAGATATATTATTATTGGTCAAATTTGAAGAGGGATGTAGCAAAGTTTTTGGCGAGGTGTTTTTACTGTTAGCAAGTGAAAGCGGAGTGTAAACATCCAGGTGGATTACTACAACTGATTTTGATTCTAGAATGGAAATGGGAGGTTATTTCCATGGATATCATCACAGGTTTGTTGAAGACAGTGAAACAACATGATTCCATCATGGTCATTGTGGACAGGTTAACAAAGGTTGCACACTTCATTTTGATGAAGTCTACATTCTCATCTAGTGGTGTGGCATAGGCATCCATCAGAGATGTGATTAAACTACACGGTGTTCCAAAGAAGATTGTGTCAGACAGGGATGCGAAGTTCACTTCCAAGTTCTCGAAGGAGTTATTTGCAGGTTTGAGCATAGAGTTGGCATTCATTACAACTTATCATCTGCAGACAGATGCATAGACAGAGAGAGTCAACGTGATATTAGAGGATTTTTTGAAGATGTATGTAATGCATCAACAGAGGAAGTGGGAAGAGTATCTCGCTTTGGTAGAGTTCGCATACAACAATGATTATCAGGAGTCATTGAGTATTATTTATTTTGACGCATTTTATGGGAGGAGTTGTAACACTCCTATCAGTTGGAGTGATCCGGTTAACAGGGTGTTGATTGGACCAGATATGTTGGCAGACATGGAACAGGGAATGTAGGTAATCAAGAAGAATATAAAGGCATCACAGGATAGGCAGAAGACCTATACATACATGAATAGGTTGTTCAAGGAGTTATAGGTTGGGGAACAGGTGTATTTACGTATCAAACTGAAGAAGAAATCCTTGTGGATTGGATCATGTGCCAAGATGGAACCATGGTTTTGTGGACTGCAGTATCATTGAGAGGATTGGGCCAGTAGCCTGTCGACTTGCACTGCCTCTGACAGTGAAATTCCATGATTTTTTCCATGTGTCTTTTCTTAAGAATTATGTTAAGGATGTTGATCATGTGATTGATTGGTTTGTATTGCAGGTGGAACTAGATGGAGAATTCCAGCTGGAGCCTTAGTGTATATTGCATAAAAAGGTGCTCATGCTCAAGAACCGAGAAATCAAGCAAGTTAAAGTGAAATGGAAGCACTTTGGGCCCAATGAAGCTACATGGGAGATGGCATATCAAATGTGGGCTACGTATCATTCCTTTTTTGCTAGTTGAGGCAAAGCAGCTTCGATATGGTGGTTTGTAAATGATTTATGATGGTTTGGTATGTGATTTATGATGGTTTGGTATATGCTATATGATGTTTTGATATATGCTTAGATATGGTGTTTAGTAGGTGTTTTAACATATGTTTTGGTATATGATTTGATATTTATTTTGGTATATATTTGTGGTAATGTTGCTATATGTACACATATATCGATGTAAATACCAACATGAGCTATGTTATAAAGCTCCACTACGTAGTAGGGATGTCATGTTATTAGGTTTATGTTGTCATGTTACTATGCTATCACGTGGTTATGTTATCATGATGTTATGATGTCATGTGGATTAGCACTCAGCAGTATGATCATTGTAAATACCGTAATGAGTTGTGTTATAAAGCTCCACTATGTGTATGTTGTCATGTTGTCATGATGTTTTTCTTTTGAGCATGTCTTTCATTGTAAATACTACAACGAGTTGTGTAATGAAGCTCCATGATTAGTATGTCTTCTTCCAGCATGTTACTGAGGTATATGTGTGATTGAACACTGAGGATGATTTCCCCCAAGGTGGAGGGTTCTGTAACAGCCCTGGTGAAAATTCCATGTAAAAAAAGTAAAAAACAATAACCATGGTCGATGGGACACTTATTCCAAGCTGAATTTTTGGTAAGACATCCTAGGGGTTGTTCATTTGATTGTTTACAGCTAAGGAAATTGGGAAAGCCAATGGCTAAGGCTTTGGAAAGGCAAAATGAAATTTTTGGTACATTTATTTATGAAAATAATGGAAATTAGGAGAAAAGGGAGATGAAAGGTCGCAAGTTGTATGTGAGGAGGAAATTGAAGGAAAATAATGGAAAATGAAGAAAATAGAGGTCTCATTCTTAAGAGGGCTTCTGAGGATCAGTTGGTAACATTTTGTCAGTTGAGTTTTGAATCTCTCTCATTATTCTCTCTCTCTTTCATACTCTTAGACACTTAGAGTTTCTTGAAGAAATTTTGGCATTGGAGCAAGAAAGGCAAAGAAGGCAGGAGGAAGTAAAGATCATGTATGGAAAGGCAGGATCAAGCAGCTGCAATATGCTTCATTGCAGGTATCGACTTGCATCTGTATTTTCCTTTGCTAGATTTGGAATACATGGTATTGCATGTGGTTCTTTTCTATCATGGCATGGGTTTTACTAGGTGTGACAATGTTTTCAGCCTAGCCTTGCAATTTCCAAATAGCCATGGTCTGATGGGTTTCTCATGTTTTGGTTGAGATGGATTGCTGGATGGATTCAAAGCTGAGTGGGGTGGATATCCGAATTATAGAGAACATGGCCTAGTTGTCCCTGAACTAGACTGTGGATCACGGTAAATCCACTAGCCTAGTGACCCCTGAACCAGACTGTGGGTTGCAGTAAAGCTAGGATTGTGTTGCTTCGGTGGGCCTGGGAATTCTTGTTGGTGAATGGAAGGATTTCTCTCCGTTGAGCCTCGTAATCCTGGGTTTGGGATATGCAGTAAAGCCTAGAAATTGGTTCTCGATTGAGGGCCTAGTGATCCGGGTTTGGATTGCGATAAAGCTTGAGAGACTAGGAGACAGGAAAATTCCTCACAGTGTAGGTGGAGAAATCAGGTGGCATCCATGCTTGTTTGACCTAGTGATTAGGTGGAGATCACGGTAAATCTTGTTATGATGTGTTTATTGTGTTGGCCTAGTGATATGGGATGGATTATAGTATAGCCTGGTTTCTATTGATGAGGGTGAGGTGGTTTAGACTCGGTATTCCCTAGTTGGTTCTTTTGGTTTGAGTCCCACATTCATGCTTGGAATATGGAATGGGGGTGAATGGATGAAGAGATATTTGACTTAGCCATTCTATGGTCAGGTGGAACACGGTAGTCCCATATCTATTTGGTTTATTGTATCCATTAATGAGAAATTTATTCCCTTGATTTCCATGTGAAAATGTATTGATGTATGTGTGGAATTTGATGGTTGATCTGTTTATGATAATTCTATTCCTATTATGTTGGTTATATGTACATTTTATGACAACAACTATGTATGGCTCTCAACATGTTTTTACTTGTATATGAATGGATAATGTATCTATGACCTAATATATGATAATGCAGCAAATGACATGAAGGAAAAATGGTTCATAGTGATTCTTAGATAAGTATGAGATCCCTACACTTAATTTCGTTGTTTATACATGTAGGTTACATGTTGATGATATGTTTGAAGAAATTCCTGGCATGGATAGTAGTGGTCTGGTTATGGTCTTGCTCATATTATTGCATTTGAATCATTATTTCCCTGTATTTTTAATGATTTCAAGCTATCACTCCATTATGGGCAGTGGCTGGGCTCTAGGCCTGAAAAGGTGGCTTAAATATTAGGGTCGCTGGAACAAAACTAGCATTTTTGGTCTCTATTCAATGGAAGACAAGCCTATGAGAGCGAATTTAGGTTGTTGGTCACTCCCTTTCCCATGGCGTGAGAGAAACTATGGCTAAGAGATCCTGAACAACAGTGGGACCCAAGGATAGGTTGTCTGAGTGGCTGACTTGTCTCCTAAGGGTTCTGTTGATGATGTTGGATGACTATGTGTGATGTTTCATCGATTCCACTTCTTTAAGGTCACATAGGAGGTTGAATCTAATCATAGTAGCCTCTTGTCTCATGTTTACCCCAGTTGGCATGGTTACTTGGGTGGATGTGGGAGGAGAGTGTTACATTTTATATTATTAGTCAGTTGGTGTGAGAGACACCCAAGTCCATCCCATCGACGTTTTGACCTTAAAGAAAAAATATTAATTTCTCTTCTAGAAATCCCCTTGATGATGATGGTATTATTCAATCTAGGGTTTAAGCTACCACCCTACCTCTCGCTCATTTTAACCCTCTTCAAAAAAGTAAGCTACCATTATGCACCCTCACCCGCGCAAGCCTTTTTCTGTTTTGTCTCGCCTAGTTTGACTCCCTAAAATACAAAAGACAAATCAATACAATGGATTAGAACAAACCGAAGCAGGGTTAATCACTAAGCAATGTTAAAGAAATTTCACAATACAAATATGCATATGAAACACCTTATTATGATTTTAATTTTTTAAGTCACATATAAATTCAAAATACAAATTAAATATCACTCACTAGTATATGTGACTAAACATAATTGAGATACTACTACTATCATTAAGAACTCCTAAAAATGTGGAAAATGTTCACTAAAAGGGAGAAAGAGATATATGTTGGTGCACTAAGATGAATTTACAAATCAATCTTAATCCTACATTAATATGTCAATCTGGGATTCGTCTTTCTATTTCAAGGTTGTCAGCATTCTCTATGTGATAACAATAAGAGATTGGAATGTAGGTAATTAATCCTAAATCCTAACTAATCTTTCCAGAAATAAACAATTTCTCAACGACTTATTAACTCTAGAAATTCAAATGCAAAATAGAAATTGTTCTATGGTTCAAAATTGGAAAGATGAATCAATTCCAAACTATTTTCAAACAAGGATCTCAATCTAACATTCTAAATGCCAAAAAGAAATCAAACTGAATAATCAATCCACACGTATTGAAGGAAACTGCTCAAATTACGCTAATCACAAGGAGCATCCAAAGCTAGAAATAATGAATTTTGTAATCGCGGAAAGCATATGCAGAGAGAAAACAACAATCAAATACAAGACTTACTTCACTGTGAATTATAAAAACGACATTAACTGAGATGTAAAACTTAATCTATCTCAACTTGTAGAAGGAACATCAACATAAATCTTGACAAAAAAGAGTAATTAACATAATACAAATGAGCAATAGATCTTCCAGCAACCGAGCCCGAAGCCTCTAGAAGGAACTGCTATAGAAACTCAATGCATAGATTTAATGTGAAAACTCCAAGTTCTTCATTGACTGTCAAAAATAAATTACAAAATCACTACAACCTTTAAGGTTGAATCTGCATTCATAGTCTTGCTGGAAATTAACAATGATTAAAAGTTAAAATCCCTTTTCATCTACTAGCGTTATATATTCTCTATGAAATGCTAGCAAATCGGAGCTTATCCTGAGGATCGGAAGATCCTTAGGATTGCTTGGCTGAATAATCGGATTTTCCACATCAATTTTGTGTTTTGCCTCCTTTCTTGGCATTGTTGTCTTATCCAAAGGAACAACAATTGTCCAATCCAGTCATCCTACACATAAACAAGTGAAAACTTAGGCTTTTAATTCTAAAAGTATGTAATTTGTTCAACTTCATTTTTCGCAATCTTTTCTTCTAGAACATGTTCAAGACGAGAGAAAATTCATTAAAACCATATTATTAATCAAGTAAATGAGGAGGAAAAACATACCTTTTCCACAACCCAACAATATATATTAATAATATTGAAGTTTGGTGTTTGGATGATCAAGAAAGTTTATTAAAGTAAATTATGACATAAAATATGAAAGTTGAGAAAAAAAAGTAAACTTTAATACTTTTAATGAAAAATGCTCAAGAAATATTAGGATAATCCATGAAATCATTAATTACTTAAAAACACCTTATATATTTTATTTTCCAAAGATCAACTTTATAATGTTGCATCAAAATTATTTGTGCAGAACTTTATCTCTCAAAATAATTTTGATTTTGCATTAAAAGGACTAAAAGACAAAACATTTATTGAACCATAGTATCATATCCAAAACTATTTATGAGGCCCCACACATTTGTGTGAATTCCATTGGGTCAATGAAAGAGGTTAATTTACTTGTATCTCACCACCCAATATAAATGTCATCCCTTAGTTAAAAATAATATCAGTGGATGAGATTTTATCGAGTAAGCACTTGTTAAAGAACTCCCTACTGACGTAATAAGAGAACCATTGATTTAATTTGACTTTAATCCCTAATTTTGTATTACGTCTGCATCTTGGTTGGGGAGTTTAGGGTTTTCTTCAACCTAAATTCATTTTCGTGAAATTATTCTCGTTAATGTTCTCGTTAAGGGTTTATTGCAAGAATATCTTCACATGCTTGAATTCATATAGGTAAAATATATTTTAGGAACTGGAGTTTTATTTACAAGTTGAGGAGGATTTGTAAGTTTACTATGAGAGTCATCAAACAAACTTACGAAAAAAAATATAGAATTTTGTTATAAAGGGTTTACCCAGATTTACCGCAAGAATTAGGTAAAAAATATATATATTTGAGAAAGAGTATAAGATATGAGATTTCACCCAATTATTCTCCTTATAGTGTTTCGGGAAGTCATCTAAAGGTGTGTGGAAAAGTTTTATAATTGAAAATGTTGGCGAAGTAAAAAAAGAACATTAAATTACGAGTTGTTATTTAATTATGTAAAGGATTGTTTTAATTTGTTTTATGCAGGAATTTTACGATGGGAAATTTAATAGTTGATTGATTGAATATTTCAGTTGGATATTAATGGGAGAGATAAAATATACATTTCATTTACTTACAATAATAATTATCGATTTAATTTTATTTGGAAGTTACGAAAACTAAATGAAACCAATTTTTAGACATTTAAAAAAAGATGTAAAAGATTGTTCCCAGGCATTTTGGGGAGGAGTTTTTTTGGCATAGCTCTAAGGAAGAAGACTTTAACTATTACAACCATATTGTACATGTTGCAAATGTTTTTTTCATGGTGGCACTGAGATTTTATAAATGATATTGTAATTCTTTTCTTTTATTTTCTTCCATTGTGTTCTATTTAATTTCCATTTTATGCACTAATTCATTGTTTGAGAATGGTGGCTTAATTTGATTATGCATTATTCTTGAACACATTACATAATTTTATATATTTTGGAATACTTGATATATGGGGTTTTAAAATCATATTTTGAGTTTATTGGTTGCAGGTTTAATCCCATGTATATATGATATTTAGGGTTATGTGCACCATAAATTCAAAACCCATAAAAACCAGATTTTTAAATTTTCTTTCCTTTTTTATTTTATTCTTGTTTTCACTATTTTCCCTCATTGGAAAACGTGAAATTATTAGCCATTATTTGACTTGTTCATATTGTCTAATGTTTCACACATTACATTTAATTTAATATTTCTCCAATATTTATTATTTGAAATTATTAAATTAAATTATTATAATTGTTATGTAGGTTAAATAAAAATAATACTTGATGTTATGTTATTTAAACCACATAGTTCAATTAGATGTATTTAACCAATAGTGTGCTTTAATTTCTCTTTTTCTTTAATTTTTATCTATTTTTGTCTCTCAAAAACCTTTGTGAATCATGATATATATTAATTTACCTCAATTTTCATGAATGAAGTTTTGATTTAATAAGTTTTCATGATTTATGTACCTACCATCTTTTTTTCCCAAAACAAAAAAAATTATTTAAAACACTCTTTATTCAATAATCTCGCCTATTTATTTGTTTAATTAGAAAATATATTAAATTCACACTATTTTACAATGACTATTCAATTTTGATTATCACCAGGGATTACCACTTGTGGTGAAAGGAAGGTCAACCCTTGTCACCTAGAGTGGGAGAATTTAGGATCCTCAGTGATGTGGTCTCAGATTGTCCTCAGTTACTGGGACAATTTGAGCACTAACACCTACCAAGCCCCATACCCCCACCATGTAACACAAACATATAAATTAATTTAATATTGTGGGCCCCTCCCCATGGCCCTTCCACATTCATCATGCCCAACTACAACATTCATAAAAATAATAAAACAAACTCATATATGAGCATGGGCCCTCAACTCACCCATGCACCTATGCCTTATGTCATGCAACATAAACCATAATTAAATTAATGTGGGCTCCTCCATACACCGACCAATATATAATATGTGTGTGTGTGTGTGTGTTTGTGTAATATTCTAGCTCACCCCACGTGGGGTCTACCACATATCATCATATAACATTATAATTGTCTCCACTGAACTTCCAACAATCGACGACAACTATGGGATGAATGGATATGATTTAAATATGGGGGGAGGAGTGGGGCGGGGCTATCGTGGTTCTTCTCCTAGTTCTGAGACCCAATTTGACAGTCAAGGATCATTTTCCCAAGTTGATGGAAAGTAGGGGGTATCTCATTTGGTGTACGGGGGGGGATCCGTTACCACGGTTCCACCCCGCCCTGGCATAGTTATAAGCCTTGTTAAAGGAATTTCATGGGATTTACTAGGGCTATAGTGTTTTTGAGGAATATTGTAAAGGTGAGGTGGGATTTAGATATAACCCCTACATATTTTGTTTTCTTTGCATTTAGAAGACTTGGGAAATGTATAAAAAATGATTTAGAAGACTTCAACTCATTACATCATGACCATTCCAATTGTCTCTCAGGAGCTATTAAAGCTCTAGAAGCTACCATAATTCAACTTCAAATCACCATTGGTGTGAAGGTATGCATCTTCTCTTTGTCTAAGTATTTTGTTGGTTATTGTATATGTTTCTTGGTTGGTTTTGGACATGTTTTTATATTGTTCCTAATGAATGATTGATTTGGTTACCAATAGACAAGGAGTTTTACTAATATGCATCATGTATACCTGTGAATGGAGCTCTTAATTCAACTAGTGATGTAATGCAATCAACATTATCTACCACTTGTAGAGGGATAAAGCCCCCATGTTACATAAACAAATTGATTTTAAATGAGTGGTTCCTCCTTTGTAAGGACCCCTTTAGATACTTCATTAAAAGGCCCCTATAATATATTAAGTAGTGTGTTTACTAGTATGATGCCACCATCATGTCATATTATGGATGAAAGAGTTTGAGGGTAAATAAATATTGAGGTTCCACAACCTAGTAAAATAATTTATTAATGAATGGCCATATCTTATGGTTAGCATATTACAATAATCGTCAATTTACCTCCACATATAAACTATGGTATTGGACTATTATGTCAAATGGGTTAGCCCCACGTAGAGTATACCTATAAAGTTTTTTACCATGAAAATATAAGTGGCATGGTCCTAGTAGACCACATCAGAGCTAAAGTTAGTGAAAATTGACTATGAGCTAATATGACTGTTAAGCTAGGTTAATTACCATAATACCAAAAAGCACCTCATATCCATTTACCATAAATTTCTAAATCCCAAAGCTTCATCAATCAAGATGCCATTATGAAGAGAAAACAAAGACATGAGAATTCACCACATAAGCCACTTCTCACCCACTGCCACAATTTTCCTCTACCAATGTCCAAACCTTTGGAGGGTTAGGATCATGATACTGATCTGTAAAAATCTAGAACATGTGATCAATACCCCATGTGAAATCCTCATGCGATATGGTGGGTACAGGTTGTTTGGTGAATACATTGCAATTTTTTTATAGATGATATTTCTAAGCATAGAGAGTGTGATTGGATCAATGCCTTGTACAAGGAATTGATGTTCATCATAAACTTCATTTCAGTGTATATTGTTGTCCAATATATTTACCAAATTCACTCTACTTGTAGCTACTTAAACTTGTAAGGACTATTTTTGGTCAGTTTTGCTTGCCTTTACGCACCAGTTGAATGTTGGATGAGCATTTTCTGATATGATAGTGAGTGATGTATGGGAGAAACTAAGGACATATATTACATTAGATATGGATGGTTCTTATACAATGTAAGACACTATTATTTATCCTTATTCTTGGGCATAGATTAAGTATATTTTGTTGTTCACTAAGCCAATTTATAATATGATTCTCTTCTCAAACTTAGATCAACCAATGATTAGGTCGGCTTATGAATAGATTCACACCATTCTAGGATAGCTTAAGGACATTATTCGGATGAGAGATCTAAAATTTTGTGACTATATTCTACATAGAGGTGGAAGAACAGTGGGTGAAGCAAAATTTCCACTTGATTCCTTAACATATGTCCTTACACCAAAATGATTTGTTGCGTCATAGTTGGAAACATTGTGGGGTGAAGAGAAAACCACACATGGATCCAAAGCTTGAAAGTGATTACATGTAAGTAGTAGACAAGCATGTCCCTAATGAGGAGCGTGATATCATGAGCACAAACATCAATATTGAAAGACTATTGTTGTGTCTATTAAACTAGATATTTGAAGAAGATGAATTCTCTTCAGTGGTGGAACATGTATGGTGGATTTTCCCTACAATTGTAGTGTTTAGTGAAATTGGTGCTTTCATAGGTTGTGAACACTTGAAACAGTTTACTAGGTACAAAATCCCATTGCAGTAAAAGAGGTTGAGGTAAAGAATTAAGCTAAGAACAAGTAGCATTTGTTTAATGGACAACTCCTAAATCTCTATAGGTTTTATGTTTTGAAAATTTAAGTTTATATTAGGCAAATATGCAAGAATTTATGGTACTAGGGCTATAGATTTTTTGAGGGAGATTGTAAAGGCGAGGTGGGATTTAGATAGACACCCTAAATATTTTGTTTTCTTTGAATTTCTGGACCCAGACTCAAAAATTTATGATTTTATTAACTCGTTGTCCAGTTTGGTGGAATCTTTCCTTTAATATAATCATTACTCATTTGGATTTAAAAGAAAAAATTTATTCTAATGACCCATTTAAGGTCTATGCATCTTATTTAACCCTAGTATGGGTGAAAAAAATGCATTGCTACAATCAATGCAAATGAGATGGAGGGAAAACTAGGAAATGAAGTCCTTCAAGTGGTGATCTAAATACATGTGTAATCAAATATTTGAAATTCCATCTGATTGGCATGAGATTTCAAGTTTTCTTTTTCATGTTGGAGAGATACATATGCTTTTGGTTGTTTGACCTTCAGATTTCCCATTGGATGTCATAAGTGAGCTGGATGTAAACTTAGGATTACTTAGAGAACTAGTTGTGCCACTGAAATATTTTTTTGCATAGTTAATAATACAATTATTTTGCAAACTTTCAATTTGGGTCATTGTGTAATTGCTTTAATGATTCTATTTAATAATTTCAACATTTTTAAGAAATACACAAATCGCATTTTTCACTCCCACTAGTTGAATGATTATGATTTTATAATTTGTGTATAAATTTATTTTGTAAATGCACAGATGAAATTTGATGAAGGTGGTAAAGTTATATATATAGGTAACGCATCCATAAACTAGACTATGAACAGAAGAATATAACCAACATTGGTACAAATGAGGAGTTCCTTGTGATTAAGGAAACCCTCCAAACTTTCCTTCTATATTGGTTAAATAAGATTAATTGTCCCCCTTGGTTTCCTCCACTTGGAGATTGCATCTTATATTTTATTACTGAATGAAAGAAATTGATATAGTACATGAATTAGAGAATTCGTTTTGAAGGGAAAATATTGTATGGTATGTAGTATGTGGATTATTTTCATCCAGTTCACTAGGTTTTGGAAATCTTACCCATTGATTGACTTGTCTTCCCTTATTTTCATTTGTTCTCTATGTACATAATGCTTCCAATGGTTCCTTGGTATTGCTTCATTCATGTGCTCACAATCCCATAGGTGTATATCCAACAATGGAGAAATGGAAGGAAATTTCTTATCAATTTAAGGTATAGATGGGTGCCACTTTATGTGTTTTTCTTAGAACTGACTATATTCCACTTCTCCTTTAGCTTTATTATCAATGTATCTGTGTTACATGTGGACAGATGAAAAATCACTATCCCTTCTTTGACATGGCTTATCAAGTTTTTGCAAGTGGTGACACAGACAAAGATGTTAAGGCAATCAAGATATTCTTGGAAGATGGTCACCATATTGTATGTGCACAATATTTTGAAAAAATAGTGGGCTTGTATGGACAGAGGGTAGGTTTTCTAAGTTGGGTTACAATAATTTGTTTTCTTTGTGAATGGAAGAAATTGATATAGTACATGAAGTAGGGAATGCTTTTTGAAGGAAAAATATTGTATGGTATGTAGTATGTGGATTATTTTCATCTTGAATTTGGGTTATTAATAAGAGGAAAGAATGAACATTTGGGATCCACCAGTTGTAAATATAGGCATTTGGAACTAATTTTCTTAGTTTGATCTTCAATTTTTCTTTTAGAAGGTTGTTTAAAATGAAAGGCTATAGCATCTTTGTATTCTCGCAAACAAGCAAGAAGTTGATATCTATCTTATTGTGATTTCTAAGCATTACCGCTTCACCATTTTGTGTTTGAGATTATCACCTTCGGAATACAATTTTGAATCACTTGTTGTTTGGTCATTTTTGAGCTAAGACAAAACAGTTTTTTTCTCATACATTTATCTTTCTAATGCTTGGATTTTTTTTTCTCATGTGTTCATCTATTTATATATTAACAGTGGGTGTTATTTTTATACTTCCATTTCCTCTTATTTCTCCATTGTTAGTTGTTTGACATTGTTTTACTTGTAAGTCTACCATAGTCCACCTTTTCAAATTCAAACCAATTATGAATGTTGACTATATTTTGTTCTTCATGTGGCAAAATTTCTAGTTGTCACAAAGTTTGGATAGGAAACTTTTCCGCTATTCCCATTTCTTTTCGTCCTCCCTCCTTGTAAATCCCTCTTTAGTCCTTTTTATAGATACTTTATGGCCACAGTTAGTGTAATAATGATACAATAAATTAAACTTTCTCCTTTCCCAATCAAATAGAACTATTTTTTTTCCAGGGAAACCCAAGGGATACTTCCCTACATTCCTATACAATAACCCTAGTAAATCTGCTAGCATAGAGTAGTGCCCCTCATGCATGGTGGATTCGAACCATTCACCTGTTGGCACAAAACTAGCCAATTCTCAACAACATTGGTGACAATCGGTTTATCTAACCACTTGGGCTCCAATAAAACAACTTATTTGCATTTGGTTTCTAAAACAATGTCTATCCTAAAAGATAAAAGTAAATTAATCTTAGTTAAGAATTGAAGCACAATAGTCTAACACTTTTTGTTAAAATTACATCTTTTACATTCATCATTGAGTCGAGAACTAGAGTAAAATCATTTAAGTTCCTTCAGCACCAATAACCTCTAATCTCCACTCAATTTATTTGTAGATGAGACTCACATTATTCTCCATGCCTTAAGTCAAATGTACTGAAACTATAATCAAGATGGAATTTACTTCTGCATCTAAGTAAAGAATGGAAGCAAAGGTAATCTACCACTTAATTTCATTAAAGCCTAGCCTATTTTTGGAAAAATGCATCAAATACCCTATGTTTCGTATAAACTGATATTTTCACATTCAGGAGTCAAAAACTAGTCACACAAGTTCCCCCTTTCACCATAAACAAGAATAGCATGTCTTCCTTGGTTCCAACTTAAAGAGAATCTATATCATTTCTAAAGATGGAAATCCTAGCTGAAATTTGGATTGTTAGATCTGATGGAAACATTGAAACTTCTCCCATGTTTAACTAACTATTGCTTTCATGAAAAGTTGCTTGACAATTTTATCTCTGCAAGAAAGATATGTCTATCAATATGATCATATCCTGCATAGAAAAACCTCTTATTGGATCATCCATTTAGTCCTTGAAAGAACATGTTTTCAGTGAAGGGGAGAAATAAAAAAAACACGAGCCCAAAATGTAAGTCCAAGTTTGCAATCCCATGTTACATGCTTAACCAATTTATGTTGACAATGCACGCAACATTAATCAGTTAGTGTAGTAGGATGAAGTTGACCCTTTACCGTTGGGCTTTTATGAATGGACAACCACTTAAGTACTGTCTCCAAAGAAGAGGACTTCCAAATACCTTGACACCTCCTTATATGTAGTATTTTTCAAAGTGTATGATCCATTTTTCATTTCTTAAATGTTAGAGTGGAGAATTTTTGTTCAACAACATTTTTTGAGTTGCAAAATGTGCATTTGAAATTCATGCAATTTGGTTACTAGTTCACATTTAAGAAGACATGGGATGTTTTTCTTGAAATATTGAAGTGGATTGAAGTCTCTAAACTATTTTGATTGGCATCTCTACTCATTATAACAATCAATACATTTATGTTGTTAATATTTGTCTTTGTACAAACATGTGACTCAATCATTGGCACTCTAATCATTGTAACAATCAATATATTTGTGTTGTTAATCTTCATCTTCGTACAATCATTGATCATGAGTGTTGAAAGGGTCACTAAGAAGGCACATTATTTCTTGTGCATATGTATATAGTTGTAACATGTCTTCTAGGACTACATGCTAGTATAGAGACCAAGACTGAGCAATATTATTGGTGTGTAAAGGTTGAACGCAAGGAGAAAGAGAAAGGATTGTTTAGTAGAACATATTACCAGGTTCTACCCACGCTATTTTCCTTGTACATATTTCTGCTATTAAATTCCAAGTAATTGTGTGCTTCTATGATTTATTACACTGTGAATTTATGGGAGATTGTGGCCAAAATTTATATGTGTTAGTTGCATGTAATTTTATAAGTAATGAATAAATCTAATATGTTTCATTTCTATTATGTGCACAAAGATGGTATTCTCATGTTCATTGGACTTCTTATGGTTATGCCCAGAATTTCTAACTTTGCAAGGCTTGATGATTTATGTGAACAAATGAAACTATTCCTCACAGGTTATTTAGAATTACATGGAAAACTTATGGTATGCCTCTCACAGTATGTATTTGAAAATTGAATTAATAAATTATTCTAAATGAAAATGTATTTATTTAGGTGATGACTTTCTTCACTGATTAAAATGCTAGTGTTTTCAAACTCAGCTGAATAATAAACTCTAGGATCCTGTTGGTGGCTCACCCTTTCATTGATTTCCTTACCTTATGTATCTTTCCATTCTTTAAAAGTCTTCAATGATACATATATTATTTCAAGTATCCCAAACAACTTTATCATAGAACAAATTGCATAGGATTTTTTTTTACACTTGAAGTTTTCTAGAACCGCAACACAGTCTATGCTATCAAGTTTCATAGCATAGAAACTTGTCATTATTAGCCACACTAGGAAGTAGGTTCAACTAGGTTGAGTTTGTAGGGGCAGAGCATTTGAAGTTATGTGATGAATCCATATAACAGGTCTACTCTTGTGACAAAAGTAAAGACGCATGACTGTTGCTAAATTATCCATGTTGTCAAGTTCTAGGCATTAGGAGTCAGTCTCTGTAGCCATTAGATAGCAGAAAGAAGGATGTACGTGAAACTTTGTCCAACATTTTTCCATAATATGTTTATATATCAAGAACTTCCATGAATTATTGTATAATTGATATTATGAATTATGGGAACTGCTACTAAAGACTGTGCAACTTTTGTAATTACAAATTTCAGTGTAATAAATGTCTTAGTGCCAGCGTGTCTTACCCTAGGTAGGACAAGAGTTTACCATGGTGGAGTAGAGTGTCATGAAAGGGTTACAAAAGTGATGTCATTAACCTTCCTAATGGTGTGTGTTGCCAATATATCAATACAGGGCATGATACAATATGACCTAAAATATGCAGCCTTGTTCCCTTACTAGGCAAGATGTAATGATACAATGGAAGGTACTATATGTATTGTGGTTATGAAACTTGTGGTCTATATATATATGTGTGTGTGTGTGTGTGTGTGTTTGTGTATATATATATATATATATATATATATATATATATATATATATATATATATATATATATATATATATATATATATATATATATATATATATATATATATATATATATATATATATATATATATATATATGCACCTTGTAGCATGCACTAATGGTCATATATCATTCTTAGTCAACGATGAGTCGAATATTGTGTCACCTACTACCCCAGTTACACAAACTAACAAATTTGGATAGTGCATTTGGAAGGTTAATAAAGATTCATGAATCTATGCTTTCACATCTATTTTCATGCTGAGAACCTCATGATGGATTATCATTTTCTTGGCATATTTAGAATTTAATTGAGGATCATCATGTCAATAAATTTTAGCTAGAATGTTAAGTATATTCTACACTCTTTTGATGGAAAGCAGAAGCTCGCAAGGTCCACACAATTCAGACAAGATTAAGTGTAAGAATTAGTTTTTTCGAATTACAATTCTAGTTGCTCCCAATTGATTGGTTATTGTCTTGTTCAATTATGCTAAGTGTCCCTTCTTGCCTAATCATGAGTTTCCTTGTCATTGCATCATGAGAATGAAAAAAATTGAAGGGTGTTGGCAATATATGAAATCTGGACCTTGTTTCAATTAAAGAAGAGAAAATTAGTCTAACATTTTAGTCCAAGCAAGATCCTTGAGGATGTGATGCATACATCATATAAAATTATGGAATAGTCCTACATTGCTCGATGCAAAGGTAAATAACTCTCGTTTTTGTTTAGGTGATGCTCTTATCTGAGAGAGTTACCTGTGCATCTTATTTTTTTAGTAATCCCATGTCACACTCCCCAAGCTACCGAATGATATATATATTTAAAATAATAATAATAATTTTCAACTTGACTCCTGAGAAATGATTGTTACACCACTCTATGCGATATATATCACATAGCCGAAGGATTCTATTACCATTAATTACAGAGTTGGGGTTAATAGGATCTCTTGTTAGATATATGTAACATGCCCTACTTTTGTTCTTCTAAGTGGTTCAGACGATGCACAAATATGTTTGTGGTACATTAATGCTCCTGCCAAAAACAAAGTGCTTGAGGCCCAACAAATATTTAAGGTGAGTTATTTTGACAGATGTTTTCAAAGTAACTTTTTGTCCGACTGCAAATAAATCCACCCATCATAATGGCTTCTTATTATCATTAGGTTGGCATTTGAAGACAGTTCAGGAGTTGGATGATTTTCCCATATAATAGGATTTGTTCATATTTTGTTGTTTTTCAGTAGCAGCTTAGTAGAGGATTCTAAATGAAATTGAAACACATGTTTTTCAGCTTCAAAAGTTCTTTTCTTTAGGTTTGTTAATGTGTCACGTAGTACAGGTTGTGTCAAAAAACATTTTCCTTCTAAATTTTATTGGTTTTACATGATGGTAGCATGGCATAAAAAATTAAGGGTAAAGTCACTATTAGAACTGAGCTCTCACCCCCACAAATGTGACCATTAAAATATGTAAGGATTATTCTTAATGTTTACTAGCATTTTTTTCTATAGAAATTTAATGGGATATGTTGGTGATTTTCTATTCATTTGTGTTGTTAACTTTACGCTGCCAATTTTGTTATCTTTGTTGAAAGTGTTTGATGACCTCATGTCAATGTAGGTCCATGAGGGTGTCCTGGAAGATATTTCATCGCATTTAAGGCATGAGTACCTTTTTGGGTCTGTTGGAGATGACTACCATTTGTTAATATGGGACTTTTGTACATCTGCAACTAATAAACTATTGCATTCAATAGTATCTTATCAAGGTGACGTAAGTCAACTGAGTAATAGCATATGCCAGTAATTATGAAATTTTGGTACTAGATGTAGTTTCAATATGTCATTTCCCATATTTTCTCCTTCCTATGTTACAAATTTATCTTTTCATTTAATAAAAAAAAATTGTCTGGGACTTACTCCTGCAAGTCTGATTTCCATTACAAATTCGTTTCCTGACTTTTTGTTTGGAAAAATGCCAACTGCGGTGATTCCTTCTTTAATATAATGTGTGTATAAGTTTTTCAAAATATAGAATCCATGTTAGTTATATGATGAATTTTTTAATATATCTTGTTTTGTAGTCTTGTTGGTTCCCTTCACTCATCCTTATTTGTCAGCTCCAATAGGGCTTGACGTCCTTTCTTCTCTTGCTCAATACTAGATATTTAGAGCTTTAGTTTATAACATCTATGTTTGTAATGATATCTTAGCATATACTCTCTTTGGCTAGACAATTAGAGTCAAGTTTGTAAATGCCTTGCCACTCCCACTTTGTAGTGACACTAGATGTGCTATAGTATTTGTTCCTTTGATATAATTTTGTGGTCATTTGGTGGACAAAAATAAAATTATCTTATCTTGTACTTGGAACACAACCTATATGAATATTTCTCCATATTTATTTTTGTTGTCCTATTGTTGGGTTAGCCCTAGGATATTTTTGTCTCTATAATGAAATCGTCATAGAGTGAATGTCTCTATCTTTCTTGTCAAGCCCGGGGACATCCTAGGACCCTTCCTATGTGTTATATGACTGAATATTTAGAATAAATGGGTTAAATGGAAATATTTAATACAACTAATAGTTTATATATGGATAGTGCCACCAAACTGCATAAGTTTGAGAGGGTTCACCCTCATTTACCACTGTGAGTAGATGCTTGTGGCTCTGGATGGGATTCAACTTGGTAACATTATCTCATAGTAAATCAGTAGAGTCACATATTCACACCAAACATTTTTCTCAACAACACAAATGACATATATCCTAACATTGCTTGGTTTATGCTTAATATCATTGAGCATGTAAATGATAGTAGTTAGTGTGTATCCTTTTATTTTCCAACCATTGCAAGGACGATGACATCATGTCCTGTTGTACCTTTATGCCTATAAATTTTGACTAGTATTCAAATAATGGATATGCATGGGTGAAAAACCTAGGGTGTAGAGAATATACATTTTCTGTCACAAAATGCTTCAATAGGATTAATCCTAACCATATAGATAAAAGGATATAGTGTTCATAAACTCATAAAACCCAACAAATTGTGTCTTTTAACCCTATTGTGAAAAAACACAACAAAAACACACCATACATCATGGTTTAATGCCTAACAAAGACATAGGGTCTTCACTCAGTGAACCTATGATGTAACACATGTTTTTGGGCAGTTAAAAAATATCTCTAATTTCGCTATATATTTGATAAATACCTTCCAAAAGTCTTATATTGAACCCCATTCCCAATACATCTTTCCAATTAAAAAACCCTATTTTTACTAGGTGTCCCCTATTTTTACTAGATACCTTTTTTAGAACCCCCAATACATATAAATTCCCCCCATATAATTGCAATATATTGACTCTATTTTTCAGAATTGTAAAACCCCTTTATGAATGAATGTTCTGAGATAGTGGTCAACAAGGTGAAGTACTTGTGTACAAAGATTGGATATGTTTGTTATAAAAACCAGTTTCCAAACATCAAAGAATCCACAGAAAACAAGAAAAGATATAACTGATAAGGTGTTGAATAAGATCTAACTAAAAGTCCACAAGATAGGAAATAATTTGTGCCATTTAGTTGATACTCTAATAACAGATGACATCTAGAATAATACTACATATTTTGTGCTTAACATCATGAAGATTGTTAGTAATGGGTAGTTAGTATGCATCAATTTCAATGTTCAAGCATCATGAGGATCATGACGTCATGTCCTACCATAGATTTTTGCCTACTGATTTATATAGTTCTAATGTGATGGATATTCTATGTTAGAATGCTTGAACGTGATGAATCCTAGTTGTAATGTTGATTTTTTTTTATTTTCGAATTCATTTTCTGTATAAAATGCTTCCTTTAACTATCAATAAAATATATTAGATATTACTAATGTCACAGAAAATGGTGCGCAATTGGAAAACCTCAACAATTAAAAAAAGTGGTGTGAAAAGCACTAGTGTCTATCAAAAACTGCCCAAAAACATAAAGCCTATCAAAATTCACACATGGACATACATTTTAGAAACAACATTTCTTAAAAGCCACTTGACATGAAAAAAACAAAACAAAAAAACAAAATTCTTGCCATAAAGGCACAAAAACAGTGTTCAAACATTTCCAAACAATTCACTAACTATCATGATGAAACCTACAATTAAAGGGATATATTCTTTTTCATTAGGAATGGCTCCCAACCATCATTAGTTGCCTAAAAAATTGTGGTAATTTAAATTCAACCATCATTAATTTGATAAACATATTTGGTTGGATTCTTTTTCTTTGAAATAACAAGGGAAAGTGTTAGTAACTTATCAATTTGGGGCAGTGGTGGAGGGCTACATTGTCTAGCTATGGTGATGCCCACCTTTAGCAGTCAACGCAACTAGCTTTGTGCCTTGGCCTTCTACTAAAACTTTATGATTCCCTAGAGCAAGCAGAGGGAGTATGAGAGCCAATAGAATGTTTCCTGCTCATAATGCAAAGAGACCCCTAAAATATTCTTGGAATTGCATAGATGTGGCACATCCCACTAACTTTTGCATTTGAAAAATAATTTGCATATAAATATTAAAGACAAGCATAAGTAAGTTCTTTGTTTTCCCAAGTAAAAATTTAAGCATGTTGACCCTTGTTAAACTCTAAAAAAGAATTATTTATTTTCTTACACACAGGAAATAGAATTCCATCTCTAATAAGCTATTGCGCTCTAGGGAAGTTGATGGCCTAAGACACTTTATACCCTAAGAGAGCAACCTACACTACAAGAAAAAAGGACATTGGTGAGGGGCGAAAAATGTCACCATAAGCTCATTGGTGATGGTCAAAAGAGCCTTCGTCACCAAAAACTGAACATCACCAAAGGTGGCATCGCCAAAAGTATAGGTGTTGTAGTGACATTCAAAGTCCATCACCAATAATGATTTATAATGACGGATAGTGACCATCACCATTTCATATGAGAGATGGTGATGGACCATAGCCTTCATCACCAAAAACTGAACATCACCAATGGTGGTGTTGCCAAAAGTATAGGTGTTATGGTGACATTCAAGGTCCATCACAAATATTGATTATAATGACAGACAGTGATCGTCACTATTTCATATGAACAACAATGATTTATTTTGATGGATCTTTTATGGCCATCACTATTGGTGCATATATATGGTAATGTTCGTTGACCGTCATCAAAAGCCACATTGCCAAAAGTATAGGTGTTGTGGTGACATTCAAGGTCCGTCATGAATAATGACTATAATGACGGATAGCGACCGTCACCATTTAATATCAACAAAAAATTATGGTTACAGACCTTTGAGGTTCATCACTATTGATGCGTATATATGGTGGCATTCGCTGACTATCACCATTTAATATTTTGGTGAGGGTCAAAAAATGTCACCAAGGCTCATTGGTGATGGTTAAAAGAGCCTCTGTCACCAAAAATTGATCGTCACCATTCCATATGGATGTCAGGGCATGATGGAATCGAACCACCAACCTCCTGCTTGTAAAGTAGGTGCTCTTCCATTGAGCTCGCATGCTTTAAAGAATCAGACTTCTAAAAATTAGTCCTTGAAACTTCATAAATTGTAAATTCTACAACTTTCAATAAATTAAAGTCTTGGAAATATTTCATTAAACAAGAAAAGCAACATCAAAGCTACAGGTCCCTACCTAATGGTTATGGAAGTTATGAAAAGTGGGTGGAGGGAAAAATAATTATGTATAAGAGAATCAATATGTTCAGTTGAATACTCAATTAGAAGTGAAACTATGAAGGCATTTATAATCTATAAATGACATATAACTAGCAAATGCACCAAATATTGCAAAGGAAATGTCATAAGTGGATATCATATGGAATAAGAACATTGATGAAGATAGATGCAATATGTTATAGGTTGAGTGAAAGAAAAATCTCAATGTTGTTGTTGTTCAGTGTTTAGATATCTGAATCATATCTAAACTTCTGTGCAAATGTAACACGAATTTCTGGAAACCATGAACATATATATAGATATATATATATATATATATATATATATATATAGATATATATATATATATATATATATATATATATATATATATATATATATATATATATATATATATATATATATATATATATCCCCTTTACATAAACCAACATGTAATTTGGAATTTCACAAGTCCGCACTAAAAACCTGACAGCAACCAACAAATAAAAGAAATTGACTTGGACGGAAAGCAATTTGGAATTTCACCTTCATTCTTGAGTTGCTTCTATTTATTTGAATTTGACTTGTGACATTCTTTATCTGATAAGGAATCAAAATCATCACTAGTATTAAATTCATCCAACACGGACTTTGGAGATCCCACTGACATCTGCGTTTTTGTTGCCATGCCTGAAAACCATGGAGATCCATGTCGATAGTAGAATAAGATGTGTGTTTGCTGCTCAAGAACACATTCCTTATTAACCATTGTTACCTGACAGAAACCAAAGAGACAACACAATATCAGCGTACACAAAATCCCCTACCAAAATATAATCATAACTTAGCTAAGAAGTCTAAAAGATGTTCTTAATTAATAAACTTTGTATTTGGAAATTTTGTTTCTTTAGATTTAAAAAAGACTATGTTGTACAACACTTCTGTCTATTTATCCAGGCAATTATATCATAGCATATGTCACATGGTAGCAATCTATAGTACCTAAAGTAAAAAGACAAATTTGCTCAAGAAAATAGATTTAGAAAAGAGCTTTGAAAACTATATGTTTGTCATCAAAGATTTAATTAGTTTAACAACAAACTAGTTGGAGTTTGAAAATCAAAATCATTCATAGGAAACGAACAAGACAATGGCCAAAGTCGCTTTCATACAAATAAAGCTAGAGTCATTATTGTCATTGCAGATAGTTGAAATTTGGGCAGTTGCGTAACAGTTAGAGCTTATTTATAGGGAATACTCGTCAATACCATCAATTTTTTTCCACGGTTTGTTGTGTCTCTAGATCCAGATCAGATAGCTTGTTATTCTCAAGTTCTACCTTTCAAGTGTTGATTTCTGGCTCACCCTTTAAAACACAATTCTACCACTCCATTTTATTTTGTTTTGTCAAGAGAATTGGTAGGACCTTCCCATCCTCTATTTTACATCAACCAATAACCATCCATCAATGATATAAAGAATAACATATACACAACAAAGGCCAAAGATGCACTTGTTGTATACCTATGTTCTAGGAATCATCTGACCTTATTGGTGCAAAGAGCTCACCCTGAAAAAATAGCATCCACATGGAATTTACAAAACTTTTTAAAATCAAGCTCCAAGTAAACCAATCAAAATATGAACATCCTTTTAATCAATAAAATCTCTGACTTAAAATAAAAGTGGCCTAGAATTGAATGTTATATCAACCATGTCAAGTAACTAACATCAGGTGAGAAATATAGGCCATGCATATTGGATTAGCGAAATAATTTATGTGATAAAGCTCAAAATCAAATAGATGACTTACAGCTAAGAAACGCAAATAAATGACTTACAACTAAGACATGAGGTTGCCCTTTCAACCTTGCCATTAAATAAGTCTTCTTTATGTCACAGACCATTAAACTTTTTCTGATACCAGGTGGAAGTGGTATTGTAACATTAACCTCTAATAGAGTTTGTGTCCATGCCTACTTCTAAAGATCCGCTCCATTACCATCATTTGGGGCTAGATAAGATATGTGCAAAAACCGTCAACATGAAAATGAAATCTACATCCTTGTAAAAAAATGTGACGAAAAAAAATCCACAAATTGAAACAGACTATAGGATAAATCATTCCTACAACATGATTATCCTGTCATGAACAATAAAAAAAGAAATCAAGAGAAATGTAGTTTTTGCTACATTTGACAATCATTTCATTTTGCATATTCTATGAGAAATTGACGAAAAAAGTCAGCTAAAGCTTGTCAACATCAAAATTATAGTAAAACATAAAGGAACCACTCCAACACATATAATCCTAAACATAAGTATCTATTCATATAATTATTTATTGAGGACATTGTATCTTGTGAAAATATGGAAGTCAAATCTTTGAAATAACACAATTTATGGTACCACTGCCTTACGAAGTCCATTCATTCGAGTATTTACGAAGTCCATTCAGGAATTTCTTCAAAGTTCAAAGTTCAAACAATTAACATGTAGCCTAAAAAAATTTAGATTTGAAAAGGAGATAACCCAAAGATGTAGAGTATATATCTCACATTTATATATTCTAATTTCCAGACATTGAAATGACAATTTTTAGCATACTATTGTGAATTTAGCCCAAAATGTTAGAAAACAATATTGATGGTTATTTTTGTTAAAAATGGAAACTTGGGACACGTTCCACTTTTAACATATCCTTTGGGGAATATAATTGTGGCATTGAATTCATCTTTTCCAGAGGACCAAAATCGATCTAAAGATCGTCAAATTTGGATAAGTAGAAGTGGAATTTTGAATTTATGTTTCTCTCATGTAAATTATTTAGGTCGGACTCAACTATATGTCAGCTTAAGAAGATCAAAAGTCATGTCCCCTCAACTCCACTGAACTGTATATATAGAGGAGAATTCTCTCTCATTTGGGACACGTCAATCAAAATAAAAATATATATCTGTGGCAATGAAGATTGAGGATAAATTCTGGTTATTGTTGGGACTGTTTTGGTTAGGGGTTGTCATAACAGGTCTGAGTTTGGAAGCAGTTCTTCACTATGGTTAAGGAAAATCTTATATATGGGTTTCGACTTGTTTCGTATGGGTCTTCTTCCTATAGTTTGTCCGCAGCTAGAAGATATTCTCATGGCTTGACCGCAGGCCTTAAATCACTTGCCCAGGAAGCTTAAATACAACAGAAAGTTGTTGACCTTATATGATAGTATTCAAGTGCTTGTTGAGGATGACATGGAAACTTAAAAATAGCCTAGGACTACTACAAATAATAGATCCCTTGTAAGAAGAAAAAGGTTGCACTGTTTATAGAATTGAAGGGTTGGAGCAGCATGCTTCAGAAGCCCTAATCCAGAACCATAGAGATAATATCAACGGTGACCTTAATGTGGTAATAAACCAACTCCTTAAGCCAGCGAAAGGGAGCATCATGTGAAATAAGGAAGGTCATAGTAGAAAGGAGGATTTTTGGATCAGTCAACTTAGAAAGCAGTGGACATGAACCAACTGATCAAAAAAATATTACCACGGTGATAAATTGAATCCTTAAAAGAGTGACTAGCGTGGGAAGACACAGAGTTAAGTCAAACAAAGTTTAAATATTTTCCATAGATGAGACAAGATTTACTGCATGGTTTTAAGAAAATTCATCTCAATGGGAAAATAAATTGTTTCAAACCCCAAGATTGAAAGGAAATTGACTTAATGTACAACAAAATCTTAGTATAATGTTAAGATGCATCTGCATTTACTCAGAGGTGTTGATTTGATGCTATATAATTCTTAAAGCCATGTTCAACCTACAATGAGTCTCTAGATTTTCTGTTGTTAAAGTTGCAAGCCTATTTTAGCAAAGCCATAGGCTTTGATCATGATGAAATGTAGTTAAAGGGTTTTTTTTGGATTTATATATTTTTCACAGTTTAGTTTCAATTATGCATTTTTCCATACCAAGTAAGAAATAAAAAAACCATTAGTAGACAAAGAACATATCAATTGGAGTTAAACATGTAAAATAGAATGGATAAAGGATATACAAATGCAAAATGGAAAGTTTTAACTCAGAAACTGAATAGACAGTGTGGTGTTAATAGTACCTATATAGTAGGATTTGATATCAGGAGTAAAGACACACCAAGTCCATCGAATGTCTCTTTCCAAGAACCCTTAGTAAGAGTTTGCCAAAGTCCCTTTGATTTCCCAAATGCGCTAGTTTACATCCAAGCAAAAGTTGTGTCCAGTGGTTTTCCAAAACAAAATAAACCACCACATAACATAATGTTTATGTATAAATTTGAGCAAGAAATGTACAAGTCAAAATACCAAAATTTGGCTAGAAAATTCAAATCACTAGGACAAAGTAGGAAGAAAAGGAGTTGTACCTGTGTTATCACAGCTATGGAAGCTCTAGTTGTAGCAGCTATGGCCAAATTTTCCTTTGTTCCCATATACGTGTTCCTATGTTTCAATTAAAATCTCTTAGACTATATCTATAATAGTATTGGTTAAATTTCTAATGTATAATTACTTGATGAAAATTGAATAAACTAAACTAATGCTAAATAATATCACAAGTAATTATCTATAGATCAGAAAAGGTTTTTCAACAGGGTATCAGAGAAGTGAGATCAGGCAGTGGAGTGTGTCTTGGTGGAATGATCTTGCATCAAACAAATCTGTGTATTTTCCCTGGAACTAGTTTATCTGCAGATCTAAGAATTCAAGTGTGCATTACGTAAAGATCCATTGGCTCTAGCACCATTATTATACACAATTTCTTTTGAATTTTTGTTTTATCTTATTCTGGAACATGTGTAAGGAGGTGAGAATGATCATTCTCCATAGTCAAGGTGAAGGGAGTCCTAGCATCAACTGTGTGGAACAATAAATATTAATTCATGACAATTTGCAATCCCAAGGGCATGGTTTTATGCGGTCTCCTCTACTCTAATTTGCTTTGAGCACCACAAATATAAAAAACAGAAGGCAAAGGCAAGGGGACATTGCAACAATATTACTCTATATTCAAAGATTTGTCACATAATTTCCAGACATGCATTGGAAGATCTACATATATATGGCAACAAAATAGAATACATACATGTCTAGTGTGGTCAAATTCTCCACAATGTAAATAGCACACCATGAGATAGAACATCTGAATCGACTTGAGGATAATCTACTGACAACAATGGCTCAGTATAGCAGTGGAAGCATTTACTGGTGGCGCAGAAATGTCCATACCCATTTTCCAAACCCTAGTTTCTCTAGTATGGCACTACAACCTTTTCTATACCAATCCAATTGGGATGTTATTAACCATGGATTGAGTCCTAATGTCGATATTGTAAGGCTAGGGTTAGGCCTTGTGAAATTATTAGCACATTCATCTTGTATTTTTTTCTTTTGGGATGACAATTTCCCTTTTCTAGGTGGTGTGGAGCACCTGGAAGGTATGCTTTTTGATAAGTAATCTAGCGGTTTTTCAATACTATTTCTAATCTTTTCTGCATTATGAGCCTAAAAATATAAGGGTTTTGGTAAATTGTGTGAAAATGGACAAACGAGGCTCAATCACTAATAATCGATGTTTTCTATGCAGAAGGACGCGGAAATAGGGAATTATCGAGTAAAAACAAGAAGCGCAAGGAAAGTAACTGCTGCCCCGTCGATAGGGAACCGGATGCGGACAAGATCAAGTAAAATTGGAGCCGAATAATCCAGGAAAAGAGCGCAGGACACCGTGACGGAGAACGCAAGAAGGAAAGAGGAGACCCGAACGATTAGCGAATCCCTCAGGATCTCCGATCCTGAGGGATCGCTGCTTTAAGCTTATCTTTTGTATCTAGACATCTCCGTCATTTCTGTTATATAAAGGTACCACGCCATCGAGCGTGGGGGACGACTGTTATTATAATTATAAAATCAGAACGATTTTGATCACTGAGCTTTTGTAAGATCTGATTTTGTGTACTTTTGTTAATGCAATCAATATAAAGGATTTGGTGTTCACTTCGTTTCTGCATCTGAAGTAACTCTAAGCAGTGTACCATCGTAGCCAAGGGCCCAGCTCCGACGGTCACTCGCTGTTGTATCATACGGTGATTTGTGTGGTTTGCTTATTTCTTTCATTACAGTAATCCGATATATCTTTGCTATGATAGACTATGCTTCTTAATTAATATTTGAATCTGAATAAGTTCTTTAATTCACGTCTCTGTATTACACAAACTGAATCTATTCGAATTGCATCCATTTCTACAGCAAGTTATTGGTATGAATGTTATCATTATTGGATTCATATGAAATAAGTATTTGTGAGGCTTGAAGATAACATCACCTTGTTCAGAAACATAGTCACATCATACATTACTCTCGGATCGCTACAGTAGTATAGACCGTGTACATACTTCGGAGTGCTGTTCCATTTGGATTTGCTGTTCCATTTGGATTTGCTCTTCCATTTGAGTTTGCTGTTCCATTTGGTTTGCTGTTCCATTTTATATGATTGACGTTTCCTGTTTATGACAGTTTTCTGTTCCATTTCATTACTGCTGTCCCATTTCTTTACTGTTGTTCCATTTCATTACTGCTGTTCCATTTTAAGGATTGTTGTTCCATTTTACTTTCACTAAGTTTCCTTTATTGCTTTCGCGTGATAGCAGGCCTAAGGCTGTCGTGAGCTCAGCAAGACGCTACCTAGCTCCCTGACCTATAAGCCCATGCTTTGGTTTCCTTTCTTTATCAGTTTCTAAAGGGAAGGGTTATTGGTTCCGTACCCTTGACTGATCATCTGCCTTGTGTGATTTCATTTCCTGAATTGGTTTAGTTACAGCTTAGTGTTTGTTTCCTTTCAAGTTATTAGAACGCTATACTACCGAGCACTACTTGGACAAAACAGCCTCGGATTGAGTTACTCCTTGAAAGAACAAAACGATCCCGGATTGACTTAATAATGTGGAATAATTGGTGGTGTGAGAGACCCTAGTTATAGCTCTACATTTTGGCGCTGTTGCCGGGGAAGGGGTAATAGCCATTTGTCCTTTATAGAGTAGTGCACAAATCTGCTAGGAGGGAGTTGGATTTTAAAAACGGAAGGTAAGAACCTGCGTACGGAGCATGTAAAAGCCCTGCTCCACCGTCCGCTCTCTTAGTAGAATTGCTGGGTAAATAGGATTTAGCAGTTTAATTGGAGTGCATGACTAAGCAGAAAAAGTTAGAAAAAGATCAAAAGCCTCCATCCAAAGCCAAGGGGCCGGTGACCCTTGGACGAACGACCTTTATAGACGAAATCTATAAGAAAGCCGACTCTCAGCCATCAGTAGGTTATAAGAAAGTCAACTCTAAACAGCCTACTAGTTCCCTTCAGACCTCGGGATCACCATCCGAAGCCTTTGCTGAGGTGCACAGTCGAACAGAGGAGCAGGATTTTCAAGAAATTGAAAATTTGACTCCTGGACCATTGCACGAAGGGACCCAAAGTAACCTTTGTGAAGGAGAAGGAGAAACAGGGGAAACTGAGGAACCTAGATCTCCTATTGAATTAAACCAACCTTTGAATAGCCCGGACAAGGGAAGCGCTGTGAAAATCCTTGTTGAAGGAATTCATTCACCGCAGACAGTTGGGGCCATTATTATCCCTGATCAAGGGAGTGGTGTCAAGACAATCCCTGTTAAGACAACCCCTCCTCAACCAAGGATCACTCTCTTGGAAATTCCTGAAGATTACTGGCATATATTCGATCCCATGGCGCAGAATCAGCCAAACACCTAGACCTCCACATTGCAATATCCGATAGTAGATTCTGCAGCAAATGCGCCCATGAAAGCCATCCCTCTCCAGCATATTCCCACATTTCATGGCCTCACATCAGAAGATCCGGACGCATTCTTGTTCGAATTTGATGTATTATGTAGAGGATACGATTACACCACCGATCCCCAGAAACTGAAATTGTTCCCATCTACATTAAAAGGGGCTGCGTTGAGATGGTTTATGGGCTTAGGTGGTGGGGTTATTAACAATTGGGATCAAATGAAAGAAGCCTTTTTAAAGAAATACCAAGATTACTGTAGATCGAGGGAACTAAAAGATGAAATCTTTCAAATGTCAGCCAGACCAAACGAAACCTTAGAAGAATATGTGGAACGTTTCCAATATAACTTGCAAAGATCCCCTTATGCATCACTACCTCTGCCGGATAACGTGTTGAAAACTGCATTAATTAGAGGTATGAGAGAGCAATGGATCGAAACGTTAAACATCATGGGGAAAGGAGACATTTATCAGGAAAATTTTGCTGATATCATTGATCTGTGTATCAGGAGCTCAAGAGGCAGCACGAGGATAAAACCAGCGGAATATGATCGCTTCCCCAGAGATAACAGAACACTAACAGAGGGAGTAACACGAGTGGAACTTGGAAATTTGCTAGAAAATTTTAAAACTGATATCCTGGGAACACTAACTACACAACTTGACATTGTGCAGGCTAAACAGAAGCAAGCCGAGGCAGAGCAGAATCTAGCCATTTTTTGCCCACGATGCAGGAAGAAGCACAGCCACAAGGAATGCCCGCTGGATACAGTCCAAATATGTGCTATCTGCACCAAGGACCACCTGACCGAAAGCTGCCCTTCACTTCCTGGTTTGAAGGCAGTATACAAAGAAGCAGAAGAGGAGTCAGAACCAGCATATTTTGTTAACCAGCGTCGTCAATGGCAGCCTAGGCAACCAGGTATGTTTTCAGACCCCTCCTCTTCTTTTCAACCCCCGCAGTTCAATACTCAGCAACAGAACATGTGGCAAAATCAGTCCCAACCCCCGTTTTCAAATTGGTCACCTCAAATGTTTCCTACTCTGAATCCTTGGATGTCCCAATTTGGTTGGCCAAACTGCCCTTATCCTCCACCATATTGGCAGAATAGTTCCTATCCTCCACAGTGGACCCCTTCCACTTCGCAAAGCTCATCCTGGCAGACAAGCTGGCCAAGATCGACATATCAGCCAGCAGGATCAATCCCACTCCCTCAACCAACTCTGCCAGCTTTACCACAAAATCCCCAGTATAATCTGAGACCGCAATTCCCAGCCCAACCCAATCCCAATCCTAATAATAGGCCAATCCAATCCATTCAAATCATAGACACATCAGAGATTGAGTCTGACCTAAGGGAGTGCAACGATATTCAGTTAAGATCGGGACGAATAGTAGAAACAGAGGGAGACAAAATGGTTCATATTGAAAATCAGTTACCTGTAGAACAACCCCCACAACGGGAGGATGAAAACAAAGAGAAAAACAATAAACAAGCAAGCACATCCTCTCCTCCTTTCCCAGAACGATTAGTCATATCTCGACCTATACAACCTCCAGACTTTGACATTCTGGGAGAATTACAAAATTTGTATATAAAGATTCCATTCCTCCAAGCTATACAAGATATTCCTATATATGCGAAAACCATAAAGGAATTATGCATCAAAAAATCAAGGAGGAATACAAATACTAACCCTAGAGTCCAAGTAGTTGGTACTTTATCCGACCTATTATCAGGAAAGGAGACACCTATCAAATATGAAGATCCCGGGAACCCAATTGTAACCGTTCAAATATATGGCCAAACCCTGACTAACGCTCTAGTCGACCTGGGAGCTGCAATCAACATTTTGACAACCTCCACCTGCCAAAAGCTTGGCATTACGTCAGTAGAACCCACCTCTACTCTGTTAGAATTGGCAGATCGATCTGTAGTTCGACCAGAAGGTACTCTGAATGATGTCATGGTTTCCGTAGATTCATGGGAGTATCCCACAGATTTCCTGGTAATTAATCCTAAAACCCGACTAGATGGACATCCATTAATCCTAGGCAGACCCTGGCTTGCTACTGCCGACGCCTACATAGGTTGCCGGCAGGGAAACATGACTATAGCTAAAGGACCCGATGTTAAAAATTTGATTTTATATCCACCAGCTCAGCCGAGCCTGCCAATGATTAAAACTAACTCTTATCCTGTATCATATCTCGCTAACAACATCAGATCTCCATTAACTATAAAGAAGGCGTTAGACTTCAAGGATCAAACAGAAGACGACGCTATTAACAATTTTATTAGTCAAACTGAAGCTAGAAAACATATGCAGTGTCTTATGATAGAGGCAGCATTTGACAGTGAGCTAGAAGAAGATCCCTTAAAAGATCCGCATGATCAGACAATACCAGTAACTGTTGTTGCTAATAGTAAAGTAGTGGAAATTGAACCTGGTAAAACTCTGAATATTAACGCCAATCTTACACCAGATCAAGAGACAAAACTTGTTAGTCTGTTACAAAAATACAAGGATGCATTTGCGTGGGATTACCCCGACATGAAGGGGATTGATCCTCAATTATGCACCCATCACATCTATATAGAGAAATATGCAAGACCTGTCCGTCAGCCACAAAGAAGACTCAACCCTCACCTAAAAGAGATAGTGAAAGATGAACTTCAGAAGCTCTTAGATGTTAACTTTATTTACCCTATCTCTGACAGTAAATGGGTCTCTCCCCTTGTGGTGGTACCAAAGAAAAATGGAAAATGGAGGATTTGCGTCGATTACAGGGAGTTAAACAAGGCTACACAGAAGGATCACTTTCCCCTCCCATTTATAGATCAAGTATTGGACACGTTAGCAGGGAAGAAGTTTTTCTCCTTTTTGGATGGCTTCAGTGGATATAACCAAATCCAAATTGCCCCTGAAGACCAGGATAAAACTACCTTTACGTGCCCTTGGGGAACGTTTGCCTATCGTGTATTACCCTTCGGCCTATGTAACGCCCCTGCTACATTTCAAAGGGCTATTCTCAGTATTTTTGCAGATCTAATAAACGATGGACTTGAGGTGTATATGGACGACTTCACACCGTATGGGGATGAATTTGATCTAGCTCTGGATACCCTGGAAAAAGTTCTACAACGCTGCATTGCTACCAGACTCTGCCTGAGCCACGAGAAGTGCTACATGATGATGACGGAAGGGCTCATTCTAGGGCACTACATTTCAGTAGCTGGCATCCAGGTAGACCCTGCTAAAATTCAGATTCTTTTGCTCATCCCTACCCCCACTACTCAAACAGAGGTACGTAGTTTCCTTGGATTTTCCGGATATTACAGACGTTTTATAGAACATTATTCACGAATTGCAGCACCTCTATATGCTCTGACAGGTAATGTCGATTTTTTGTGGACAGATAAATGCGACCAGGCTTTTAGAGAATTGAAAAAGTTGTTGTCAATAGCGCCAGTCCTTCGAGGACCAAACTGGAATCTGCCATTCCAGATCTCATCGGATGCCTCGGATACAGCAATCGGTGCAGTCCTAGGACAAGAAGAGGATAAGAAGCCATACGCTATTTACTATATTAGCAAAAATTTATCCTCTGCTGAACTCAATTATACTGTTACTGAAAAGGAATTTCTGGCTGTAATTCATGCTGTTAATAAATTTAGGCATTATATTACAGGTTACCCTGTTGTGTTATATACAGATCATTCTGCTATTAAATATCTAGCAAACAAACCTGTCACGAATGCTAGAGTAACTCGATGGTTGATCCTGTTGCAGGAGTTTGACATCACAATTAAGGATCGACCCGGCAAGGAGAACCCTGTAGCCGACTTCCTCTCAAGAATACCCAAATCAAGCGAAGCAGCAGCCGTGGAAGATCAATTCCCTGACGAACATCTGTTTGCCATTGCCATTCGAACACCTTGGTATGCTGACGTCGCCAATTACCTTGTAGTGGGTAAGTTACCAAAACACCTAACCCCTCAGGAACGGAAACAAATTGTTCAAAAAAGCACTCGATTTTCGTGGATTGGAGACCATTTATTCCATACAGGGGCAGACATGCAAATCAGAAGGTGTATTCGAGAGGATGAGATCCTAGACATCTTAAAGGCTTGTCACAGTGGACCATGCGGGGGGCACTTTGCCGACAAGAGAACAGCACATAAGATACTACAGGCAGGGTACTATTGGCCTACAATCTTTAAGGACGCGAAAAAATTTGTGCAAGCCTGTGATAGCTGCCAGCGAGCAGGAAAACCTGGTCAAGCTGATGAAATGCCTCTGAGACCACAACTGGTTATTGAGCCATTTGAACGATGGGCTCTCGATTTCGTCGGACCCATTATAACACCCTCAAACCAAAGGACATACATCCTGGTAGCAACAGACTATGTTACTAAATGGGTTGAGGCTGAATCATTAGCTAGGGCTACAGAAGACTCGGTAATACAATTTTTGTTCCATTTGTTTGTACGTTATGGACTTCCAAGAGAAGTAATTACAGATGGTGGACCACAATTTGTTGGAAACAAACTAGCTGCAACATTTAACAATTATCATATCCAACATAAGATTACTACCCCCTACCATCCGCAGGCAAATGGACAAGTAGAAAACAGTAATAAGATAATTGAGTCAATCTTAACAAAGACCGTCGCATCACACAGGCGTGATTGGGCTGCTCGGCTACCTGAAGCACTGTGGGCTTATAGAACCACATGGAGAAGTACGACAGGCTATTCACCTTATCAATTGGTGTTTGGGAAACAACCAATTTTTCCTATCGAATTTGAGATCCAAACACTACGAACTGCACAAGAGGTCGGCCTAGATCTGAATGAGGCACAGATCAATCGACTACGACAAATCAACGAATTGGATGAGATTAGGCTCTCTGCATTACAAAACACAGCATTAATCCAACAGCAGCGAGCTAAGTGGCACGATGCACTTATAAAGAATAAAGTCTTCCATGAAGGAGACTGGGTTCTGTTATACGATTCTCGGTTCCAGGACTTCCCGGGGAAACTCCAGACTCGCTGGCTAGGACCATATGAGATCCAGAAGGTGCACGACAATGGGACCCTCACTCTGATCACGATTGACGGTTCTGGACATACGTTCAAAGTAAATGGCCACCGAGTTCGTCTCTATCGAAGACCCCTTACTCGGGAATCCTTTTGTCAACAGCTTCAGCAAGATACTGATTTGGAGATCCTAGGAGAGGAAGTAAAATCTTCCTCACCCATAACTTAAGCAATTTGTTTTTCATAATTTGTACATAACATCCTGTACATATGTTCTTTTCATCTTTTGTTTGCAGTATTTTGGTTACCTTATTTCGCACAACACTGGTTTGATTTTGCTGTTCCTTTTTAAAAGGAACAACACTTGTTTGATTTTGTTGTTCCTTTTTAAAAGGAACAGCACTCGTTTGATTTTGCTGTTCCTTTTTAAAAGGAACAGCACTTGTGTGATTTTGCTGTTCCTTTTCAAAAGGAACAGCACTTTTGGTGTTTTGCTGTTCCTTTGCAAAAAGGAACAGCACTTGTTGTTTTTGCTGTTCCTTTGCAAAAAGGAACAACACTTTTTGCTTTGCTGTTCCTTTGCGAAAAGGAACAACACTTTTTACTTTGCCGTTCCTTTGCGAAAAGGAACAACACGTTTGCGTTTTGGAATTTTTGCTGCCCCTTTGCGAAAAGGAACAGCACGTTTGTCTTTTGGAATTTTTGCTGTTCCTTTGCGAAAAGGAACAGCACGTTTGTGTTTTGAAATTTTTGTTTTCCTTTGCGAAAAGGAACAACACTTTGGCGTTTTGAAATTTTTGCTGTTCCTTTGCAAAAAGGAACAACACTTTTTGTTTTGCTGTTACTTTGCGAAAAGGAACAGCACTTTTTGGCTTTGTTGTTCCTTTGCGAAAAGGAACAACCCGTGTGGATTTTTGTTGTTCCTTTGCGAAAAGGAACAGCCCGTGTGGATTTTTGTTGTTCCTTTGCGAAAAGGAACAGCACTCTTTGTGCTTTGTTGTTCCTTTGCGAAAAGGAACAACACTCTTTGTGCTTTGCTGTTCCTTTGCGAAAAGGAACAGCACTCGCATATTTCCTTTTTTCAAGATGCAGAATGTGGTTAATTCCGCTATTTTCCGCAAGACGAATCATCCACATGCTCAGTGCAGAGAAGACACCATCAGAACCTTTCTGCTTCTATTTGGACGTTTTGCGATTATGCTCTCCTAAATCCTTTAGATATAGCAATGACATTATGCAATGAACATAAAAGCATGTTATACCGAAACCTGCATATCATAAATCGCTATTGTTTTAACAGTCAGCAGATATAAGAAGACAAGAGGAGCGACATTAACTTTCGTCTTTACTGTCATTATCTTGTTCCCGAACCATGGTTTGGCAATTTTTATCATGTCGATTTCCCTAAAAACTTTCTTGATCATCACTGAGGAATATGAGCAAACATTTATATCTGTCTGTTGGGATTGTAAGACTTATTCCACCATTGCCCGCTCTTAAGGAGTGCGGAACCACCCTTATGTGTAATTGAACAAAGAAAAAAGAAGTGTGCTGCAAAAGAAGAATAAAAGAAAAAAATAAGAACAAGACATGAAATCGTCAAATGCAGGATAGGGGGTCTCATTCAGAGCCAGCCTACCATGATCATAAGGATGGAAGCGAAGTGGCATTCCCATTACGGCCACCACACCAGGGATATGGTCCAAAGGAAAAATAACAAGCAAACCTTGGAACAGGAGGTCTCATCACAAGCCGGCCTGACCACGTTTCGTGCCTACCTTGTGAATGGCATTATGGTTATCTGGTCACCAAGCCAGCATAATGGCCTGCATTTTGACAAAGCACTCTTCAGTAGATACACAAAGGATAATGGTTCCGGAGGGTGAGATAAACAACTTTGCCAAGGTTATGAACACCTGTTGGCAGCAGAGCTCTGTTAATGGCATTTGAGTCGTAATATTTACACCAACAGGTATGATATTAAGTCTGTTTGTCTTTTATTTCCTTTGCATGTATCATATGTCACACCCTGATATAATTATCGCATGAGCATTATCACCAATCATGGCAACGGAATTGACAATGACTACTAGAGACTTCGTACAGTTGACAGACGTCCAACCCTCGGTTCCTCATTATATCACACTGGCTTATCTTAAAAGCGATCCATTTTTCTGTCTCGATTTCGGTACTTCATTGTCCTTTTACAACATGGCATAATTTCCACCTGCTGTACTTTATGATTTGACTCCCGACTGGCTGCTGCTCCTCTCTTTGACGGCTGGGGGCAGCCTATCAGATCGCGGGGGGGGAGGTGACCTCATTACTCCAATGGTTACGTGGCTGCACACCATTCGGGCAAAATAATAACACGATTTAACGGTATGATGATCTCATTCTACGGACTGCCATCCACGATCTTTCTCTTTGCTGCATGCTCTGCGAAAATCCTTCCTAAAAAGAGCATCGAGTATCCCCTCAGTTCGGTAAATACTGCGGACAGTTGCTGTGTCATTCCCGAGTTCATTCCTGAGAGTAAGCTATGGGCGGGAAAACAATCCGAAGTGAACCACACAAGCTCACCGCGTCTGCTGCTGCCCGCGAAATTCTGGAAAATGCAGGATGGTTGAATTACTTCAACCGCCTGCAAGAATCGAACGAGGCTGTAGCGTTGGAATTCCTGCAAAATCTGCAGGAAAACCACTCTATAGTCGGAGGAAAGCGGATAGAAGTCACGGAGGACATTATTGCAGAAACCACAGGATTACCAGCTGTTGGACCCAGATGGGAGCTGAAGAAGGAAAGACTGCAGAAAGCAATGGAAATTTTCCAAAGCGAAGGCCAAAGTCTGACAGTCAAAGGGAAAGGAGTTCTGCCGACAACACTGGGGGAACCCTGGACCGAGCTGGCGAAGATAGTGCAGAGCTATATCACCTGCGAAGGGAGAAAAGATGTGGTAAGGGCTCGTCACTTAAAACTTCTAGCTGTTTTGAAGGGAAAATGCTCTGTAAATCTCCCTGCCTTTTTAAATTCATTATTACATGATGCGGCCCGAAGTTTGAAGAAGGCTCAGCACACAGAGACGGTTGTTAGCCACCACAGACTGATTCGGCTAATAATAAGCCACAGTCTTGCCCAACAGCAAGACACTTGGGAGGAATTGGTCGAAACAGTCAAAATGGGACTGGCTTTACCTCGAACCTCCAGCACACTGGAACGTTCAGAAGAACACAAGGAGCCAGCAGCAGAAAAGCATGCTGTTTCAAAACGAAAGCAGTCCTCTAGCACGCCGGAACAATCTGAGAAGCGTAAGAAGTCGGCGGCAGAAAAGCATGCTGTTTCGAAACGGAAGCGATCCTCCGATACGCCGGAACGACCAGAGGAACCTAGAGAACCTGTTGGCACTCCCAACCTGCCTGAAAGACCCAGGAAGTCAGCTCGATTGGTTCGAATACGGGGAAGGTTGGAAAAGATTCAGAAAACTGCGACCCAACCAATCGAAATCGAGGACGAACCTTCGGAAGAGGAAGGTGAATTACCCGAAGGAAATGCTGAGCAATTAGAGGCTGGAACTAACCAGCCAGAAGGAGGAATTGAAGAAGAAAATGCACAATCCATGGGTAGCCCGTTGCAAGACCATCCAGGAGAAGAGGAATTGGCAGCAGTTCTGGCCAATATGGGAGAATACGGCCAAGCCTCCAGTCCAGGAGGCATCCCTGATGGTCCCGCAGAAGAAGAATTACCTGGGGAAGGGCATGCAGAAGAAGCAGGGGAAGAAAACCTGCCTGGCTATGGTAATGAAGCTGAAGACATCAATTCGGGACAATCTGTCCCCAGGGCACCGGAAGATGTTGCGGGAGAGGAAGAAGAAGTAAAATTAAAGGCCAAACCCTCTGCCGAGGCTAGGGAAATTGCAAAATTGAAGAAGAAGCACCAGAGGATGCTGGGCACGATAGCCAGACTTCGGCAACAAATCAGAATGTTGAAAGCCAGTCTGAGAATACAAAAAACTGCAAGGCAAAAGAAAAGGACCACGGTAGCAAGAACCCCGAGGGTTAGGGTTCGTTTTGATGGACGAAACCCCATCAGGAGACCTACTGTGGAGGAACAGTCCGCTGTTCCGAATGATAATGAGGAACAGGGTGCTGTTCCAATAGAAACTGTTGTTCCATCTGGCCCGGAGGAACAAATGGACATTCCAATGGAACAGCAAGAGGCTCCGGTGGTAGGAAGACCGTACCAACCCTTTGTTCGCATCAAAAAGGAGACGGATAGCAAAGAGGTTCAAACGGAAGCACCCCCCTCGGGTGTAATTCGGGTCCTAAATTCCAAACAACGCAATAGGAAGGTCCAGGTTAAACTTCCAGCTTCTACGGCTCTGTGGAAGAAAGACCCGAAAACCAGAACCTTGCATAAAATGATGAAGGAAGCCCAGCAGGAGGCCGAGCAGTTACGAGAACAGACGGTCCCCAAGGAAAGATACGAGGAGCTCCAACAGCAACTTCGAAACATCAGTCAGTCTGAGAGCCAGGCCTTTGAAGGATGGCAGAAGGAGCAGGAAAAGGTTGCTAAGGTAACTCGTCGACTAGATAGTGTTGTTAAGCAGATGGACACCTTGTGTTCCTTGTATACTGATGTTTTGACTTGTAGAGCCCCTGCTAAAAATTATGCTTTGTTTTTGCTTGAACGTTATTTGAGATTAAAAATAAAAGTTGTTAGGGCAGGAGCACCCATCCATATCAACACTGTTAATGATTTTATAGATTGCTGCAAGCACTATGGAGTTAAAGTTCAAAGGTTGTTATGTGAATTCTACTTGCACAATCTCGTCTTAGACCAGGAAACTGATTTGAATCCTGGCCCTTTCGTTGGCGATATACAATTTCAAGCCTTTATCTCATTTGGGGTGAATCAGTTAAAATGGCTTAAAGCTTACAACATCTTTCAGAGGCAAGAAAATAGTTTAGACCTTTGGGTACGAGCTGAACCTAGGGACCCAACAGCATTATGGAGAGAGCATAGGAGTATGATGAGGATCCCAGGTGTCATGAAGATATTAGGTCCCATGCATGGAGACTTGGTCCGAAATGGTCTGGAGTATTTCCTGACTATTAAAGACCAGGCCTTCCATGTTGTAAAGTTTCGCTACCGAACCTCTAACCCAAACATCCAGCTCAGGGAACCCTTTAACTTTGAGAATTTTGAATTGGCTGCCAGTCGATTGAGTTTTTATGGGGAACGGATTCTGCGAGCAGGACCATTTTGGTTGGGGTATCGGTTTCGCAACCCAATTGTTTGGCATCCTGCACCTGGATATCAGGCTCTATATGAGATGCCTGCAGATCAGTTAGACCAGTTCTTTGACCATCTAGTTGCTAATCATGGTTGTCGGCCTCTTCGAGAGATCCCTTCTCCGGCCTACTCTCTCGCAGCCCTGCATGTCAATTACAACGTTTTCATGAGGACATGAAACAGGGTAAGCAGGGGGGTGTGTGGAGCACCTGGAAGGTATGCTTTTTGATAAGTAATCTAGCGGTTTTTCAATACTATTTCTAATCTTTTCTGCATTATGAGCCTAAAAATATAAGGGTTTTGGTAAATTGTGTGAAAATGGACAAACGAGGCTCAATCACTAATAATCGATGTTTTCTATGCAGAAGGACGCGGAAATAGGGAATTATCGAGTAAAAACAAGAAGCGCAAGGAAAGTAACTGCTGCCCCGCCGACAAGGAACCGGATGCAGACAAGATCAAGTAAAATTGGAGCCGAATAATCCAGGAAAAGAGCGCAGGACACCGTGACGGAGAACGCAAGAAGGAAAGAGGAGACCCGAACGATTAGCGAATCCCTCAGGATCTTCGATCCTGAGGGATCGCTGCTTTAAGCTTATCTTTTGTATCTAGACATCTCCGTCATTTCTGTTATATAAAGGTACCACGCCATCGAGCGTGGGGGACGACTGTTATTATAATTATAAACTCAGAACGATTTTGATCACTGAGCTTTTGTAAGATCTGATTTTGTGTACTTTTGTTAATGCAATCAATATAAAGGATTTGGTGTTCACTTCGTTTCTGCATCTGAAGTAACTCTAAGCAGTGTACCATCGTAGCCAAGGGCCCAGCTCCGACGGTCACTCGCTGTTGTATCATACGGTGATTTGTGTGGTTTGCTTATTTCTTTCATTACAGTAATCCGATATATCTTTGCTATGATAGACTATGCTTCTTAATTAATATTTGAATCTGAATAAGTTCTTTAATTCACGTCTCTGTATTACACAAACTGAATCTATTTGAATTGCATCCATTTCTACAGCAAGTTATTGGTATGAATGTTATCATTATTGGATTCATATGAAATAAGTATTTGTGAGGCTTGAAGATAACATCACCTTGTTTAGAAACATAGTCACATCATACATTACTCTCGGATCGCTACAGTAGTATAGACCGTGTACATACTTCGGAGTGCTGTTCCATTTGGATTTGATGTTCCATTTGGATTTGCTGTTCCATTTGGGTTTGCTGTTCCATTTGGTTTGCTGTTCCATTTTATATGGTTGACGTTTCCTGTTTATGACAGTTTGTTGTTCCATTTCATTACTGCTGTCCCATTTCTTTACTGTTGTTCCATTTCATTACTGTTGTTCCATTTTAAGGATTGCTGTTCCATTTTACTTTCGCTAAGTTGCCTTTATTGCTTTCGCGTGATAGCAGGCCTAAGGCTGTCGTGAGCTCAGCAAGACGCTGCCTAGCTCCCTGACCTATAAGCCCATGCTTTGGTTTCCTTTCTTTGTCAGTTTCTAAAGGGAAGGGTTATTGGTTCCGTACCCTTGACTGATCATCTGCCTTGTGTGATTTCATTTCCTGAATTGGTTTAGTTACAGCTTAGTGTTTGTTTCCTTTCAAGTTATTAGAACGCTATACTACTGAGCACTACTTGGACAGAACAGCCTCGGATTGAGTTACTCCTTGAAAGAACAAAATGATCCCGGATTGACTTAATAATGTGGAATAATTGGTGGTGTGAGAGACCCTAGTTATAGCTCTACAGGTGGTCCTTTAGAAAGAGAAGTAGGAAGTTAAAGTTTGAAACCAAGCTATGTATAGTCCCTAGGCCAAGAGTATGTTGAATGGCCTTGCGAAAAGGATTAGAGAGCACAAGCGGGCTAGCAGAAGGTGGTAAGTGTAGTGATGGTGATGACGATGGAAATGGCAGAGGTGGTGTAGGAGATGATGAAGCTGATGGTGAACAAGAGCACCAATTTCTACTACCTCTATTAACTATGGCGTTTGTTGCTTTTAATTTAGGGTATTGTATTACTGTCTAGGTTATGGATGGAAATATGAACAAAACCTTCTTGCAAACAGGTTGTAGAATCTTTTGTCTCCTCATGCAACTGATTATCATAATCTTGAGTGACGATCTAAAACTGGAGGGAATGCACACCACACCTAAAGTTTTGCTGAGGAAATGGTGTACATGTAGGAAACCTTCCTTAATTATACCCAGTTTTTGTTCCGCAAAATCGAGATCATTGAGTATATGAAAAGTGTTGTTCCTTGATGCTCATGTATGTCTCTCATGTTGTCCCCTTCTTCTGAATATGTTTTGGTAGGGAAATGATCACCTCCCCTTCTTCTCTATCTCCTGTAGGTGATATATGCAGTGTACTTTGGAAAAATTCAATCCTCTTAATCAACAAGCTCACATAATCACTAGCTCTGATACCACTGTAATGTAACTAGCCACTATGAAAATGCAAGTTGTAGTACCTGGTCACTATGAGGTGCAAGATGACAACACTAGTTCTCTCTTTTTGTTTTCCTTTTTAATATTTTTTGACTGAGATTGTGTGGTTTTTATCTGGTTGACTACTAAGTGTATGGATCGTTTTATAGGAATAGATTGTTTTAGGGGTTTCTTTTATAAATTTGTTTGCAAGCATGGGATACCATTCATCACAAGGTAACGATTACAAATAATAGAACAAATAGAATTGTAAATTATCATTGCCATTAACATAATCAGAAACATGCATGAATAATTTTTGAGATAACAGATTGTTGATCTGAAGCTACCATAATGGTCTGGTGTGATTATGATTACATAGGTGTTGCACGCTCTTAATGGATCTAGCCAATCAATTTCACATTTGGTATGATATCTCATATCGAGAGCTCCTGGAATGACTAACTTATCTGTAGCATAGATATGGTTTACTCCTTGTGGATGTGATAAATTCAATGATGGCCTTCGATGAGGACCCGAAATTTCATGTATGGTGCCTAGTTCTTATTCCCCCATGCAAGCCCTTCAACCTTCTCGAGCATATATATATATATATATATATATAAACAAACTAATATGTAGCATAGATCTGGTTTACTCCTTATGGATGTGATAAATTCAATGATGGCCTTCAATGAGGACCCAAAATTTCATGTCTTCTACCTAGTTCTTATTCCTCCATGCCCGCCCTTCAACCTTCTCGAGCATATATATATAAACAAACTTATATGTAGCGTAGATCTAGTTTACTCCTTGTGGATGTGATAAATTCAATGATGGCCTTCGATGAGGACCCGAAATTTCATATCTGGTGCCTAGTTCTTATTCCCCCATGCAGGCCCTTCAACCTTCTCGAGCATATATAAACAATGGTCCAACCCCCGCGCTTCACAATGCACCAGCATGTGTTTCCAACTTCGAATGGTGGGATTTGGTCACTTTCGTGGATCCCAATCTGACCCTAATAACCCAGGCCCTCTAATATGCATAGTTGCAACCCTTTTGATGATTATAGATGCTATGAGCCATCGCATAATCTTCTGTTGACTACCCACAATCACACAGTGGCCACAATCGTCCCGTCACATGGGAGACATTGGACCAGCGATAATGAAAGTATAAATTTGATCTTCAACCGCATTAGAGCAACTCTTACCTTTACGGGATCATATTAGTAAATAGGCTGGAGCTAAAGAAGGAACATGAATAAATTTTGAAGGATGATGAACAATTGAATTTGTATTACTGCGGGAAGATAACTAGTTTATGTTGCAAGTGACTACAAATTTTTTTAAGTAATTTTGACTTATAAATCATATGGTTTTTAAAGTAATTTCTACTTATTTTCATAATTTAAGGGTTTTCACCAAAAGAGTGAGCAGATCACACAGTATTTGGTTATTTCACTCCTTGCAGAATACCTACAAATTTTTTGTAAACTAATTTTGACTTATAAATCATACTATTTTTAAGTAATTTCTACTTATTTTCATAATTTAAGGTTTTTCACCGACCTAAAAATAGAGAATGAATAAATGGAACAGGAACATACTAGTGGTGACATCACCATCAAGGCTGTGGACTGAAATCATTTGGGTTTTCTGCTCTTGCTCCTTTATTATGATAAATGGTTTCTCAAACTCATCAAATGCCAATGCCCTCCCTGCAAACAGTAACAAATTGCAGCATAGGGATTAAAGCTTAAACATACAAGTGTGAAGCAAAAAAACAATGGATTTTGAACCAGAGACCTAAGGTGTGTGTACTCCTCTCTTCTCTGTGTGGAAAACTAAAAATGCAATGAATCTCCTCTCTGTGTGGAACACTTAAAATGCAATGAAATTGAAAATGAAACATACCTTGGCGATGTCAATGAAGTGAAGATCAGTTGGTGGAGTTCGATAGCCCTAATTCAAAACTCTCTTAAATCTCATTTTCATTCTGGCCTTGTGAAAAGTGAAAATATACTACCTGTTCTAGAACTTAAACAAAGATTGGGGTTAGGAGGGATTTTCAAATATGCTAAAATCCCCCCCCCCCCTGAAAAACAATAATTACATTATTTTATTTTATAAATACATTATATTATTTTCACTTAAATACATTATACATTATTTTATTTTCTCTTGGATAGTATGTTTTTAGTTGTATTTCAAAAACTAACGCCCTTGGGAAGTTTTTTTTGTTGTGTTTGAAAACATTTTTTTGCATATTTGGCGTATTTATCATAATAATAATAATAATAATAATAATTTAATTTTAAGATTATTGTTTTTATGCAAGTTTATGGAGGTGGACATACTCTATTTTTGGAATTTGAATGTGAGACCTCTCAGAAGGAAACATGTACTCTTAACTTGCTTGTATTGAAAATATTTAAGTGTTCTTGCATATTAAGTGGGTGCAAACAAAAGAGAGTATATAGTAAGCTGATTTAATAATTAAAAACAAGTGTTAGTTTCTTAAAAGTCATATGACAAATTTGGAAGGAGTAGGGTATGTACCCTAGGTTAAATATATTCAAATTATTGTGTGAATGGGTTTGTAAGACCCTATGTTTTTATCTTGATAAAATGGAGTCCTCTCCAAGTCACTCACATAGTTTAGGTTTTCATAAGCAAAGTAGGTGCTTTGCCTTAAGATGTAAACATTTAATTTTAAGTAGTGTGATGATATGGTTTATGTGAGGCATTAAAATATGCAACGAGCATGTACATTTTGGATGCTAGTGTTATGTTCTACTCGAGGCATGGGTGCATGTCCAAGAAGACTCTAACAAGGGTTGAAGAGATGGAATAGTTAGAGGGGTTGGGGGGTTGTGGTCTCACTTAGAGGTGTAGAAAAGCAAGTTATGCACCATGAGAAGTTGTGAAGCTAACTTAAGACATTTGACATGAAGTTGCAGAAAGGAAACTTGGCAGTGATACTAAGTGAACATTCTTTGGTCGAAGTTGATAGCCTCTCCTTGCGCTACCACTTTGCAAGATGAAGAAGAAATGCGAAATATATGTGCAACCCACTAAAGAGGTTGGTAAGTTGTTGCAACATAAATAGGTGGTTTTTTCATGTTGTAGAAGGAGGTATTGGAACTTGGAAGGTGACCATCGGAGTATATTTCTCATGGGGCGTTAAGGAGATGCAAGGATTTGATAAAGATTGAATTACAAAAATCTAACAAATAGGCCATATTGGATTAGAATAATATTTTATTTGGACATCCAAAGTTGAAGGTGAATTTTATGGAGGTGTAGTATAAGTGCTTGGGTGTAGGCCACATCTTACGGTTATCTTGGACTTTTGGTGTGTGTTAGTGGTGTTAGTGCATTGTGTTTGATTAATACTAGCTAGAATATGTTCCATGAAGGCCAAAAGCACACGAGTTTCAGATGGCTTAACCATTTCACATTGTAAGGTGTGGTATGCCCTAGTTTTGAAGAGACAATTAAAACCATCTTAGAGTGTGATGGGTTGTACCATGGACTTAGGTCCACTTGCATGGGTTGAGGTGTAAAGGTACCCCATGAGTTGAGGAAAATGATTCCAATGCTTACCTATATAGAGTGTTTATGATATAAGATTAATGATTTTTTGTTGGGGAATGGAAGAGGAAGATAAGAAAGGAGAGGCACTAAATTTTGTTGTAAATAAATCAAAAGGAAGGAAAAATGTCTCCTATTAGCAATATTTTTAAGTTTCCTATTCAATAGAACTAAATTTTAGTTGGATCTAGGGAGTTGGCCTCAAAAGCAATGATTGGGTACTCTATAAATCCAAGACCTAACATATCCAAGATAGTTCATTAAATAGATTCGCCTTAAGAAAAGGTTGCAGAGGCTAAGGTTAAAATATCCCCTTTTTAATGTGGGTTTTAAACCTTCCATTTGAGAATGCTAAAAACAAGGTCATTGTCTTAAAAGGAAGTCCTTGATTCTACCAAAACCTAATTCCAATGCTTAATCCATGGTGTGACTCTTTCTATTTGAGCTTGGCCTTGAACATTAAGATCTATCTTTCGGTCCAGTTATCAATTTGTTGTTTCACTTATGTGTTGAGGTCCTAAGGGTTATAGAGGATAAGGCAGTTATTTTCCAATACCCATCCCTTGAAATCCTGTAAAGAGATAGTGTGCCCCATTTGTTTTTCATAATATTTCAACCACAAGCTCTTCCTACGAGGATGCCTTTGAAGGAAGGGTTTGTAAAAGAAGTTGAAAAAAACAAAATTTCATGTTGAGTCAGAGGAGGGGTATAGATTACAGGTGTCTCTAAAGGTCTTGACAAAGGTAAATGGGAATGGAGTTTTCCTCCTATTGCAACACCTTCTATTCCACCATTCAAGGTGCTAAAGGGAACTAAATTTAAGGGCATAGGTGAAAGCTCACAAAGATCTTAAAAATGATAAGGTAGGTGTGATTTAGCATAGGATTGATTCTTCAATGGTTGAATTTTTAGGTGAGATTTCCTAGTAGATGGAAAAAAATGAAGCCCTACTACCTATAGATTAAGTAGACTATGAGAAAATGTTTCCTAAGATTCAAAGATTCTCTCCATATTTTGTCCATGAGATCCATGGAAACTATGTTCAAGTGTCGATAACTCGTGTTAAGATATCATCCTTGATTCAGGGCACATATACCTCTTCAACTAGTGGTGGAGAGTCTAACTAATGAGTAGGCAAGGTTTTTCATTTACAAGGTTGGAATCAATCAAGAATTATCCCTCTCTACCTAACTCTATGATGAGGAGTGTGCATAATGGATTTATTATTGTAAAAAATTACAAATATTGGATTATCTTGAAGTTCGAGTGCTTGAAGTGATTGCCTCAACCTACAAATATTTAAAGGAACTATGTGTTTTTCAATTAGACCCTTGTGGTCAAGGAACTGCAAAAGAGTAAGGCCTTATCGTTATTTTTAAGGGGTTGGCCTAGCCTCACCTATGTACTAACTTATTTTGTCAAATGAAAAATGAAACTTTGGTTATTGTTGCAAGAAACTAAATTTCTCTCTTCTCACTTGTTTATAATGTATATTATTGATCCCAACAAATTAGATCATGTGATAAGCAACCTCTACTTGAAGGTTTTGGAGAAATTGTTCAATATTGTAAAAGTTTACAATGTTTATCTTTCACTAACTTTCTCATGAACAAGGCCTTTCAAAGTATTCTAAACAAATACCTGGAACAATCAATGCCAATATTATCCCTCTTTATTGACATTCATGGAGGAATGTTATTGTTGATAACAAAAATAGGTCACACTTAGTAAGTAGATTTGAGATATCTGAATGGATTGACACTACGAGCTACCAATGAAAGCCTAAGATTATAGAGAAACCAATGACCACTAAAACACTAATGAAGTGATGGGATAACATCAAAATCATTCAAGCAATTTAGCTAGGGGTGGTACTCCACTTAGAGTTTCAAGTTGGTAGTTTAAGATTCCATGGTCCTAATAAGCATATCATATGGAGAGGAATACATAACCCATTTCTACAAGAATTGGATCCTTGTGCTCTAAGGATATATGAAGATAAAACCAACTTCAATGAGGTGGATATCATCTCCAACAACTTGGTCCATGCAATAGGTAAGTTCAAGAATCATTTATTTGGGTAATGTTTCAAATTATTTATGTTCTCCTACCTATTGGATTGTTAAGCATGTTGTTTCAACCCATTCCCTAACATGTCCTTTGGGTTGGATGTAGAATTTACATTGCAATCAATGTATTTTTCCAAAATATTTAGAATTTAAAGCATATTCACTACTATCCTAGAATTTGTAATGACTTTATTGCCCCACTCTATAATTATCTTTGAGAAGGAGTTCCTCGGGTTCTCCTCCACAATTGTGTTTTCCTTGGAGTTGATTGGTAATAGAAATATAACTAAGAATGGAAGCGGTATACATGCATATGGAATTACTAAGCCTCATTGTTCCTTCCAAATCGTACTTTGGACATTCCCTTTCTAAAATAAATAACCTATCAAACTACTCTATATGGCCTCAACATTACCATGAAGATTAGGGTGAATAGATAATGGCCCCATTATCTTATTTTGTTGGTGCACACACCTTCCATGATTTTCATTACATCATAATTAAGGTTAGAGGGAAAAAATATGATCATATAAATATGGAACCATCCACAATACATGAACTATTCTTGTATCTATTTAATTTTTTTTTTAAATGTTAATGATATTTCTTACATGAATTTGTTGAAATGTTTACATTACTAGAAACAAATTGGAGAGTTGTGGGAATAACAACCCAGAAAAAGGAAGGAAATCACAGAAGAGTAGCAGTTGCAGAGGGATGGCGGGAAGGATCAGATACAACCAGGCAGGAAAAGAGCAAGGAAATATGAGCAAGGGAGAAGGCAAAGATCATGAGAAGGAACCAACAGTTCAGGTTGTCATGCAAAGATGAGTCAAAAGGAAAAAGGAGAACCACAAATGGTTGTTTTTGTTATTGATGTCGTTACCATTGTTGTTGTGGAGCTATGAGACTTCTTTGTATCTATCAATCCATAAACCTATGTATTTTTATGTTGAGAAAGAGGCCCTGAGCCTGATGTAAGGTATTCACCACTTAGTTAAATGATGAAGACTACTATTGGGACCATTGTGTGTTAGTTGCATGTTATTCTGGTTATTTAAGATTTTTATGTATGCTCATATTTTAAGTAGTCTATATATTATAGTATATATGGCTTGTTGCAATCAGACCTCCTTGTAGAATGATTCAGTGTTCTCTGTTCTCGATTCTCTAATATGATTCTCCCTGATACTAGATCTCAACCCCCATCTAACTAAGGTTGCGACATGCATTGGGTGAGACTCCTTACCCATTATGGGTAAGGTGAAAATGATGGCGTTGTGCTAGAATACAACAGAGCCTTGTTGGCCCTTATGCCCAAACTTGGGGCCTCTAACTTGTTGCTATTTATGTGCCAACAAATGGTTCCATTGCCAGGACCTGAAATTTTAAAAGGGGGTTTGGAATATGGTATAGAGGATTTTTACGAAAGAACTGCCAAACTGGTGGAATGAGAAAGTGGACCAATTTGTTTCTCAGAGAGCTCAACTCCGTCGACAAACTATTGGAGAAGAAATCTTGTATTCGAAGTCGGATAGTGATCAATACTAGATATTCTCGTGCAAGTTCCTAGAAGAACTTTACAACTCGTTGTAGACATTGCAAGTGAAAGGAAAGTCCAATTGACAAAACCCATCTCATCGTGCCTGGACTCAAGCGGATCTCCCTACACTACATCGCCTTCATACAAATCTGACAAGAGTGGTAGATTTCTGGGTACAGACCATGGTGGAAGGGTATATTATTGAATTTGCAGCAGAAAGTCATCAGTATTTTTTGAAAGTTGAAGTCGTGTTGTGATTGGTATTGCAAGGGAAGTTATAGAAATAGGTTACCCTGTGGATTAAGGTTTTAATTGTGGAAGAGGGCTTGTTGTTGTTCTAGAACCCAAGCATGACAATGTAAACACCTAGTACTGGGGGAAGGACATAAAGCGAAGGATTCTACTGAGCGGGGAACTATGAGAATGTCACGAGGATGGATGCAGATGACTTTTGAAAGGCCAGGGATCTAAGAGTACAAAGTATAGAATGGATAGTATAGAAATGGCTAAGGTACATGCAGATGATTAAAAGGCGACAGAAGGAATTTCACCAAGCAGGAGTGGTGTTAAGAGATCTGAAAGGGGGAGAAAGTATGGAAGGAAGTTCAGTGGGAAGGGCAAAGATGGCCACAACCAAAGTGGGTACGGAAGGTGATAGGGACCCACCCCCACCAATGGAAATGGGAATAATTGGCAATAGGGTGGATATGAAATCAACACTAGATGTTGCGCCACAATATGTCAAATCAATTGGAAATGCACTGAGGTACAAGATTTCCATATCTTTAATGGTATAGATTCACTAAATTCATTTATCAACAAGATTGATGTAACGGTTATTGAAGAACATAAAGTACCTCTAATAAATGTTGCATTACAAGCGACACCACCAATATGGTGGGGAGTTCACCGCAACTACCTCCGAGAATGGGAGAAGATCAAAATAACCATGGAAGTAAGATTCAGAAAAGTGGGGGAGTACACTCAAGATTTCGTCAAATACAGGGGGGACTCTAATCTTAGACAACATTTGCTAAATTATAAGGAGAGATGGAATTGGGAAGAAGTTCCAAAGGAGTTATGGGTGCATGGTTTTATACACACCCTGAGAACGCTTCCAAAATCTTGGTATGTACAAGAAGAAATAAGGAAACATATTGGAGATTGGGATAGTTTGGTTGATTAGTTTGTCAGTAGATTTTGATTTTTAGACCGCAAAAAGAGGTTGAATGAGGTGTTGTAGGCTTTCAAGCAAATTATTCTCACCTCGAGTCAGCTAATGGAGGGGTGCATAGATCATAATAATTTACAACATATCTAAGAGTCCAGATATCATGAAGCAATAGCCTGTGGGAAGGTGGACAAAGACCCGAATAAAGATGATCTGGAAGAATTACGACATATGTCATTCCATGAATCTGAAGGGGAAAGGGATATCAAGGATGGACCTGTCAACAATGATCCACATTTACTCCCATTGAAGTTGCAGAAAAATAACATCGGGACCGATGACAAACCCAAGTTATCCTCAAATGGATATTTTTAGGATAAGCAGACTACAAAGGAAATTTTCGACCTCCGGAGAGAATATGAAGACTTGTTCCCTTCACCAGTCGTGAAACTGAAGGGGATAAAGGGAGGTATAGGGGAGATGAAAATCATGCTAAAACCAGATGAAAGCCAGTAAAGCATTGACCATACCCATTGAACCCTAGGGTTAAGGAGAAAGTGAAAAAAAATAGACAAGATGCTAGAAGTAGGGCTTATATTTCTAATGGATGAGGCAGAGTGGGTAAGTCGGATTGTGATATGATCCTATTGACTACTAATTTCTATTTATCAATCTAGGGATGGAAGGTAGTGGATTTGGTCAAGCTTGATCTCCATCATGGACCAAAGGTTAAACCAAAAAATACTAAGGAACCTACTATACCTATAAAGAAATATGGTATTTGGAAACCAAAATTGAACCAAAATATGCTCGAAGAAGAACTTATGAGTGGATTTTGTTGTGACAATCTTCTTACAAGGTGCCAAAAATCCCATCCTAAGGAAGCAATCAACAAAGAAAAAAACACATCTGTTACCATGCTCGGTTGAGGGAAAACATGAGATAAAATCCAGGGGCACTAACTCCCAAGGATTATCTAGAGTAGGCAAAGGTCTACAATTGGTGTGGATGGTCATTTCCTTTGGTAGAATATAATTCTTCCACTTCTTACAGGATTTGGCAATAGAATGTAGCTTGTTTTCATAGATTGGGTATCTTTGAAACCCATCATAAAGTGTTTGGCTATGATAAACCATTGAATGTTTGTGTTGTGTCGGCACTACATCGACAACATGAACGATTGGCTCATAAGGTCCCTGTTGTGTATCCATTCATCGAATAATGGTGTTGGAGATAATATTGTTTCCATAAAGAAGAGAACCAGGCTCATGAACACCATCAATATCTACTGGAGGGGATGCAATTAAAGAAATAATGAATACAAAATTTGTGGTCAATAGGATAGGGATCATCAATATGTTAAGCCATCCAATGTAAATATGGTTTTCAGTGCTAGTGATCTAGTCACATAAAAAACCCCATAACTTTGTTCTTTGGGATACCCCCAAGATTCAATAAGTAATCCAAAGTGAGAGGATCCGTTGATAAGGTGACAATGCCAACAACCCTGAGTTAACCCAAAGTGACACCTTGCGAGTCTTGCATAATTAGGGTGCCAATTTGAGCATCAAAAGGAGGCACAATTGCACAAGTGGCAACATCTCACATTTAGCGCACTTGGCCACAAATCTTTATGCGTTTTTCCATTGAGGGTACCTTTAACATTTCCTAAGGTGCAAATCACATATTTGGAGGAATTTTGGATGACTTGTCACATTCAACTAGCTTCATGCATGACGAGGTGCTCCCATCCTTTAAGAATATTTTGGAGAATTTCATGGCATAGTCAAGGGTCACATGTATAAAAGAAGAACACCATAGTCAAGAATATGAAAATTGGCATTTGTATCACGTGGCGTAAAGGTGAAGAGTAATCCATTTAGAAACATCTAAAATATTGTTTATGTCCTCTTTCCAAAGAAGACAAGGTACCTTGTGAAAAAAGGCCCAAATTGCCAACGACAGAAGACTAGGGTAAGGGTTACTTTTTCTTTCACATGTTGAGATACATTATGTATTTTAAGGCATGTTTTGTTGTTGAGTTCACATATTTGGAATTGCACAACTGGAAACATCTCACATTTAGGGCACTTGGCTACAAATTTGTATGCATGTTTTCTATTAAGGGTATCTTTTACATTCCGTAAGGCACAAATCAAATATTTCACTGGCTTCACACATGAAGAGGAATTCCCATCATTTAAGAATGTCTTGGAGGGTTTTCATGGCATAGTCAATGGTCACATTTACAAAAGAAGAACTCCCAAGTCAAGAAGATGTAAAGTATGTTTCCAAGGGATTGTTAGACGTGGGAGGTGTTATGGCATGTCAATATGTAAACTAATTTGCTTAGTTTTTTTATGGCCATGGTTAGATGTGAGCCTTGGCTTGGTAACTTGTAAGTTGTTAAGTGGGATAAGTTGAAATTGGACATGAGTAGCCTAAGATGAGTAATATTCAGTTCTTAGGTGAACAAGGCATAATCTAGTTGAAGTAACCATAACTTGGTTAGGTTGTTGTAGTCGAGGCAAGAATTGGTTGGATTCCCAAGTCCCAAAAAAAGTAAGGGTATTTTTGAGGGCATGATAATTAAGGAGTGTCGGGGCGTGCCAAGGAATGAAAAGGTATGCTAACACATGCCAGATAGTTTCAATGCATGTTGAGGAGTGTTAGGGAGTGCCAAAACATGAGAAGGTAGAATTGGGTCAAAATGCATGGAAATGGACGAATAAGAGCGTGTGCCAAGGAGTGTCAATTGATTCCAAGTATCTCAAGGATAAAGTGTGTTAGGAGAAGGTCAGAATAATACTTGTAGGAGGAAATCCTATGGTTATAATAAGGGGTTGGAAAAAGTAGTTTCAGACAAAGGGAGACTTTGGGTTAGGCACAACATTTGTTTTTCCAATGACTTTGTTGGGTTCCCAAGTCGCAAAAAAAGTAAGGCTATCTACGAGGGAATGCAATTTAGGGAGTATGAAGGTGTGTCAAGGAATGTTGGGAAGTACTAGCACATGATAGATGGTTCCAATGTATTATAGGCATGCCAAGATGTGTCAGGTGCCAGGGAGTGGCGTGAATGCGTAATAGGGAGTGTGAGGACGAAGTGTCGGGAAACACAAGGGAGCACCAGTTTCAAATGCATGGAAATGAAGTGTCAATGAGTTCCAGATGTGCTAAGGAGGGAGTGACAAGGTATTATAGGTAGTTCCAAGGAATTCTATAATTCTAGGTAAGCATACCAAGATGTGTCAAGTGCCAAGGTGTGCCAATGCATGCTAAGGAGTGTTAGGGAGTACCAGGGAAACACAAGGGAGACTAGGTAAAAATGCATGGAAATTAATGAATAAGAGTGTGTGACAGGGAGTGTCAGTGAGTTCCAAGTGTGTTAAGGAGGGAGTGACATGGTATGATAGGTAGTGCTAATTCATGCTAGAGTTTTAGGGCGGCATGCGTCCAAGATGTACCAGGTACCAGGGTGTGCAAAATGGGTATTGGAACTAGCACTAGGTGCCAAGTGCCAAGTGTCAATGCATTCTAAGTGCAAAATCTTCCTCTGTTTCTTATCATCTAGTTTCCAATAATTGATCTCAAATAACTTTAATATTAAATCATGCCAAAGCATACCAAGTCATCTCAACGCATGCCAAACATGCTAATACTTTCCAAGTACCAATGTGCATCAGGGAGTGTGATGCATGCTATGAAGTGGCATAGCATATCGAAGAGTGCTAAGGTGCGCTAGAGAGTTCCAATGCATGTTGAGTAGTGTTAGGGAGTACTAGGACAACACAAGGGAGAACTAGGTCAAAATGCATGGAAGTGAATGAATATGAGGGTGTGTCGGGGAGCGTCAATGAGTGTTAGTTGTCATGTCAAGGAGGGAGTGACAAGGTATACTAAGCATGGGTAAGGCATGCTAGGGAATATCAGGGAATTTCAAGGATTGCTAGTGTGTTCTAGGTAGTTTCAGGGTGTGCTAACATGTGTCAAATAGTGCCAAGGCATGCCAGGTGCATAGACATGTTAGGATGTGAAGGGTGTCGGAGTGTGCCAATATGCGTCAAGGAGTTTCAAGGCAACAAAAGGAATAACCAAGCTAAGATGCAAGGAAATGAACACATAAGAGGGTTAATAAGTCAGGACTTTATCTTTTTCAAAAGGGGCATGCTAGGCACACTAATAATATGTTCCAATACATGCCAAGTGTCGATGTGTGCCAAGTGCTAATGTTTTTCAATGCAATATTATGCCAAGGTGTTCCAGAGCATGCCAACACATGATAAGGGAGTTATATGCTATGCTAGGGCATGCCAACATGTGCTTGGGCATCCTACTCATGGCAAGATGTTCTAGGTACAAAGATGTTCAAAGACTGCCAAGGAATGTTAGTGTATTGTTCCAAAGCATGTTAAGGTGTGCCATGAGTGTTGAGGAGTGATAGGCCTATCTCATTAATAGAATTGACAGAGCTTGATTATGTATTAAATAATATAGTTCCTACACACACTAGTGGAACTTTATTTAAAGGAAATTTTCTGGATAATAAACCTAATAGAGATGAATCATGTGTTGACTCATAGGAAAACTATATTCTTATGACTTGAGGGAAATGATACGCACTAATTACTTCTTAACAAATTGACTGAATATTATAAGCGCTATGACCTTGGACACATAATGAAAAATACTCCACAATAATGGTCTTAAATCGTTATATTTTGACAAAAAATATAGTAACAGGTACATAGCATCATCAAAAAATGATTGGAACGATCAATGATGATGAACATTTTTTTATTGTCACCAAAAGTAACAAAAAAGAGCATTGGTGAGGGTCAATAAAAGATCGTCACTAGAAGTGTCACAAAAGAGAGAATTAGTGATGGGCCTTTAACGACCCTCACCAAAAGTGTCACCAAAGAGAGAATTAGTGGCGGGCGTTTAACGACCCTCACCAAAAGTGTCATTGAAAATTTCTTTGGTGACAAACCTTAAAGGACCATCACTATATACACTTCCAACAACGATTTTTTAAAGACCGTCACCATATGCGACATTGGTGACGGACCTTAAAGGTCCGTCACAGGCATGAAGCATCATAAAAAACTCATTGGAATGATAAATGATGATGAACGTTTATTGACCATCACCAAAAGTAACCAAAAAGATCATTGGTGACTGTCAATAAAAGATCGTCACTAGAAGTGTCACCAAAGAGAGAATTAGTGATGGGCCTGTAACGACCCTCACCAAAAGTGTCACCAAAGAGAGAATTAGTGACGGGCCTTTAACGACCCTCACCAAAAGTGTCATTGAAAATGGCTTTGGTGACGAACCTTAAAGGACCATCACTATATACACTTACAACAACGCTTTTTTAAAGACTATCACCATATGCGACATTGGTGACAGACCTTAAAGGTCCGTCACAAGCATAACCCTCAGCAATGACCTTTTTTCTTTTAGTGCTATTAGGAAATGGGTGTAGTGAGTATTACACACCCAAGTGGATAACCTCTAAGAGAAAAAAAATATCCCATTTTATTCATTGGCATAACCCAGTGAGCGTTATTCACTGGCGTGTATTTTGTAAAGGCATCAACCTTGTTCCAATTCAACTCCATCCACCAAGTTGTAGAGGATTGCAAGCATAATTTCATGAAGAGTAAGTTGGAGATGATCATCTTGACCTGCTCGATGACATGTCTATGAAGATTTGCTACCTTGAACCTTTTTTCTGCTTAGGGAAAGAGACGCATTCCCATGTATGAGCATCAAAAATGTCTTTGATATTGTTAATGCCTCTTTTGAAAAATTAAAGGACCAAGAACCATGTCGTCTTGACTTTTATTTCATAAAGTAGGATGAGGCCACCATAAAGAGTGATCATTCAAAATAAACCAACTTCAAAGCCTTGGAATTTCTAGTTAAATCTTCTAGGCAACCTTTTAGGCCCTCCAAATGCTCCAAGCAGTAAAAGTCCCTTTCACACTCACAATGGTTGGGTTAACAGTCAAAGTTTGTAAATATATGCTCTATGGATGTGAAATCTATTGTTTTGCATCTATAGCAACTTGCAGGACTAGAAGTAGTAAGGCACCAGCTTTGTGTAAGAATTATGGTGGTAGAGGTACCCTTATTATAGGCTCACCAGATGAAGAGCCTTCAAAGCTCAAATAAAGAAGAACAAAACCGAATCTGCAAAAAATATGTCAAACGTTCACACAATGAGGACTCCAAACTCATACATTTTTCCTACTTGACAAATATTCTACAAATATTTATCAGTAAGATCCACTGTATTTATGGATACATTTGCGGAAATAATTTTTGTACCATGCAGTTAGCCCACTTGACAAATCTCCAATTTTAAAAAAATATATATATAATCTTTGATTTTGCAGAAAGACATGGTCAAAAAGTGGCTTATACACGAGTCCAATTGAAGTTGTTTTAAGGCCAAAAGGTACAAATAGTCAACATGCAATGTAATAGTACAACTCAACATGTGAGAGCCTATAGGGTATAAAGCCAAAAAGATAGCGAAGAAGAAGGAAAATGAAGCTTCATCGCAAAAGTCATGGCGAGACTAAATAGGACTCCCGAGCCTACTCAATCTTTGCAACATGGGCAACATATGCTAGCGAGGATCTAACTAAGAAGCCCATGTAAAGGATGGCTCTACCATCATGTCATGATTTTATAATTCGGTGAGTGAAAATGGTTTAAGAATCATAACACAATGGGGTCAACCCTATGGCAACATATCGCAGTATGGAGGCTAAAATGCATAATGCAACAGAAAAAGTGATCTTCTCTAACCTATATACCAATGACGAAAATGATACCTACCATGACAAGCCAGCGGTCATGGAATCAAAGTGGTAGAAAATGTCTCAAAGTCTCCAATTTAACCTGAAAAACAACCTATCCCAACACTCAAATCCAAAAGGTCACAAAGTTTATAAAATAAAAAATAAAACATAAACTTTGCAAAAGTGGGTTTTTAAAAGTTTTTGAAATTACAACTTATAAATAGACCTTTTGACTTACCAAGCCTCATTTTTGTTTTGAACAATTGAGTGCAAGAGATCTGGAGAAAAAATCAGTAACCACAATCCACCAAATTTCTCAGCCATAAAATCCATCAAACTTCCAGGTAATCTCCTAATTTGATATGCCAAGTATTTTTCAAGAATTTTACCGTAAAATATTTGTTTTTAGATTTTTACTCTTCACGTACGTGGGTTGGATATATCAAATTTACGTATTAGTAAGGCCCATACGCAACTGTGTATGAAGCAAACCCGCGTGTGCATAATGAAAAAATTTTAATCATGGATTTTAATTGATGAAAATGCTTGAAACTATAGGATGGCAATCACATGGAAGGAAAGACAACACAGTGCAGTAGATAACGAAGTAATGAATGATCCATTAGCACTAGATGAACTGAGAGGATGTGGATTGTTGAAATTTTTCAAAATGCCCAATATGAAAACCAACACAAGGTTGTTAGAGATGCTCGTGAATTACTGGGACCCAGAGAATATGCTTTTATGATTGATGATACGCCCCTGTGAATCGAAGTAGAAGCCATCTACTTCATTATTGGACTTTCTTGGAGAGGAGAGCCAGTCAATTTGCAAGGGGAGGCTCGAGGAAGCCTCAGTGTGGATGATTACATTCACATCTATTGATCTAGAAACAATGAGAAGGTAGGGACATAGATCCCAATCAAGAATGTGGAAAGTCTGCCCCTCAGAATTATCCTTTTTACCATTGTGAGCGTATCAAGATCAGCTTCATTGCACCAAGATTCACGTGTGACAAATATCTTAGCAGTAGACTGCCTCACCACAGTTTTTGATTGGTGCGCAACCCTCCTAACAAGTATGAAAAAACAACTTACTTCTATTAAAAATAGCAATACCAAACACTTTGGGTATGGTACTCTCCTTTTCACTTTCTTCTTTGTGAGACTACCAGGACTTCGACCCAAAGTAATGTGCACCATCAGCAGCGCAAGAGATCCATAGATAAGTAGATGGGTTGATCAAATGAAAAGACTAGGGGGTGGTGAGGTACCTAGAATGACATTTGATGACAAATTTTTCATTTGGTGGGAACAATAAGTCATTGCCATCGAGGACTACCCCTATGCATGCATGGATTTCAGAGTGGATCCAAATCTAGTGTTTCCACCCAGTGCTACATGGGGAGTCATTGGTAAAATTATTTTTTAAGTTTTAAAGTTATTTGATTTTTTTTTTTTTGAATTTCAAAAATTATGAATTGAAATTATTTTTGATGAGATAAAAATTCTTACAAAATTGTTTGATCATGATATATATGTGGGACTGGTAAGACCTGAGGGTCTACCCAGGAATAGGCTTCGTGAAAGAGATGTGAAGAGTGCCACAACTGATATTGAGAGACTCCTCCATACCGTACATAGGAACTTGGAGAGATTGACTCACCGGGTACCAATGGCAATAATAGAGGATCTACCAGAGGCTATGCAAAGACGCGTGGTAGGAGTACCATGAGATTGGGTGCAGATTTTCCGTCGGGTGACTACTACCATCGTATTGTTCCGAGATGCACATCTAGGGTTGGACCCATAGATATAGATTAGAGATGTCTAGATGTTTTTGATAGACATGATTGGGCTTAAGCTCTAATTTTGTAGGACATTTTGTCTTGATTTTGTATAATATTTTGAACATAAAACTTCTATCTATATACATACGATTTCATGATGTGACAACCATATATACAAATGAAGTTTTATTATTTTTTATTTTTAATGTGATGAATGATTAATATGCCAATCTAATGCTTAATTATCTATGGAATCAGCTGAAATGAGTTTTATGATCGTGGAATATGAATAAATGTGATAAAATAAAATGATCTTTGTAATAAACGCACTCTCAGAAATTGGTGATATAAATAAGTATCTCTTAATGATAGATGTTGTTTAACTGAGAAACCACCAGTTGTGAATCCAAGTATACTATTAACAAGTCAATACCAAGACATATTGCTTCAGATAGTAGGTTAACAACAACAGTATATTCGGAAACATTGTTTGAAACAGGGTTGATACATATGTCTCTTGAAACCAACAACTGACCGGATGGATAGTAAATCACCCAAGCCACGGAAGCCAAATTCCGAGTATGTCGACTAGCACCATCGGCGAACCTTAGATATACCAGATCATCCATCGATACCTACCAAAGCAGATCAAAAATATCGATATCGCTATGAAACCTGTAGATAGATATGCACAAATATATACAATATCTACAACCAAGAAAATGCTAGGAAAAATCCTAGGCATAATAATTCTTAAGATAGAGCCCATTTCTAGGCTCCGCCAACTCATTTCCATCAAAATCAACCAATTCGTAAGCTCCTTTTTTCAAGACCTTTTTAATGATAAAAGGATCGTACCACATGGGTTTGAACTTTCCTACCCCCAAGGCATCTTTGTCTTGGTCATAGACCAGGACAAGGTCACCTTCAAAGAAAACCCTAGGACGCACAACCTTATCATATTGGATCTTCATTATCTTTTTATGACCTTCGTTAGTTGTGGCTGCATCTTGAAATTGCTCATTAAGACGTTCCAAATAAATTAGGCGTTCTTCAAGACTGGAAGTGTCTAGAAGAAGTCATATAGCTAGTTTAAGAGAAAAAATTTCACATTTCACAGGGAAGATTGATTCCAAACCATAAACTAGTTGAAAAGGAGTGAAACCCGTAGAGGTCTTAACTAACATCCGATATGCCCAAAGCGCAGGATATAACATGATATGCCAATTGGATCAAGATTTATTATTTTTTCTTTGCATGATAACTTTCATGGATTTATTCATGGCTTCCACCTGACCATTGGCATGAGGATAGTAAGGAGATGAATGCTCCTGCCGGAAACCTAACTTTGAGAGCCAATTCATCCATTGTCTTGTTCTGGAAATGGGTGCCATAGTCAGTGACAATGTACTTTGGAATACCAAAATGAGAAATGACTTGGATGAATAGAAATAAGGGTGTTGTTTCACCATCATTCTCAAAAGTAGGCATAGCTTCGGCCCACTTAGTAAAGTAGTCCAGTGCTACAATAACATACTTATGACCCTTTTCCGAAGGCGGGTTACAAGTTGAAAAATCAATGCCCCACTTTGTGAATGGACTGACGGTAATAACTAGAAAGAGCGGATTTGGATGAGCGCGCATTTTATGAGTATAAACCTAACAAGGATGGCATTTTTAAACCGCTTCAACACAATATTTGAAAATCGAAGGCCAAAAATACCTTGCACACAATTTTTTTTGGGTTGTAGCAATCCTAGATAGATGACCACCACAACCTCCATTGTGGCAATCATTCAACACTGAATCAACTTCTTCTAAGGTTAAGCAACGTCTAAGGATTGAATCAACCCCCAACAATATAAAGTGTCACTGATAATAACATAACTTTTAGCTAAGTGACGCAATTTTCTTCGCTCATCCTTTGAAAAGGTGAGAGGAAACTTTGAAGTCTGAAGATATATTATAATATCTCCATACCAAGGATTTTGTAAACTAATAAGGAAAAGATGTTCATCAAGGAATGGTTCCTCATAAACTATTTCTTCTTCACAGGACAACTCTAAGATTAATTCCTCAAATACTAAATATTTCTTAGGTTTGGCTCACAAGAACTCGAGATCGAATTCTTGTAAAATAACAATCCATCTGTTATATTTTCCCCCAATCACTCACCTACTGAGAACAAACTGAAATGGGTTGACAGACGTTAAGAATAAATTTTTTCTACGCAGAATATAGTGTTGAAGTCGCTGCACAGCATGAACAGCCGCCAATGCTAATTTCTCTACAAGAGAGTATCGTAATTCAGGACCTACCAAGCCTTGGCTCAGATAATAAATCACGTTCTCACGGAGAGCATCATCTTTCTGAACTAGAACCATATTGATGGTTGATTCCACCGCAGTGAGATATAAGAGGAAATCCTTGCTATAATCGGGTGGACTTAGTAAAGGAGCAGAGGCCAATGATTTTTTCAAAGCATCAAACTAGTGCTAAGCAAAATCGTCCCATAGAAATGGAACTCCTTTCTTCAAAAATCTCATAAATCCCTTTGTGATCTCAGCATAATTGATGATAAATATCCTCAAGAAATTAGCTTTTCCTTGGAGAATTTGAAGTTGACAGATGGTAGACGGGGAAGGTAATTGAAGTATTGCCTCAACCTTGAAAGGATCTATGCAAATCCCTTAAATAGATACTATGAATGCTAATAACCTACCGGATGTGGCAGCGAAAACACATTTATTCAGATTCAGCTGGATTTTATAATGATGACATCATTCAAAAACTAATCGAAGATGATGAGGATGATTAATTCTCTTGTGAGAATGAGCAACTACGTCATCCAAATAAGCTTCGATGACATGTTTGATATAGTGGAAAGCGTAGGACATGGCCTGCTGAAAATTAGCTGCAACATTTTTAAGGCCAAAAGGCATATTTTTGTATGAAAAAGTACCCCAGGGGTAGATAAAAGTTGTCTTATGTTGATCTTCAGGATGGATAGTAATTTGATTATAACTCGAGAAACCGTCCATGAAGGAGAAAATCTCATTTCCCGCACATTCATCGATAATATGATCAATAAAAGGTGTGGGGAAATTATCTTTTGGACAAGCCTTATTTAAATCCCTAAATTATATGCATACGTGGATCGTTCCTTGTTTTTTATCAACTAGGACTGGATTTGAGACCCACTCAATTAACGGAACGGGGTATATGAAACCCGCCTTAAGTTGCCGCTTTCATAGGGTTTACTAGTCAAAGCTTTTTCTGTATAGGCTTCGCATTCACGTAAGTCTTGATCTCATGTTGGACTATTGATGGATCAATTCCAGGCATTTCCTCATAAGACCAAGAAAACACATAACGGAACTCTTTGAAAATATCGGTAGAAATTCAAATTTCTTCAGGGAAGCATTCAGCTCTGATGAAAACATTCTTGATTATATTGGGATTCCTAGAGATGTTCACCATAATAGTTTCTGAAATTATCGACATGTTACCTTTGGCAAAAATATATGTTGGAGCCAAATGGTTTAAAATTGTGTGAACACCACCAATTGATGAAGGGATAGACAAACTTGATTCTACTTCATGCAAGTCTATGAAAAAATATGACTGATGATGCAAATCATCCCATGGTCTTTCTATACCTGTCATTACTGCTAGGATTGCTTCCTTGGATGGTAAAAAAATATCAAGGCAGCCCATAAAAATAGTAGAGTCAAGAGTCCAAGACGAAGCCACATCTCCATCCAAATCCTCCGGTGAAAGAGGAGTAGGATCAGAATCTGTAGTGTTAACTATAAACTGATAAGCAATTTCAGCTACAGACATAGGATATGCCATTCCACCCACTTTTCCTTCTTCTAATGTGGTGGTAGAATAGGGTAAAGGCCAAGGATAAAAAAAAATAATGAGTTCTGAAGAACTCTCTTCAAGAAGGGGCCTTGGATGATGAAATGACATTTATTCGAGCAATAGGAGAAGGAATATCAAAAGTACCCATCAATGAGGAATACATTCTGACTCCTAAATTCTCAATAGGCTACTTGGGATTATTCACCAAGGGAACAGAAGAATTAGAGGATGCATTGGATTCTTTTGGAGAATACTCCATCTGATCAATAGTAACAATTATCCCTTCATGGGGAAAGCATAGGATGTGCAATAATGATGATACAATGGCATCCATTTCATAAATCCAATTTTGTCCCAATAGAATATTATAATCCAAATTTTCATCGACTATTTCCACCTCATATTGACCGCCTTACCCCAAATACAGAAGGGAAAGGTTGGAATAATCCCATGCGGCCTATGCGAATGACCATCAAATGAAGTTAAGAGAGTAGGTGAAGGAACATCTTGAGAAGATCTGATAGCTTTCCAACATGCAATCAACATGACACATGTGGAAGCTCCCTCATCAACTACAGTTCAAAAGATATGCATCTTTCAATATGTAGATTTAATCTAGAAATCCATGTGATGAGGTAGTATCTTCTTAATATTTGACATGTCAAATGTAACAATAAGAGATTTTCTCGGATCTAAAGCCCTGATCACAGTGAGCAACACACTCCTTTGCGATGGACATGACTAGAGTACCTCTAACACAGACATCACATAAGGACTTTGAGCCCGATATTGAATAATGGAGTAGTTCTGGGCAGCCCTAGCATTAGGTTTAATCGTCAAACATTTTGCAGAGCCTTTCGACATCTGAGGTATAGACTCAACTGCGGACCTCTCAACGTGGAGCGACTCTGGAACACTAGGAGCAGCCGTAGCCTTAAAGGATTCTGGTTCACCATAATCATGTTATCTTGTAGCAAAATTAACATGAGAACTCATCATGTATACATTCGATGGATTTTCCCCTTCCTAGTTTCCCCCTATTAGGTTTCTAGTATTAGAATTTTTGCCAGCAAACATTTCTTGCCCTTGGCAAAATGGGTTAGTTAGAACCGCCTGGGAGCTGGAAGAACGTTGTTGTACTAACAAGCATTGAGAATCCTAAATCTTAGGGCAAAGATGAGTTAAATGGTCTCCATTGCACAATTTGCAAGGAAACTTAACTTCATTTTTGGACTCCTTTTTACCCTCCCCGGTATTATTACCAGGTTTTTTCGCATTACCCTTCCCATCCTTATCTTTCTTCTTACCACGTCCCTTTTTATTCCCATAGAATTGTTGATTTCCTTTGGGGTTAGAAGTTTGGACATCGTTAATAACTGAAGGCTGAGAAGTCATAGGCATTGACGATGATGCTTGAATCGAAGAGACAATTTGTAAAGACAACTGTTGCAATTGACTTAACAGGTTAGTCATGTTGTTATCGATCGATCTGACTATCCCGTCGACATGGGGACCTGGCTTTGGTTTGGCTAAATTGATCTTGGATCGAGAAGCATCAGGCAAAATATTTTCAAGAATCCCAGACTGAGAATATATAAGTTCTAATTGTTGGGCTCTAAAGATAGCATGTTCTTCAGTGAATACCCTGGAGAGTGGTACATCCTTAGAAATTTCTAGTTGTAGATATTTTAAAAACCATTCGAGAAGGAATTCATTACGAATATAGGCTTTGATGACCTTCTTCCTTCTTCTTCATTCCTGAATATGGTCAGAAATGTGAATTGTCTTATCTTGTTGGAAACTAGCTAATAGCTCAGTCATAGCATCATATCGAATGGGCAACCGAAAATGGTTCAAAAACCCCCATGAAGCTCTATATACCACTTGGTAGAATTTCCAGTTAAGGTGCATTGGAACAATCTCAACCTAATTGAATCATCAATCAGGGAGTTAGATGAACACCATAAATGGAATGTTGTTATATGGTCAGTCAAATCCTTCCCATACTTTCCTTCGACTTTGGGAATATCTGATGGAAGTTTGGTGGGAACTGGAGGCCAAGCCGGATTATATCAGACTGGATCGTTTATCAATTTTGAGAGATCTGGAAAATTTAGGGTTGCTGAGAATGGTAAGTGCGGAGGAGCTTGATAATTCCACCCACTATGAGTAGTATTCCCAACATTTTGAAAAGAATATCTTGGATTTGTAGAGGCACCAGGTTGCCAAGTATTATTCAAAGAAGAAACTTAACCGTAAGTAAAACCTTGTGGTCAAGAAAAACTCGAAATTTCACCACCTCCTTCTGAAAGGTTACCATAACGAGTGAAATTTCCCCCAAGCAAAGTATTAAAAGGAGAGGAGATCCCTTGGTAAGGGTTCCATGCATTTGTGAAGGGAGAATAACCCTGAAAGGTACTTACAGAGGAGTAAGGCATGTTCCCCTGTTGGCTAAAAGAAAATTGATTCCTGACTCCTAAACCACTAAAAGTAGGGTTAGTCCATCCTTGAAAAGGATTATAACTTTAACCTTGAGTGAAGAAAGGAAGAGATCCTAAAGAAGGGTTAGAATGAGGTATATGACCACTTCCAAAAGGAAAACCCTGGAAAGAGAGTGAACCACTTGCCATAGAATTCATAGTTGTGGAAACAATGGATGACATGGTTAGAGGAACCGAAGGAATTGCACTAGAAGGCATCCCAAAGGGGAAGGAACCAACATGGTAAGCTAAAACTTGGGTGCCCCCACTCGAATATGGAATGGAGGTAGAGCCAAATATTGTAGTACTAGGAGTGATAGCATATGTAGAAATAGTACCTCCTCCTTGAACTGAAAGAGGAGTATGCTCACTAGTAGCTCTCATAGATGGATTCGTGGTTCCAGTAGTGGCCATCGAAGGAAAAGGACGATAAAACCAAGGCTTTCCATCCTCTGAGTCGGGGTCCAAACATATAATATAACGTCTAGATAATTGGGAGGAAGAGGTGAAGAAGGAGTAACAGGGGACTCAGGAATATCTTCAACATCAACTTCGTCTTTCGACTAAAAGATAACCCTAGAAAGGATAGGAGTATTCCTCTCCAAATCATGACTTGCACTAGGTTTACCCTATGAAACTATAGCCTGAAGTAGAGGATCAATCTCTGATGTGTTCACTACTACTTATTGAAAATACCAGCACGGTCGCTTCTACGCCTTCTAGAAGAAGGCTCGGCACTCGTAGGTGAGAGCCCACAAAGCCTCCTGGACCAACGAACTGGTCAATCAACCACTTTTAATTATTAAGAGAACTTGTAAAGACTCAAAAAATTATAAATCTATGGAAATCTAGGAGAAAAGAGAACTCACTAAAATGTCCCTAAAGATACAATCAATCAAGCAACTTTCAAGTATTTCTGCTCCGGGTGATTAGGACCGGACACCAAAATACAAGAAAGCGAAGTAAAGGACCTTCCAAAGATAGTTTGGGATAATTATGGCCCAAGCCTACTAACGAAGGTAACATAAACAGTTACGCTAACCTCCAATCAAAAGCCTTTGTCGGTGCAAGTACCCGAGCTTCGCAAGGGAACCCTCCAGAAGTACTAATGAGAGTGATACAATGTATGCCTTAGGTACCATGGTTATTTCACCCCGAGTCACCTATGCGGTCCATACGAAAGGAAACTAAGGTCACAAATTCATATCAAAATCCGAGAGGAACAGTCTTTGGTCAGGATCCAACAAGTAGGAGAGGGGGTATCTCTCTTCCCTGCCTTCACTCGCCCTCGTGCTTAACTCCCAGAAGAGAAGAGCTTTCTCGGTCAACTTCACGACACTGGATTTCACTCTTTTAATCAACTTCTATGTTTAAATTCAGAGTGGCCTTGGAGAGTTAACTCTCCACTCACCTATTCCAAGGCCCTAAATGACCTAGACTAGTTGATGTTACTATGAAAAATCAAAAAATTCTAGTTCATTTTAATTTTAGCGCTTGATTTTAATGGCTTTTCTTAAGTCAAGGGTAAAATGGAAGTGCAACTTTATGATGTTATGGACGCAAAAATAAATCAATAGAAAACCTGGCTACATGCATATGCAACCCTTTTTCTTTGATGAAAGATATTTCTACAAAGTTCTACGAACAAACTACGAAAGAAAAAATTATTTGTTCTTTTTCAAAACACACGCTCACACACTCAAAATCTACCAAAAGAATAAAAATTCTTACAGTGCAACTATCCTAATGAAAACTAACAATTCTTAATGCAAGATTCTAAGGATTGCTCTTAAATCAAGAAAATTTGTTTCTCAAAGAGATCAATAGGCCAAAAGTTGACACAAAGGAAGAACAAATTCAATCACAAACTTTTTCCAAAGTCAAGAAAATTCAACCTAATATAAATACTTCACACTTGCTCTAAATGATAAGAAGACCAAAAACAAAACCAAAAAGAAAAAGAAAGGCAACAAAATATGTTTTTATCTTTTTTATTTTTAAGGACACAAAGAGTTCTTGAGAAAACAAAAGCTACTAAAGGCTTCAAGATCAAATTCAAGCATAAAGAACCTCAAATTTCACAAGCCATAGGAATCATAAACATGATAAGACTTAAACTGAAAAGAGGCTAAAAACTAAAACAAAATGATCTGAACAACAACATAAAAACTCCAGCAAATAAGAAAGATTTCAAGAAGACCAAGAAACTTTTCAAGATTGCAAGAAGGACTTTCTCACCAACCAAGAAAAAACCAAAGATGTCAACTTTCAAGAAAGCAAGACAAATCAATTTAAAGGATGGGTTATAAGTGAATTAAGACCAATTCCTTGTTCCAAAAGCTCAGAATCGCCAAAAACTTCACTGAGAATCCTTGAACCCAAACGCAGAAACTAACACTTCACCAAAAAGAAAACCCTAGGTTCACTAGGTTTTCCACAAAGAGAGATGGGAAACTGAAAATCTGCAAGAAGCATGACTCTCCCAGACAATCAATGACTAAACAGAGGCAATAAAAATCAGGCAAAACCCTTTACTGGACTCAACATTTGAAAAATTCATTCCAAACCAAGCATACACGACTTTACAGTGACAGACCTGTGTGTATACATGGACGTTCTCAAGGAAACACATGTATACACATGTTTCTTTGGACAAAAGAGTGTTTATATGCGACTGTATGAATTAAAAAGCGCGCATAAAAAGTCAGCAAAGAAAAATAAAAATTTAAGCCTGATCCAAAAGATCCAACTTTTTGCCTAGGTTGCAAACAAGTCAAAGATACTAGAAAAATAAGAAACCAAACAAGAAGGCCCAAATCAAGAGAGAAACAACCCAAACTAGGAAGTACCATATGTATTCCCTAGTGGAGTCACTAGTTCTGTTACAGGAATAATACACCCTAGGGTCTGGGTTGATAACCCGAACAGATCGAAGGGTATACACCAACAAGAAGCAAGCAAACAAACAGCCCTAATGCTTAAACTACTAAAGTGGGATGAAGAGATAGTACCCGAAGGTCCTGCGTTTGAGGTTGTTCCCATAGGGTCCAAACCCTTAGCTTCCTCCAATGCTTCAAAACCTGCAACTCATTCAAGAAAAGCATATATACTAGCAGTAGTTCAAAGCATGTTCAAGATATAAATGTTAGATCATATAAGCATATATATATAAAACATGAAATCATACATCATTAGATCATAACATGAATTAAAGCATTAAGATCATAATATCAAGAACAAGACAGAGCTTCTTTATTAATGAGTGAAAAAGAATGTGGAATAATAAAACCTGATTCGTCTACGGCTCCAAGTGAAACCTTCCTTCGGATTCATCCAGCCAAGCCTCAACAATCCTCTTTCAAATGCATACACATAGATGCCATATAAAGGAGATGGACATCTCTATGAGGAAACAAGGGTTTCCTATAGCTGGGAGTGTAGGAGGAACAAGGATAAATCAGACTTGATCAGGGACCAATTGGATATAATATCAATATCCTATCCTTCTCTCCCCTTAGGAATTCCCCATGAGGTGTATTTATATCACCTAAAAACAATTTTTTTTCAGTCGGGATATAGTTAGGCCAACGGCTCTTGTAGGTAGGCTCCCGATGTAACTCGTAAACTCCACCAATAAATAGGGATTTTATATTTTTTTCATATTTTACATCATATACGTGGGTTGGGTAGAGTTGGACCTATGTGTGCACGCATTTTCTGAAGGGCAGAGTCACGTATGGAATTTAAAATAATGTTTTTTAGTAGATGGACCAAGTTTGAAGGGAAAGGGCTGCCCAAGGCCATGACTCAGAACATCAAATCTACCAGGGTGATTCCTTTTGTTTTTAATGTTGTGATTCTTTCACCTCATTGGTTATTTTGGGAAAGAAAATGTTTTAGGAATGCCATACAAGACATCGGTGGACAAGTAAGCAATTTTTTTATAATTGCAATGTCCATTCCATGGTATCCTCTCTTTACTGTTTGATTGTATTTTGAACATTTCTTTTGATTTTGTTTTGTCTTTTAACTATGAAAATGAAAATACTTGGTATCATGTCCATTTAAACAACAACCAAAACTTGAAGATGAAATTAGTATTACACGATATTAACTGAAATCCTTTTAGTTCTTTTGTGTTAAAAGATTTTCATGATTATTAGAAAATTTTACTTTCATGTTGTTATATGAGCACATGTTGTTTATATACTTGACCAGGTTCATGTATTAGAAATTGAAATTTTGTTGCGAATAAAATGACAAGGATTAGACATCACACCTTAGATTTTTTGTTTTCACAAGTTATCTACAACTTGAGCTTTTTAACATGTAACTCAGTTGGCATGATTGTGCCTTAAGCTTTCCTGAAGGTTGAATACTAAGTTACTAAGGTTTTATTTTCTATGGTGATGTTTTATTTTCTTTGTTTATATAAGTCATTTGGCCACATAGTGGCCACTATCACCCAATTGAAGAAAACTTGTTTGAGTTTCTTTCTTTTATGGGTAAAAATTATGGCTTTGACATTGCTGATGTTCAGGTATATGTCATATAAATCCTTTATAGTCTACTTTAGTTTATATTCTAGTGTTCATCATTTTTCATGTCTTACACTCTGCACTGTATCTTCTTTTGTTTCCATAAAAGGAACTTAATTTTGATGATAAGAATCAAGAATTGAAGAAAGAGGAGAATAATAACACGTGAGTGACAAATGCAAAAAGAGAGAGAGAGGAGAGAACTGATCTAGTGATACCCTTAGAGCCAGTATCCCACATAAGACACACATAGAGATTGATGGTCAAGTCTTCAGAGTTGCTAAATTCACCTGCAATGCCTTGGCAACACAATGATAATGTTTTGAAGTGATGAAACAACATTTCATGTGTAAATTGTAGTTCAACCAATATTAAGTTGGAAACTCATATTGTAATACTTGACATTTTATATAATATAATTTATGTGGTTGAAATTATTTATAGTTTCACTTGATATTGTTTAGTATTGTAATTAACATATGTGACTTTGCGTTCTTATATTAGATGAACATGCACGTTGTATGATTTTTTTTAATTTAGTCTCAAAATCATACTAATTAATTTATGTTGATTAATAATGAACACATAAAATCAATCTAAAACTATTAAATTAGTAGTCTATATTGATTAATGATGAACACAAATAAAATGTATATACGACTAAATTAGTTGTTTATAGTGATTATTAATGAAAGTAAATGAAATGAATATAAACTATTAAATTAGTCATTTATATAATGAATATGAAACTACCAAAAAAAGATAAATCACTAATGCAAATGATAAATTTGTGATTACAAATGACGACTAAATTTTGCATATATATAACAATTAGTAGCTAATTTACAGTATCTTATAACACGACCAAAATGTAGTCATATTTCTTTGATCATTAATTGGTTTCAAACAATGACTAAATTTGCATATATGTGACTATTAGTAACTAATTTACAGTATCTTATAACACGACCAACATTTTTGTCATTAATTGGTTTTTTCGAGTGACCATATAGTAATATATTTTGTGATATATTTGGTCATTAACTGTGGCAATTAATGACCAAATTTATGACTAAATATACTACTAGATGATAAAATTGAGACAACAAATTAATGACTAAGCTAAAAATGGCTAAAAGTTGGTCGCGTTATAAGATACTGTAAATTAGCTACTACTGGTCACCAACTGAAAAATGGTCATTTATATGCAAATTTTAGTCATTTTTTTAGTAACTAATTATCCATTTTGTACTAGTGTTCGTTGGACTCGTAAAAACATAAACAACGTAAGACTCATCAAGAATGACGAGACCAAGCCACCCCTTCTTAGGGTTTGTTAAAAATACATAGAAGGATTCATCCGAAGGATGGACTGACATATCAAGCACATATTATCCTCCTCAAGCTTGTAAAAAAATAAAGAGGTACTTGCCAGAAATGGTGGGGAAATTAGGGAAACAATATATGAAACTTGTTTATGGCAGCGATTCGCTCTTGAAAATGACTCTATTTCACCTTCGTGGCTATTTTGGGTTTGGTAATTTGCTTGTCTCTCTATTGATCACATCTTATTGAAATCCTTCATGATGGGTCTTTGAGCCAATGATTCCAACTCCATAAAAGTGTCGTCAATATGTTCAATAGAAGTCCACCCTTAGTTGATATTTGTTATAATACCTTAAGCCTTCTTTCATGCCTTTCACCCTTGAACCAACTCTGAATCATCACATTCTATCTCAAATCTTGATACATGTTTCATGTCATTGATGGGGAATACATTAAGTCCCTTCTGTGATGGGCCACTTCCCAATGACATCAACACATTATCTAGGAATCTGAGTACCTATAAACTCCCTCTAGTTCCTTAAAACTTTCATACATCAATAGAAATTTTCTTCACTTTCGGTGCTAGGTTCTCATTCTTGGCCTTTGACCGGAAGATTTTGTGGGGTGTTCGACATCAACTCATCTATTCACACCTCATATATTGTGCTTAGTACCTTGAGGTCTGTTGTCATTACTGGTGGCTCCTCTCACATCTGTTAACAAATTTCATCATTGGATCAGATGGTGTCTACCATGTTTGACTCCAGTACATCTATTCACATGGTTAGACTCGTATTGTCGAGTGACAAGGCAGAAGACCCTAGATAAAGTTTCATCAATCTAGGCTATGATTTCAGGATTCATACAAGATCTATAAAGTATGATGCCTATGATCATACAGAAATTCATCCAATCATGGTCCATTATATGTAATCAAAGGGCATGACTTTGATCATTGTACATGTAAAATGACTTATATGTTTATTATGGGTATGCCTCCATCAGAAGTAATATCATGTTGATAATGTATTATGATCTCAACTAGTTGATTCTTGCTCCAAATTTTCACATGGTAAACACCTTCAGCCCTCAACCACAACTTTTGACTTTTTACTTTAGGGGGCATAAGCCATTTTGTTGCATCTAAATAAATGGCCTTGAACCTAGATCTATGACCATCCATTTACACTTTGCAATCATCCCCTACAAAGCCAAAAGCATTCACTTTCCAAAAGTTATAAGGATCCTAGATTAAATTAGCTAAAAACCCTAATTTTGTGGATCATCACACTTACCATTAAGACACACTACGCTAACGCAGGTTGCACACATGAAATTCGTGCTGAACAACGCATTTTTATTTCCCAAAAAGTGTGATGAACACCTGAAAAGGAGGGAAAATGAAAAATAATTTCAAAGCTTCTCTCTCTAGAAGATTCAGGAGTGGTTTTAACTATTTACTATTGGATCATATCTCAAACTCCTACTATTGAGGTCTTATATCTTATCTCCTAGAAATTAACTCCCTCTAATGTGGATCTAAGCCCTAGAATGGTAAATCCGAAACCACCTCATTTACCTTATAAATCCATTATCTCCCATAGAGTCTGGGTAGGATTTGGGAGACTTTGAATTATGCCCTTATTCTGCTCATTTGTGTCTAGAGGTACATAATCCATCCATGTGATTGAGATTTGATTGAATTCTTACTATTGTGGCAAAGGAAGGACAAGATAACATGGAGAGATTCACAAACTCAAGGCATATGAGGGTTGTAATCTTTTCCTACCATTATTAATACTAAAGTGAATTGTTTCTCCTATACATTATGTCTTGTTAATGCATATGTAGAACATGAATCCTTGACTTCTTATTTAGATTTTTTGTATATGTTGTTTTGTATATTTTGTTCTCTTGTTTGTAATCGATGATTTGCAAGCTCCACTTTCAAAAATTGGAGTTGGAGCGGGAGCTAACAAGCTAGGAGAAGGAGGAAGCTTGCATTGGATTCCAAGTAGGTTTTCTTCCCATATTTCAAACATATCTAAGGAAAGCATTGTAGTTTTGTCTTGGTTTTTTCTAGACTAATCCACTAGGTCTAGGGAGATTGCTTCTGTTTGCAGAAGGAATTTATCCATAAAACACATACTTTCCACCATTGTTGGAAACCTCAAAAATCACAGAGTAGTTGACACCGACAAATCTCGACCTAGTTTGCATGGAAAAAGGCACAATTGATAAGATTGTGGACACACAAATTAAGATAAATCACTAGAATAGTGTCCAACTATATCAGGTTGTCAAAGTAAGCCATCTCCTACACCAAGAAAAGTGGATCACCAGGGACCAAGTTTAGTAGAATTTTCCCCATCTAATAGAGGCACTCAACGTAATGGATATAATTACTTCCTAATGGGGGAGGATTGATCCAAGTGGATAATGGTGGCCACCCACCTATTCCACTGGCTCGCACATAATTTCCCTATTTTTGGAAGCTTTTAAGTCTTAAAAATCTGGAGTCGTTTTGAGGCCCTAAATGACATTTTTTAGGGAAATGGACCAATGGTAGTCTTAGATGCCAAAGCAATCATAGATTCCATTTGTAGGCGAATAATTTACTCCTCAAATAGAACTTTCAAATGGGTTATTTTTTGCATAAAGAGAGATCATATGCTATGCTTAAAACCTTGAGAAGTTGACATTCAAACTTACACCATCAAGGCCCAAAATCCTTTGATGCTTAATCTCCTAGGGTTAGCGTTTTGGATTTTTATGGTTTCTCATTACTTATTTATGATAAAAATGCTTCCCATCCTCATTGTAACACAGTTCAAGAACGTGTGTAGACGTTACATCTCTTCTTAGAGATAATCTACTACTATTCAAGCTAGTTTTCTCTCATTCTACATGTATATAGTCTTAACATTTTCCATTTATTAATTGAAGTCAAGTTTCACAATATATCTATGTTTTGGATATAAATATGTATTTCATTTCATTCTCTTCATAATTTCAAATGAATGATGCGTTATTATAGTACATTTCCTCCACCAAGTCGCCATAGGCTTGAAGAAAGGAATGTCGACAACCTTGGATTTTCTTTACAGATATGTCTCGAATATAAGGAAAAACTTTGAAGGACTAACCTACCCTTAGAAGACTTAGGCAATTGGAAATATATCTCCTCTATACTTCAACTCATGCAACATATGAGCAATATTATGATTTCTTTCGAAACGAGGATAGCAGCTCAACCCCATGCTAAAAGTTCAACTTTAGCCCTTATAAGGAATACTCCCCAAACTTTTTGGCCTAACACTATTATTTCCCAAAAATGGTGTCACTTTTATGAGGAGTAACATGATGAAAAATCTTGTGAAGTTAAGAAGAATGCTCGAGAAAGAATTTTGGGTAAAATGCTAGACTCTACAATAACAACCTTGGATTATGTTACATATTAATATGTGACACCTGTAGAAAAAAGTAGTTCTTTTAAGGCAAAAATGCTAAAAACAATCTTCTAAAGAGCTAGACAATAGGAAATACCTCAATATTACCCAATTTCACACCAATCTAAATTCTACTTCTTCTCCCTCTCCATCTTTATCTCATTTCAACATCTTGAAATAAATGGCCAAGTTACATTAAGTTTTATGCTTCCCTACTTAACAAGGCCACCATAGCAACAACATTTGAGAATTTTCCTGGAAGGGGAAAATCCTACACATGTTCAATTTTTTTCAAAGCCAGATATTTTGGGTTTGATCCCTAGCGTGGTTACCAAAAAACTATTTAGAAACAAATTTTTCTATGCTTCACTAACAACACTTTTCAATCTCACAAGGCTAGGTGAGATAATGGGAATGGATCATGGTTGCATAGAGCCCCAGTAGTTCTATCTAATTGTACAAAGGTGTATATATACACAAACGAAAGAGACTATATATATACAACAAGGAAAACAAAGTTGCAGTAAAATAACATACGATATAAACCCTTAACACCTTAACAAAATTTGTGCTAACTTGGCACATGACCCAATCTTCAAGGAACTTTTATTGGGCTTGATATGCAAGTACACTTGCTCTTCAACTTGAAACTCCTTGAATACTCTATGTTGATCCACATAAATCTTCTGCATGTCCTATGTTGCCTTAAAATTCCTCTTGATAATATGCATCTCCTACTCCATCTCTCTCAACATATCTGATCCAATCAATACCCTCTTCACTGGATCACTCTAGTTGATATAAGTATTACAACTCCTCCCATAGAGAGCCTCAAATTGACTCATATTGAAGGATTATTGATACTATTATCATAAGAAAATCACACCAGTGGAAGATACTCCTCCCACTTCCTTTACTGATGCATGCCATACATCCTCAACATATCCTCAAAGATCATTTAAATCATATTTGCTTACCCATATTTCTATGGAAGATAAGTTGTATTGAAAGCTAACTCTGTCCCCAGGCCTGCAAATATCTCCTTCCAAAACCTGGAAGTGAACTTGGTGTCTCTATATAGTATAATCTTCTTGGGAACTCCATGCAACCTCATTATCTCACTGATGAATATTTGAGCCACTTCACTAGTTGAATTAGTAAACTTCACTACAATAAAGTGAGATACCTTTCTCAAACTATCAACCACAACCATGATGGAGTCATTCTTCTTTGATGTCCTTGGTAATCCTATAATGAAATCCATGGAAATGACCTCCCATTTCCATTGACTAGCTGGATGTTTGCATTCAGTTTTCACCTGCTAACAGTGCTAGCATTTAGCAATAAACTCAACCAGCTCTTTCTTAAAATTAGGCCAATATTATAACTTCTTAATGGTTTCCAAAGTTTTTTGGTATCCTGGGTGGCCTAAATATGGCTTGACATGAAACTCTCTCAAAATAAGCTTCTTCAACTCACTACTATCAGGCACATAGGTCTTGCTCCTGAATCTAACCAAGCCATCTACTGTAAGGTGATACTCCTCATCCTCAATACCTTGGTTTTTCAATCTCTTACTTAGCTATTGCTACCTCTCATCATGTTTCTATGCATGTAAGATATTCTCCTTTTAATATGTACCATAAGATCTCACAACTAAGATACATGATTCACCAACACTCTCCTACTGAGAGCATCCACAACCCTATTATATTTTCCCTTAATGTAACTAATCTCAAATTCAAATTCACTAAGAGTATACAAATATCTAGCTTGCCTTGCATTCATATTGGGTTGGTCAAAAAAGTACCTCAGTCCACTGTGATCACTGTAGGTTTTAACCCTGTACAAAAATTACCTACATACAAATTCTAAAACACAGAAAATGAACAATGCGAGAGCATAACACATAAAACACATATACACAGAGATTTTCCCCTGGATCCCAAAACCAGGACTACTAGCTCGATTTTTCATTATATTCCTTTCAATGTTATAATACATATTTATACATGTCGAAGCATCCGATACCATGGACCGAAAACCATCGCGTCCAAAACCATGTGCGAAAATCATGCACAAAACCATAGGTAGGTCCGCCCAACCTAATATAGGGTCCAAAAACAAAATTTTCCGAGGCACTACCCCAGACCCCATAGAGTGGGGTTACCTGCACCCCTCAAAACCCCTGTGACCCCCCCCCCCCCACTGCACAATCGGCGCAACGAAGGGGGGGCTCCACCCCCCTTCTAACCCCCTCGATTAACTATGTGGGCTAGTCGTGGAAAGAATATAACACAACCAAACATTCTCCCACTTGTTTTTTTCTTTCCACAGGGGGCCACAAGAGAGCTTAGTCATTTATCCAACCTTGCAACACCCATTGTTTCTCTACACCAAGAGAACTTCTTAGAGCTCACAGATTTTGTCAATGCATCTGCAGTATTCTTCAAAGTGTCCACCTTTACCAACAACACCTTTTTGTCTTCTATCATATCCCTCACAAAGTGATACTTAACATCAATGTGCTTTGTCTTTGAATGATATGCAGGGTTCTTTTCCAAGAAAATTGCACTTTGGTTGTCACTGTCTATCCTTATAGCTGCCTGTACTAACCCCATACTTGAACACAATCTCTGCAACCAAACTGCTTCCTTGCTTGCATGAGTTGCTGCCATGTATTCTGCCTCTATAGTTGATAGTGCCACTACAGATTGTTTCTTAATCATCCAACTGACTGCACCTCCAAATAGGTTAAACACATACCCACTTGTAGATCTTCTCTGATCTAGATCTCCAGCCCAGTCTGCATCAACAAAGCCATGAATATCCAACACTTTGTCCAATCCTAGTCTTCCTTGGTAGCACAAACCATAATCACTAGTGCCACGCAAATACCTAAAAACCCGCGTCACTGTTGTCCAATGCTCCTTCCTTGGTTTTGACATAAACCTACTCAATACTCCCACTCCATGTGCAATGTCTAGTCTAGTACAAACCATCGCATACATCAGGCTACCAACTACACTTGCATATGGAACACGGGACATATCCTCTTCCTCTTCTTGTGTCTTGGGACACTGTTCAGCAGATAACTTTACACCTACAGGAATAGGAACCTTCGCTGGTTTACTATCCTGCATATTAAATTTCTGCAATATTGTCTCGACATACTTCCTCTGGTTTAACCAGAGCTTCCTCTTTGTCCGATCTCTTTTAATTTCCATGCCCAAAATATAGTTTGCAGCACCAAGATCTTTCATGTCGAATTTGGAGGACAAATGGGTCTTCATATCCTGGATAATTTCTTTGTCATTTCCAACCAGCAACATATCATCCACATACAAGACCAGATAAATAACATGGTCACCAATTAATTTAAAATACACACAGTGATCTACTTTGCTTCTGGTGAAGCCAAGTCCCTGTATAAATGTATCAAATTTCTGATACCACATCCTTGGTGATTGTCTTAACCCATACAGAGACTTCTTTAACTTGCATACCAATTCTTTCTTACCCTTCAACGCAAAGCCTTCAGGTTGGTTCATGTAGATATCCTCTTCCAGATCCCCGTGAAGAAATGTTGTCTTCACATCCATCTGTTCTACCTCGAAATCAAAAGCAGAAGCAACATATAAAAGTAATCTAATAGAAAATACCTTGGCAACAGGAGAAAAAATATCACCAAAATCAATTCTCGGCACCTGCGAATAAACTTTTGCTACCAACCAAGCTTTGTATTTCTCCACCTTTCCTTCTGCATTTGTCTTCTTCTTGAACAACCATTTGTTGCCAATGGGTTTCCTTCCAGCCGATAACTCCACCAGATCCCAAGCCTCATTTTTGTGCAAAGATGCCATTTCATCAACCATGGCCTCTTTACAGAGTTTTCCATCCTCTGAATCTACTGCTTCCTTCACAATTCTGGGATCATCATCGGTAATAGATAAAGAAAAATTTGAATAGAAAGCAGATGGACTATACCTTTCTTGTTGCCTTCTTTCTCGAACTGATCTTCTCACACCCGGAGTTTGTGGCTCTTCATCTTCTGATTCCTCCTCTGTTGTAGAGTCTGATTCTTCCTCCTTCAGCTCAAACTCTATCTTCTTAGGTTCCTTTGGTTGGACTTCATGTTTAATAACATCTTTTACCTCTCTGAACACCACATCTTAGCTGTACACAACCTTCCTTGTTACTATTCCAAAGCTTATAACCCTTTAAACCATCCTTATACCCAATAAAGATTCACTTTTTAGATTTACTATCCAACTTGGTTCGTTTCTCCTTTGGAACATGTACATATGGATCACATCCAAATACCCTCAGATGTGAAAGAGAGGGTTTCTTACCGGTCCATACCTCTTGTGGAATCTTATCCTCCAACGCTGATGAAGGTGATCTGTTGACCATGTAACATGTTGTCTCCACTGCCTCTACCCAGAATTCATGTCCTAACCCGACACCACTGAGCATGCTTCTTGCCCTTTCCATCAACGTCTTATTCATTCTTTCTGCAACTCCATTTTTCTCAGGTGTGTATGGAGTAGTCTTTTGCTGTGATATACCACTCTTCTTACAGAATTCTTCAAATTCCTTACTACAAAACTCTCCACCGTTATCTGTCCTCAACACCTTTATCTTCTTCTGTGTGTGGTTTTCTACCAGAGCCTTAAATTCTTTAAACATGTCAAAGACTTCAGATTTCTTCTTAAGGAAATATATCCATGTATTCCTTGATAAACCATCTATAAAGGATACATAGTACATAAACTTACCCAGTGATGGAACCTTCACAGGTCCAAACACATCACTATGCACAAGCTCTAATATTTGTTTCACCCTCTTACCACCACAAGGGAAACTCACCCGATTTTGCTTCCCATATACACAATTTTCACAGAAATCAAAATCCAGAGAGCTATTACTCATACCTTTACCATGAAGTATATCTCTCCAATATGTCCAAGCCTTTGATGCCATAGCATGGTCTTCTCTCCAGAGACCACTAGATTTTCTGCTCCACTTTAAGGAACCATAGAGCTGTTGCACCCATCAACAACAGTGCTACCTTGCAGCTTGTATAGAGTTCCAATTCTAACTCCCCGCATCAATACCAGTGCCCACTGAACCATCTTGCATGTATCCTTCTTGAACATTGTTTTTACACCTGCATCATCTAGCTTGCTTACAGAAATCAGATTTCTAGCTAATGCAAGAATATGCAGAACACCCAGAAGTGTTCTAACCCTTCCACCTTGTAACTTCAACTTTACTTTTCCGTGACCAACGATTCTAGCCTTCCTGTCATCCCCCAAGTATACATCACCACCATCATATTTCTCATACTCGCAGAACCACTCTCTATGGGGAGTGAAGTGAAAGGATGCACCTAAGTCAATCAACCATGCCTTGTGATCTACATGTGTACTTGAAGAAGCCAAGTACACATCCCCACCTTCATCTGAGGTGGTTTTTGCCTCTGCAGAAGGAGTATCATCAAATCCATTTCCTATATCAGGAGCTTTAGATTTACAGTCCCTTTTGAAGTTCCCTTCCTTTCCGCATTTCCAGCACACCACCTTTACAGGTTTTCCTGGAGATTTAGTTCTCCCTCTAGATTTAGATCTCCCACTCGATGACTTATTTTTGTTTCTATTCTGGGACCGTCCTCGTACAGACAAGGCATCACCATTCTGACTCTCCATATTTTTCCGTCTCATCTCCTCCGTCAGCAAGGATGGGACTATTTCATCAAAATGCAAGGAAGTTGCATTGCTACCTATTGCAATAACCAGACTATCCCACGAATCTAGTAGAGAACACAACAAATTGATGCACTTATCTTCATCTGAAATTCTAATATCAACAGATGCTAACTGACTTACCACAGTATTAAATGCATTTAGATGCTCTGTCACTGAGTCTCCATCTTTCATCCTTAGGTTATACAGCTTTTTCCATAGGAACAGTTTATTCACCAAAGACTTAGATTGGTACGAAGTCCCTAACTTGTCCCACAAAGCCTTCGTCGTAGCTTCCCTTGATACATTCAGCAATACTAAATCTAATACACACAATCGTATTGTGCTCTTTGCCTTCCGATCCAACTTCTTCCATTCTTCATCCAACACTCTCGTTGGTTTAGTACCTGGATCTACCACGATCCACTGATCTTTATCCACCAACACATCCTCCATATTGAGTTTCCACAACTCAAAAATCTGACCATTAAATTTCTCGATCTTTATCTTTCCACTGCTCGCCATCTTCTTTCACCGTCAAAACCAATCTCGCAGATTTCCCATTGAACAGGGTCTACCACATGCTCGAGCGAAACCCCTCAGCAGCAAAGGCGTTCCCTTGAAGCCAAATATGCTCTGATACCAAATGTAGGTTTTAACCCCATACAGAAATTACCTGCATACGAATTCTAAAACACAGAAAATGAACAATGCGAGAGCATAACATATAAAACACATATACACAGAGATTTACAGTTAGATCCCAAAACTGGGACTACCAGCTTGATTTTTCATTATATTCCTTTCAATGTTACAATACATATTTATACATGTCGAAGCATCCAATACCATGGACTGAAAACCATCACGTCCAAAACCATGTGCGAAAATCATGCACAAAACCATAGGTAGGTCTGCCCAACCTAATATAGGGTCAAAAAAAAAAATTTCCGGGGTAGAGTGGGGTTACCTACACCCCTCAAACCCCTTGTGACCCCCCCATGCAATCGACGCAACGAAGGGGGGGCTCCGCCCCCCTTCTAACCCCCCCGGTTAACTACGTGGGCTAGTCGTGGAAAGAATATAACACAACCCAACAATCACTCATCAATATGAACCTCTTTCCAAGGAGATAGTGTCTCCACATATTCAATACATAAATTATAACTACCAACTCAAGATCGTGAGTCACATAATTTTGCTCATGCTCATTCAGCTTTTGTGATTCATAAAAAACCACCTACCCTTCTTTCATCAGGACTAAACCAAGTCGTTCCTTTGCAAGCATCTGTACAAACCACAAAATCCTTATCAGTATCTGGAATCTTCAAAACTACAGCATTGGTAAGAAATTGCTTCAACTTATAAAATTTAGATGCACACACATTAGTCCATTCAAACTTATTTCCCTTCCTCTGTAATGGTGTAATAGGATAGAAAATCTTGGAGAATTTCCTGATAAACCTCTTGCAATAACCTACTAGTCCCAAGAATGATCTGACCTCATCCACATTCTTGGGAGTTGGCCAATCCATGACAACCTTAATATTTTCTGGATCCACTGCTATCCCTTCCTTATAAATAACATGTCCCAAGTAATGAATCTAAGACTGAAAGAAACTACACTTGTTGAGCTTGGAATACAACTTATGCTCTCTCAATAATCTCAATATTGTTGTCATATGATCTGCATGCTCTTCCTCATTCTTTAAATAAACCAATATATCATCAATAGATACTATCACAAACTTATCTAGGTAAGGTCACAATACATTGTTCATCAAACACATGAAGGTGGTTGGAGAATTCGTAAGATTGAAAGGAACAACCATAAACTCATAATGCCCATACCTTGTACGGAATGTCGTCCTGTAGATGTATTCTTCTTTGATGTGCACCTGATGATATTCTGATCTCAAATCAATCTTTGAGAACATTATTGTTCCCCTTAACTGATAAAACAAATCATCAATACGAGGCAATGGGTACTTCTTCTTGATAATCACCTTGTTCAACTTCTTGTAATCAATGCAAAATTTGAGAATACCATCCTTCTTCTTTACAAACAACATTGTTGCACCCCAAGGAGATACACTTGGCCTTATACACCCCTTATCAAGCATCTCTTTAAGCTGCAACTTCAATTCCACCAACTATGCTCATCCTATACGATGCCTTATATGTTAGTGTTTCTCTTGGAATCAACTCAATCGAGACATCCACCTCTCTATGAGGAGGCAGCACTAGAATGTCTGCAAGAGACACATCCTAAAACTACTGTAAAATAGGATACCCCCTAAGGATTTTACCATCCTCACCATCCAACCCTTTGTCACTGGAAACATGAATTGAAAACAATAAACATCTTTTTTGCAGTTGCGCTTAGCTTGCATAGTTGTAACCATCCTCACTAATGTAGGCTTCTTCTTTCCCTGCAAGATTATTTTTTCTCTAGCCTCATCTCGGCACTCTATGGCCTTGTCATAGAAATCCAACTTGGTCCTATGAATAAACAACCAATCCATGCCCAAAAGAATACTATACGCACCCAAAGGAAGCAAATTCAAATTTGTTGTTCTAGGCATGCCATTAAGCTCAAATGCACAAGATCTCACCCAATGATGAGCTCTTCTCTTGGTCCCTGTAACCAATTACACCAACCAATATTTTGCATGTATTTCCTTATTCAAATGACATTTATCCACCAGGTAAGGACTAATATAGCTATAATTTGATCATAGATCAATCAAAATGGAAACAACTTTATCACAAAGATTACCTTCCATCTCAATGATAGATGCTCGATGATCTATCTGCATGTTATCAACTACTACATAGATATGAGGAAAGCTCTTAAATACATCCCCAACTATTTGCGCCTCATGAGCGCTATAGATATGAGGCATGCCACCCCAATATAATGGACAATCCTTGTTGCGATGGTCTCTACCATATATCTATCACTTCAATTGTTCTTTGCCACTGCCTTTATTATGTTGTTCCATAGGTTGAGACCCATGTCCTTTCTCTTATGTATTGAGATTCTTATAAGGGGCCACATTTTCCTTCTCACCTACATCCTTAGGTCTTCCTAGCTTCTTAGGAAATTTTCCTTTAGTCTTCTCACAACCCTTCCAATCATGCTTGAACTCAGGCTTGCACTTTGACCATTCATAGCAGTGCTTCAAAATTCTAATGGCTTCCTCCAAAGAGTGAGGCTCATCAAACTCAATGTGGTCTTGGAATGCTAATGGTAATCCATCGATGAACCTTTGGATCTTTACTTTCTCATACTTGAGATAGGGCACATATCTTAATAGCTATATAAATCTAGTTGTATACTCTTTATCTAACATGGAACCCCTCCTGACCTCACATAATTCCTTGTCCTTCCCATCCTAATATCTCTCAGACAGATACTTTTTCCTGAATATTCTTTCAAATTCTTCCCAAATCAACTTATCTTCCCTCATGCCTCTGACATGCTTAACATCTTCCCACCATATATTTGTTTTTCCCTTAAGACTGAAAGTAGCTATCTTGGCCTTCGTATTCTTTGAGTAATCATGAAGTCTAACAAATTTCTTCATCCCAAGCATTAATGCTTATGCATCCTCTAATTAAGTCATCTCACCATCAAAAGTAGGAGGCTTGGATTTCTTGAATTCCTATGGAAAGTCCCCTTTCTCACTCCTCATATGATGCTGACGTGATGGTGATGATGTCTCATGGAATTAGAGCTATAATAAAATCCATGCGTACTAGCCTTTCTCACTAGTGTAATCAAGGAGCTACCACCCTTTACTGTATCACCCCCATCCATCCTATACATTTTTTGAGATTTGCTTCCATATGACCCATTAGTCTTTTCTTCCTACTTATCTCCATGATTGATCCCCAGTTTTCCCTACTTCTGTAATTCTAAAAGGCTCTGAAGAATAACAAAATTGACCTCAACTTGTTTTTCTTGAGCTTTTGCAAGCCTTTCCTATGCTTCATTCAAAACATAGTTACCGAACAAATGAGAAAATTACCTAGCACCCTTTTTTTTGAGGTAGCAAAAAATCACTCGATTTTGAAAAGTGGTGATTCAGAATACAACTTCTTCTTTTTTATCATATTTTTTGGCACTTTGAATTTTCTTATGTATCAAGTATAAAAATAAATAAATTATGTCACTGATTTTCATGTTGATTTTGAAAATTGTTGATGACACATCAACACATTTTTTTAGACGACCTATTTTTGACACTTTAAAATTTTTTATGTATCAAGTATGAACATTTTTTTTGTTAGTAATTTTCATCTTGATTTTGAAAAGCGTTGATGCAACATCAACCCTTTATGTCTAAAGGGCTTATTTTTACATTTTAAATTTTCCAATGTATTAAGTGTGGATAATTTTTTTTAAATGTTGGTGATTTTCGTGTTGTCAATAAAAAAATAAATAAATAAATAAAAACATGACAAAAAAAACCATAACAATTAAAAAAAAAAAAAAAAACAAAATTAACTTGTAAAAATAAAATATTTAAATAAAATATGAAATAAAATAAACAAAAAAAAAAAAAAAAATATCAAAAAAATAAATAAATAAGGAAGATATTTCAAAAAAACATATAGTTTAAGAGAAAATTAATTAAAAAAAAAACAAAACAAAAAACCTTCAAAATATATATATATATATATATATATATATATATATATATATATATATATATATATATATATATATATATATATATATATATATAAAAAAATAAAAAAATAAAATTAAAATAATTAAAAAAATATCGCTGTTGAACTAGGCTAGCAGGGGCCAATTGGATCACGAGGTGGGCGAGGAGGGACTTTTTTAATATATATATAATGTTTTATTTTTATTTTTTATTTTATTTGGCTTTTGTTATTTTAACTTAAAAATAAATAAATAAATAAAATGTTTTTGATTTTTTTGGTTAATTTTTATTTATTTTTCTTAAATTATGTGTATTTTTAAAATATTTTCCCCATTTTATTATTATTATTATTATTATTATTATATAATTTTACAACGTAATTTTGATTTCTTTTACATTTTATAGTTTTTTTTATGTTTTATTACTTACTATTATTATTATTTTAATTGTTTATTGTTTTTATTTTTTTTCAATATTTGAATTTTTGTTTTCTTTTGTATTTGTCATTTTAATTTATTTATATAGTTATTTATTATTTTAATTTTGATTTATTATTTTTTGTTCTGTAGGGTCTGTGTCGATGCTCGTCTAGCAACCCGATCACATTACGTGCAATTTGATTATTGATTTTAAATTTTTTGTTATAATGAATCGAGTTTTCCCCCACAATGTGTTAATTTCATGGTTGGTCTTTAAGTTTTCATTATAATAGGTCGAGTTCACCTCCACTACGTGTCAATTTGATGGTTTATATTAAAATTTTTGTTGCAATGTATGAAATTGTCTTATGCTAAGATGTTAAAATCGCTATACATTTAGCGTTTAAAAAATGAATTATTCTTGGTATAATAACTCTTTCATTCAAGTGTTCATTTTTAAAGTTTTTTTAGTCATAAAAAATTTCCGTAATGTCATGGTTGAAATATTTTGAAAACTTAAGATTTTTTTTGTAGTCATAATCTTTGGTTTTAATTCCATGGTTGAAAAATTGTCAAGATTTTAATGTTTTTCTAAGTCATGATATTTTTATCTTTAATGTTATGGTTGAAAACAGTTGTAAGTATTTTTTCTTTAGCACAATGCTTGAAAATTGTTGGAATTTTAAGGTTTCAAAGACATGATATTTTAAATTTAATGTCATGCCTAAAAATTGTTGGAATTTTAAGGCTTTCCAAAGATGCCATATTTTATCTTTAATGTCATACTTGAAAATCGTTGGAAATTTAAATTTTTTGGAGTCATTTACCTCAAAAAAAAAGATGTTGTTCTAACATCAACACTTTTCGTTTTCAGGGTGTTTTTTGCAAAAAAAAAAATGGTTTTTACTGCCATTTTAAAATGTTGAAAATGTACCAAAAAAATTATATATCGTTATTCCAGCATCAACACTTTTCGTTTTCAGCTTGTTTTTGATGTTTTTTTGGGGTTTTTGGCTAGAGTTCTTATTTTGAGGTAATAGTTCTCGTTTGATTAGTAACTTTGTTTCAACTTCTAATTATCAAATTTACAACTTATGATCTTTATTTTTAGACTTCTTAATATTTCTACTAGATCAAGAGAGTCTCCCTCTCCCTGCTACTCAACTAACTTCTCCTCTGGCTTGAACGAGGAATTATATGAACTATACTCAGCCATTATTCTCTTCATCTCTTAGCCTTCTATTTCCTGCAACATATCACTGTGAGATAAAATAAAGGCATAATCAAAGGCATTACTTCAACTTACTACTAGTGAGGCTATTGCATCTGCACATGTTAATTTAGATTAGCACGATACATAATAATATCAATAACATATCGATACATGCATGAATCAATATACTAAAACAACATTAACCATAACATAACTACCATGCATAAATAGCTTATTCACATGCATATGACCACACTAATTAACTAACATTTATCATGCATGAATAACTGAGTAATAGACATGCATGCATATCAAACATATAAACCTACATAACAACCTATATTTACCCCAAGGTCTAGTGCTATGAAACTACTCTGATACCACCCTCTAACACCCCACCCCACATTTACCCTCTTTTACAAGCTCACAAGGTAAATATGAGTTGAAAGTTACTATACATGACCCAACCTCCAAGATTCAGCTGTGGAAATGGGGTCTAATTATCAAACCTTACTGCAACCTTTCGGGTACACATGATCACCCAGATATCATATAACATCCACTGGTGACCCTTCCCTGAGCTGGAACTACCTTTTTGACCTATGTTACCTCCCAGTCGCACGCATGAAGTATTGTGAATGCAGTCAGAGGATTTTAGCTGCATGCATAAGTCGTCCTCCATGTGGAAACAACTGAGATTTTCCAGTTAAGAGGGTGTGGCCAGAAGCCCTATTCTATATTTTTAGCCTAGTCTTTAGGCCAATTGCACAAAATTGCCCAGAACTTTCCATAATTTTGTCAACAAGGTCTATGTGTCTATGTGCTTAATTCCAGGCTCTACTCTTCCTAAAAGCTTGTCCAACACATGTGAAACATTTAGACAAACACTTTGTAAACATAAAACCTATAGGTCATGAATTCATAATTGTTCACTAATTCATTAGTTTCATTTAAGGTTTATCAAGAAGGCTTATTTCCCTCTCTTACTAGCTGCAACAACACATATTAGCTCATGCATTCATATAAATAACCAAGAGCTTGTTAAACCATGCAATATAACCATAAGAAGAGTACATCATATAATGAGATATATACCATGCATATAGCCAACATTTAACCAGAATGAAACATAACAAACTAGTCATATAATCGCACATCAAATTAGAACTTGTGCTCATTATTCTCAATAAATAAATACACACAATAACATATGCATAATACCAACCAAGTCAGGGACTTCCACATACCACCCATCCATAGATTGGGATGAACCAAATCTCTCTTTCATCCAATCACCCATGTTCCATATTCCAAGCATGAATGTTGTATCTCATGGGTTAAACCAAAACATAACCAAATAGGGACTCTAGAGGTTAAACCACCTCCACCCTCAAGCCATAGTGATCTCACCTAAACTGGTCCAAATATCAATAAAACCAACACAAGATTGGATGCCTCATCATTTCTTCACCATGCCCAGAGGAATTTTCCTGTCTCCGCCCACTTGTCAAGGACTTCAAAGAGAAAACCATCTCCATCCCCAACCCTTGGGATTTTTCTGAGACCCCCTTAACCTGGTTCCAAAACATTTTGGCAATTCCAAATCTTAACCAAATAGGAAAGTCACTTCATCATGGCTATCCAGGAAATGGCATAGGAAAGGTTGTACACTACTATCAATCCAAGCAAAATCCATGCCAATGGCAGAAAATAACCAATAGACCAAAGGCTTGCAACATGCATTCAAATCCTAGCAATGAAAACACACATGCAGCATGTTACCTGCAAAATCATCCTACTAGTTTCTCTTTCTTTGCTTGATTTATGCCCTTGCTTATTGTTGTCCAATTCCTCTCCTTGTGCTCCTTTTCTTGCCCATTCCTTACTTGTTTTCTTGCTTGAGTCTTTCTTGTGTCCAAGTGCTCCCTTCTCTTGTTGTAGTGTTCTCTCTCCTTTTTTCCTCCAAGTGAATGCTAGAATGTGCAACTGTGTCCAAAGAGTCCAAGATTTATATTAGAATTTTCTCTCTCCTCCTTTAGTTTATTTTCCTTTTCCTTTTTTCTTAAATTTCCTTTTCATGCATATTCCTTTCTCTTAATCTTCCTTTTCTCTTATTTTCCTTTATTTCTTGAATTGATTTCCATTTATTCATCTTTTCCTTTTGCCAATGCCAATGCCAATTTCCATGGCCAATAATTAACCACAAGTGATGCCTAATGTATGTTTTTCCCCATTCAGCCTTAAATATGTGTCCCATGACCTTGATTTTATTTTTTCTTTTTATAATGCTCATTTATTACATGGAAACTTAACCCAGAGTTGTTACAATTAACCAACATACAACAATTTAAATATCAAACACGTAAGCAAAGAGAACACCTTCAAATTTTAAGCATACTATAAGCATTTATTTTAATTCCAAAATTCATAAAATTACAATACATATTTCAAGGAATTTTAACTCCAATGAACATATAAATGATCTTAAAGTCCCTTTCATTTTTATTTTTTTTAACGTAAAGCTTTTTGGTCTCAATATCAACCAAACATACAAAGTTCACCAACCATTTATTTAAACAAACTAATTTTTGCTTATATCTATTGTTCATATTTTCTTCTTTCGAAATTGTATTCATGTATTCTTCATCCTCTCTCATCTTCTCATTTTTTTACTTAGGCAATTAGCATGATAAGAACTAGGGGAAGAAAATTACATTTTTTGGAGAAGTTAGGCTGCTTCATAATAGTGATTACATTTAAGGAAATTTTCCATAAAGATTGATCAAAAATTTCTGAATTTTTTTCTTTCTTTGATTATTTTTATGTTTTATTAATATTGGAAATGAATTAAAATGTTAATTTTTAACAACCACCTATAGTGCATTCCCTTAAATCTTCTTGTTTTTGGTTTTTTAAATTGCATCACTTTCACTACTTTGTAACATTATTAATTGAGCTATCTTCTACCACATACATGTACAAACCCATATAAAATAATGTACTTACACACCACTCTATCCTTAACCATAATAATAATGCTTGTTACAATATTTTGGTATTTCTTATTTGTATTTGTATCCTAAATTGTTTGTCACCTTTTGATTACTAATGTTTATTTCAATTTGGTAGTTATTTTTTTATGTGACTTTCATTCACACCCTTTCTTGGCGTTCCACATTTCATGTCCCTTAGTTTTAAATGGGTAATATAATTACAAAGTTTTAAAGTGTGTTATGATAATGCAATTTTCTTTAAAAGGTTAGAAATGCTATATGAAAGTGTTATCCCTTATGTTTCTTATTATCAGATAGTGAATGATAATTTGTTATAGCATTTTTTTATTTTGTAAGTTGGTACAAAATTTTCTATTAATAAAAGGATTTTACATTGATAACATGCTTATTCAAAAGGACTAATCAGGGAGTGTAAACCTCTTACTAGATATCTTTGAATAACATCAAAGTTTCCAAAAATTATAAATGAGTTTGATCAACATTGACCACTGGTTTTACAAAAAATTACAAAGGATGATAACTATATGTGTTCCAACACCAAAAGGAGGCACAATACTAAGTGCCAAAATGCAAAACTATACTAGAAATTTTTACAATCATTATAGTAAGACATGAGACCAACAAACACTGCCACCCGTTAGCCTTCTTGATGCCAAGGAGATAGTCGAAACCCCTAATGCGCAGTTCATGTTATGGAAAAGTTCCAATAGAATAATTTTCATCCAAACATTTCCACTATTGATGATGGAGTAGTACCATTCAGTCTTAGATGATGACCAAAGAGAGGGGAGTTATGTTGGATGGTGGATAAGTGTTTACTGGTTGAACATTGATAACAACAGGAGCGTAAGTGATATCTTTAGAGTCAGAATCGGAATCCAACATCACATAATTTTCCACCCTTTTCAATTGTGTGAGTATATCATCCAAATAGAAGCGACATTCCTTAGGAGGCATTTTATGTCCTCCTGGCCTGCAAAAATCTTGTAATTATCCACCTTTTTTTCTCAGAGCACCAAATGAAATAGAGTGTCCAACTATTGATGTACTACAACATAATGCAAGAAGAGAAGTCTCCTTATAAATTTCCTTGGGTCGTTAATTCATTTAAAATCTCAAATGCCCACCTCTGAATCAAATAAGTAAGCCTTATCCCCAAACTCTTTCGATTCTAGGTGTCAAATCTCCTTTCTAATCCCCAGAGGAACCAAGTTGAACAAATTTTGCACCAAATTACATCCAAATAAGTGTCTATGATGAGAAATAGAACTACTACTGGAACCTCCCTATCAACTTGCCATAGTCATAAAGAGGTACATAGTATTGAAACTAACTTGGCTGACCCCAAGACTTGTAATTTGACTCTTGGAATGATGAAAAGGACAACACCCAAGAAAAAATATATTGTTCCCAAAACTCATAGGAAATCCAATTATATAATTGGTCACCCATTACAAAACAGAGACCGAAGCAGAGTTATATCATCCGCAAAACAGAAAGGAAAGTTGACTTAATATTATGGTGACCCTTGACACATCGTGATTACCTCTGACAGGAAAACGATAAGGGAAATGATTATAGAGTTTGAATTATACACTCTTAGAAACTTGGACAACCGGAATTCCTTGACCTTACAGAGACAAATTGATACAATAGGACCACCCACAGAATATGATAACAGAAAATCATCGACTACAAACCGAGTTTTGTTGCCAAACACCAACATCAAACAATGTAGCCAAAAACTAACAACAGTAAGCCATAAAACTATCAATTTCCGTTGTAAAATGTCAAGGTAGAAGCTACCGTTAAAACTCAATAGAACAATTCCCATGATACCATACCCCATAGACCAAAACAAGACAATTAAACAAAATACCTAGAAAATCATAACCTTAGAGCCTCGATAAAGAAAGCACGACCATATTGTAATGGCAATTATCCATATTTTCATAAACATTTATGATTTTATCTATGACAGTTATTAGTTCACAAACTATTGTCACTTCATGTGGAAATTTTTTTTCTTATTTGGGGTTTAGAACTATGATAGATTGTATAATTTACAAAAGATATGTATGATTATTGTTATTTGTGATTGATTCTTTCTTGTGTAAGGTTATCTTAAAATAAAATAAATTTAGAGCAATAATAACTTTACAACTTTACTATGTGAATGATGCTTCTCAAGAGTAAGTTCATATTGGTGATTGAGAGTTTTTGAAAAAAAAATATTATTTTATTTTCTATAACTCTTTTTTGGTTTTCAAAGGATTTTGGATTGAATAAACATGTTTGCACATTTTATTGTTCATCATTAGTGGCGTATAAGTGAAAAATAATATAAAATCTTTGTACGTATTAATTTTGTGGAATATTTCTATCATTGGGTTTAATTATTTCTTTAATGTTCATCATTAGTGATGTATAAGTGAAAAAGAATATAAAATTGTTGTACGTATTAATTTTGTGGAATATTTCTATCATTGGGTTTAATTATTTCTTTAAGCTTATGATCAAAATTGGTAAGAGTCTTTGTTGGTTTGCAATACATGTTATGAGTTTACAAACCTTAATACATCATTTAGCTAGATATATATATATATATATATATATATATATATATATATATACTTAAAAAGTGGTTTGTCTAATTTGTAGGTGCTTTCATTTATGAAGCATAATTTTTTTAAATGTTTTTTAATGCCATGTCAAAAGAAGTTTAAATAATTTTTCATCATTATCATGTTTTTTCTTTCATTTAAGCATATGATGTAAGGAGGGATGTGCAAGATATTAATATTGATAATGCCAAGACTTAGGGTGGGCATTATTCAATTTTTAAAACTAAATCTCATGCAAGGGAATGTGATACTAGTAAATTGTAATTTTTTAACGGTGATTATGAATTCAAGTGTAAGAATAGGAGAGAAAAGTCTTTAACACCAATGGAACATCGTATTTGAAAGCGTGATTAGACAAGTGGAAGATGCATTGAGTATTGTCTTTTTATTGTTGATGGCTCACTCAATTTAAGATTATAGAGGGAAATAAAGTGCACTCTGATAACGAGTTGTCTTTATGCCCTATGAGTTTTTCAGAGTGTTGAATCCATATATATAGTCAAAAAACTAGTTTAAATAACACAATTTAAGATTTCACCTCAATTTTTTTCCACCGAATTCAATATCAAATAGTCCAAAAAATCACACTAAAAACAACTCCCTCTAATAATAATAAAAACTACCATAATTTACCCTATCAATATAAATATTTTTAATATACATATAATTTAAAAAAACATATTTATATGATATTTCTAAATATTTATTTGAATGATTAAAATATTTTCATATACATAAAATAACTAAATATAATTTTACTAAATATATTTAAATCATTAAAATATTTCAATATACATAAAATAACTAAAACACAAACCTAAATAAATACCTTCCCATGGGAAATAAAATTCAAATACATCACTAATTATAAAATGGAAAAACCAATTAAATACACAAATGCAAAAACCAGTTAAATACACAAGACACATATTAACTTTTCCTTTGTTTTCACAACCTCTAAATACACGATCAACATCATAGTGGTGATGCCATTATTTGGCTTCTAAACACTCGGTAGATAACACTGAACACGGGGTAGGGTAGATATGAATTTAAAATGTTTACATAAACTTTACATTTTTATATATAAGAATATTTTTATTTTAAATTTTATTAAAATTTAGATTATATATGTTTGGTATTTTTTATATGTTTTTATTTTTATTAAAATTTAAATTATATATATATTTGGTAATTTTTTTATATGTTTTTATTGTTTTGAGGCTTCTGCGATTAGTGCTTTGTGTGTAGTTTTCTTCAGGAATTTTTGCATCCATAATTGTTTGAGTCGACATTTCGAGCCATCCACCATGACTTATCATCAGGATATATAGTAATTATTGTGTAAGACAGATTTCATTGGAATGAATAAATAGAGTTAAGAAATGTAAAGGAAATGGAAACCAACCTTATCATAATTGTTTTATAATATTTTGGATTTAATTTAATTATATAATAATAAAAATAAAATGATTTAAAGTGAAATATTTAATTATATCATAAGAATTTTAATTATTTTCAATTTATTGAGAATAAAAATAAAAAAGAATTTTTATTTATAATTAATTATCTTATATTTGTTTTTATTTTATTTTATAATTAATTTTATTTTGGTTTTGTTCTTATTTTATAATTGTTTTTATTTAAATTATGTATAATTTTAATTATATATATTTAATAAAAATAATTTATTGTAAATATTAAATTTTTATGTGTATTAATTAAATTTAAATATAAATTCTTTTATTAAAATAGTTATATAATTTAATTTTTTGATAAATATTTATAGGTATCAATTTATAATAAGTATCAAATCACTTATTTATTATGCATCTCACGTTAATAAAATTAAGAAATCATAAAAACTAATTAAATTATAACTTTATTTTAAATTATTATTATTATTATTTTTGTTAGCTTAACCCACAAGGATTTGTAGCTTGAATTTTATGATTTACATGATACTTTATAACATGGTGATCTCCAATTAAATTGTCTCTTGTGAACAAATTATTATCATTACTATTAATTATAAAAATAATTAGTATATAAGTTAAACATATATATATTTAGAACAAGGAACAAAATTCTTAAATATGGAGATTTACTCATATTTTACCACGTAGATTCTTAATTTGAAAATAGGCTTTATTACAATACTATGGACCAATATCATGGCTTATCAATACCCATGCCCAAAAAAACCATAATTCATTTCAAATGGCACTTGTTCAAATGACCTTTTCTTTGTAATTAATCAATTTAGTTAAAACAACAAAAATAGCATAACTACTTTGGAGATGAATCTCAACCTTTGAATTGTGTATATTAATATGAATATTCTAGAATAGTCTATAAAGGTTAAATTCCTACCTTCCACCTAATAATTATTGATAATTAGATTAGAATTCTATAATCCTTATTCCAAAATAAACATACCCATGGCCATAATTAATTTGAATCATTATTTAATATATGTGTATAAGAATTTAAAAAAAAAAATTTTGTAATTTTATTAATAAAAAAAATTGACAATATAACAATAACTACTTCTTCCGCTAACTAAAATGTATAGTCTCTCAATACAATTATTTATTTTTAAAAATATAAATTAATTAAAAAACATATAATTTTGAATTTAAAATCTAATATATAAATATTCCAAATATCATATTTAATTATTTATTTTAAATATAACTCATTTAAAAATATATATATAAGTAATTTAAAATATATTTATTTTATTTATTTATTTTTGTGTTTAGATTAGATTTACGATTGGGCTAAAAATTTTACTGGATGAAAGAAGAAAGATTAATTCACAATGGAATATTATCGCCAAAATTATGTGAGACTTGGTGACATCTTTTAAGATGGTTTAATTCTCCAAAATGACTTCCATCATAGACCTTGTTTGGTGACACCTCTAGGATAGTTTAATTCCCCAAAATAACTTCCATCATCAACTCTCACTATAAAATTTAAAACCAAAAAATAATAAAAATTAAACCACACTCAAATTATTTAAAATACATTTATATTATATCACTTAAAATATCATAAATAAAATTTTATTATTTTTTTTAACCGTATAAATCAATTAAAAATAAATAAAATTTAAAATTCAATATGGAAATGTTTCTCTTTTTAATATAAATAATATAAAAACAATTTTCCATATCTAACATAAAGAACATAACAAAATAAAAAAAATTTCGGTTCACTTCATCGTAAATTTCATATACTATGTTAACGAGATTCCCTCATTACTCACGTAAATTGGAAACATTTCAAGTATCCTATATCAGCTTACAATTTTGACGTTATATTGTTTTACCAAATAATAATTCAGTTAAGAAATAATAATTAATCGATTTATCAATTCCATTAGGTTGTTATTGGTTTTACCATATTCTCTATCAAGATACATACAATCTGAAAGGTACAATTTTAAATATTATATTTTTTTTCCTATTATCAAAATTCAATCCTATAAATAGTAAAATTATAAAAAAATTTATTTTAAAATATAAAATTATAAATAAATTAATTGTTATTAAAAAAACCTTAGTTTATATAACTCGTTTATCTTCAATAATTAATATTTATGGTTTAAAGATTTTTTTAATTAAAAAAAAAACATAATCTAAAAATTAAAAATTTGGAATTACACCTGTTTCGGAAGTTGCAGGGGCTTTGGAGCACGCTCAAGTCCCTGACCTAGCCGCCGTTGCTTCTGCAAAACTCTCCAACCAGAAAGAGAGTAGAGAAAGCTCTACGTGGTGAGCCTCTTCATCTGGTAAAAACTTGAGTCTTCCAGCATGGACATCGGAGGGGGCCCTCGGCCTCCCCTCCCTCCTGAGATCGTTGCCTTCAAACGATTGGTAGTCTCCTGCAACAAGAGGAAAGCAAACCCGAACCAGCAGAAGTTTGTTAAGAAATCCGAATCCATCCCCTCTGTAGAACTTCCTGCGGAACACCCATGCCAAACTGCGCTAAATCTAGCAGAACGCAGGCTTATCGGTCAATTTACGGGCCTCTGGCCCTCTTCCAAAGCCATTGATGGATGGGTCCAGCGAAACTGGAGGCCCCTTGTCTCTGAAGGAATCTGAAGTCATCTGGTAGGCAGAGGATATTATGTATTCGTCTTTGAATCAACAGAAGATAGAGATCTTATCTTCCGAAACGGTCCATATTTCATGGGCCCCCAAGGGCTCTACCTGAATAAATGGACGTTGGACTTTGACCCTTCCCAGGATACTCCTTCAGTCGTTCCTGTCTGGGTAAGGTTACCCCATCTGCCACTTCATTGCTAGAACTCGAAATCTATGGAAATAATTGGAAACAAACTAGGAAAATACATTGATAGGGTTGAAAGGAGAGAACAATACTCGTGTGCCAGAATATGTGTTGAAGTTGATCTAGAGATAGGGTTGCCTGAGGTGATTAAGCTTACCGTAGCTGGTTGGTCTCACATTCAGGAACTTGATTATGAATAGCTCCCCTTCAGGTGCCGACACTGTCATGGCTATGGTCACTTCGCTCGAAATTGCAAGAGGAAAACTGAGGAAGAAGCAGAAAAAGAGAAGGGCGATCAGTGGACACAAGCCCAAAAACAAGGCACATTGAAACAAACCAACAAAGCGAAAAGGAATGGAGGGAATCCAGAGAACGGAGGACCCTCCATTGGGAAGAGTCTACCCGAAGCTCAAGACACAACAAATGCCACCATCTCTACAAATCCTTTTGCTACACTAAATCCTCCAGACGACCAAACAAAACTTGAAGAGGGAGAGGTGCAACAGTATAGGGAACAGATAGCAGACGCAAAAATAAACTCAGGACCTCAGGAACAAACTAGAGAAGCCACTACAAAAATCCCTTGTGTAGATGCAACCCAGCAGGAAAATCAGGGCCCTCCAACAGGCACCACTTCTCCACCATCTTATGCAGAAATGACTAAAAAGAAAAAGCTGATAGACAGTCCTGGTTCTTTCGAAGATGACTCTTTCGAGCGATCCAATAAAAAGGTAGGAAGGAAGTCTCGTAAGGAGATCAGAGAAGAAGAGGCAGAACGATTAAAGATGCAGGGCAGCCAATCCACAATCGAAATGTCATTAGGCATAAACACAAGGGCCCGACCCACAAAGGGAGGGTCTACTCCTTCCTTCCCTAGTAAATAATGCAGATTGTCTCTTGGAATTGCAGGGGCCTGGGGAACCCTATGAAAGCTGAAGCAGTAAAAGATTTATCAAGAATGGAACCCTCAGATATCCTCCTGCTCCAAGAGACAAAGATAGAAGAAGATGCTTTTCTATCGTTAAGTCGAACCAAGTGGAAAAAGAACTCAGGAAAAGCGGTCAGCGCCGAGGAACTTCAGGGGGCCTTGCAACCTTATGGTTGGAAGATATGTTTCAGCTGAAGAGCTCCTTCGCAACCCAACACTGGATATACACAGATCTTCTACACCTCCCAAGTAAGATTTCTTTAGCTCTCTTCAATCTATATGTTCCTATTAAAATCCTGGAAAAGAAGTATTGTTGGCATACTCTCTCAAATTTCCAAGAAATCTACTCCCCCCCAAACATCATACTGGCATGGGACCTTAACATCACACTAGATCCAAACGAGAAAAAAGGTGGAGTATGGGGTAAAGATCCCTTCCATGTCTTGGTGGAGTCATTGATTCTCACATGGGACCTACTTGACCTCAAACCCAAGAAAGGTCGTTATACCTGGACCAACAATAGAGTTGGTAATGCCAACATTGCTACTCGTCTAGACCAGTTTCAAGTTCAAAGTACTTTGATGGAGGGGAAGCATTTAATCTCTTCAAAAATACTGCCCAAAATAACATCTGACCATAACCCATCTTGCTGCTGCTAGAAAAAGAGGAGGACTTGGGACCTATTCCCTTTAGATTCAACCCTCTTTGGGTATCGAGAGAGGGCTTTATGGACACAGTGGCTCTCACTTGGTCGCAACTAGTTGAAGGATCCCCCAATTTTGTGTGGGATCAAAAGCTCAAATACACTAAGCTTGCTCTAAAATCCAGGGCAAAAAAAACACCCTTATCCACTCAAACGAGCACTAGACAAAAGACTATACAGGCTCTAGCCAAGATTCAGTTAGGCATGGAAGGAGCTGAAATCACCAAATCTCAGTTGCTCATCGAACAGAACACCCAGTTCAACTCGTTTCTTTCCTTTCGACAGGAATAGGAATACTGGCGCCTTAAGTCTCGCAACCTCTGGCTGCAAGCTGGAGAGAGAAACACAACATTCTTTCATAGACAATGCAGAGCTCGTCTCTCTTGGAATCACATTTCCAAAATATCCACCAATGAGGGGGAAGTTATCAAAGGACAACCGCTCATAAAACAGGCCACCACATCCCATTTTCAGCATCTGTTCCAAGAGGATGGCTCTTTCGATGAAGACTTGAGTACTGACTTTTTGTCAAATATCCCCTCACTTGTCACAGCAGAATTAAATGATGGGTTATTGAAGCCTTTTACTGAAAAAGAGATAGTGGAAGTCATTTGGTCAATGGAGCCAGATAAAGCCCCTGGGCTGAATGGCTTCACCATTCATTTTTACAGTGCTTACTGGAATGTAATAAAACGTGATCTCCTCAGAATGGTAAAAGCCTTCGAAAATAAAGCTAAAGTGGGAGGGTGCACCAACTCCACCTTCCTTGCCCTAATCCCGAAAGAAGCTAACCCTGAGACTTTTGACAGATTCTGGCCTATCTCTCTCTGCAATGCCTCCTACAAGATCCTTGCCAAACTCTTAGCCAATAGAATCAAGCCTCTGTTAGGGACCCTAATCTCCCCTCTACAGGGCGATTTTGTCAAAGGAAGACACCTCATAGACAATGTGATCCAAGTGTAAGAAGCTCTCCACTCTAGCCACACTCAGAAGGAAAAAGGCACGCTCATCAAGTTGGATATGTCAAATGCTTTTGACCTGGTTAAACTTTCATTCCTCTACAAAATCCTTCTCTCCTTCGATTTTAGTGTTGAGTTTGTCAACTTGATAAAAGCCTGCACTCTCAGAGCTTGGATAACGCCCCTGGTCAATGGTAGACCTACTGAATTTTTTCAAGCTTCAAGAGGGCTCCACCAAGGGTGCCCATTGTCACCCTTCTTTTATATCTTGTTGGCGGAATCCCTAAGCAGAAAGCTAACAACAGAAATGAAATTAGGCTCTATTCCAGGCATCAAGGCAGCAAGAGGAGTGGATCTAATAAATCATGCCCTATATGTAGATGACTCTTTCCTCTTGGGAGGGGCCTCGATTAAGATAACAAAGGCTTTCAAAGAAATTCTTCATCAATACTACTTAATCTCAGGAGCCTTGATCAACAAAACAAAAAGCATTGTCTATGGATGGAATGTAGATCATCCAACTATCCTTCGAATTGCCTGCACATTAGGTTTCCCTGGGTATGACAAATGGGAAAAGATCAAATACCTAGGCCTTCCCTTAACCCTGGGACAAAGCCCTCCCTCCCTCTGGACTGAAGTAATAAGCAAGATAAAAGCAAAAATAGCATATTAGGGAGGCCAATGGCTAACAAAGGTTGGGAAGATGGTTTAGATAAAGGCAGTCCTCTCCGCCCTCCCCATATTCCAGTCTTCCCTCCTGCTAGCACCCAAGACAATCACGGAACAGATCTCCAAGCTCCTTTAGGACTTTCTTTGGAATGAAGGCAAGGGCAACCAGAGCAAGTTACATCTGGTAAGTTGGGATATCCTAAAAATACCACTCCAGCAAGGTGGGTTACACATATGAGATCTAGGCCTGGAAAATCTGGCTCTTGGTGGAAAAATCATATGGCAACTATATGCAGATAAAAATAACCCCGTCAATAAGATCCTCTGGAAGAAATACCTAAAGGGAAGCTCACTGAGAAACCTCACAATAACATCTACTCCAACAGGAACAACAATATGAAATTTAGTCAAAACAAGCATCGACCATGTACAACAACATTTATACAGAATTCCAGGCAATGGACAGAGAACATAAATGTGGGAGGATACTATTCAAGGGAATGCCCCTTTGGCCACCCTAAATTCCTGCAATGATATAAGGATCTGGCTAGTGAAAAAAGGTCTCCTTCGGCTAGCAGATATATGTTCTTGGGACAGCAAAGGGAATTGGGCAGGATGGACTTTTCCAGGGGTTCCTGACCACCTGGAATCCCAAAAAAACTTGTTATGTGCAGAACTCCCTGGTCTCGCCCCTTTCCATCGCTCCTCCAAAGACAAATGGGGGTAGGGAAGAACCAAAAGATATACAGCAGCTCAAGGATTCTCCTCTTTACAAGCTATACATGCCCCTTTGCTAACTCCGAAGCTCTGGAAATCCGTTTGGTCCCCCTTTAGTCTACCAAAGGTGAATTTCTTCACTTGGTTACTCATGCATAAAAAGGCACTAACAGGAGAAAATCTGAACAAAAGAGGGTTCCTCGGCCCCTTTAGATGCTGCCTATGCAATTCTGCTATCGAAACCTCTGACCACTTACTGGTTGACTGCGATTTCACACAAGCAGTCTGGAAGATGGTCCTCCACGGTCTTAATGTCCCCCCCCCCTAGATATCATTCGTTGCCCTCTTCACCTCCTGGGAAGACCAAAACCCTGAGAAAAAAACTAAAAACGCAGTCTGGAAAAACATTTGGCAAGCTATTCCAAAATGCCTTTGGTGGAAAGTATGGTTGGCTAGAAACGATTGTGTTTTCAACAACAGGCTCCTGAATTCAGTGGAAGTGGCTGCCAAAGTGAAAGCCATCCTGTTGGAAATCGTAGATAAAATAGCTTTTGCCTCCTCTCTACCTCCAGAAGCTTCTGCGTGGATAGGATCTTGCACATCAGGTGAGAGGAAAGATTCAGTCAGCAAACTGATGAATGCTCCAACTTGGCGATTGCGTCTCACTGAAGGTGACTTTCTCACGTGGTGGCAGGGGACCTCAAAAGCCACTATCTTCTTTGATGGAGCGTCTAAGGGGAACCCAGGAACTGCAGGTGTAGGAGGATTGATTCTCTCCCCGGATAGATCGAATAGAACCGACTTCAGTTGGGGTCTAGGCATAAGTTCGAACAATCAAGCAGAGAGTTATAGTCTCTTAAAAGCTTTCCCGATTGCGAAGGAGCTAGGCTATAAAACAATTCAAATACTCGGAGACTTGGAGCTTCTGATTAATCTCTTAAACTCCAAAGATCATTTTCGTAACCCTGCTTTAAACAAAACCTTGTAGCGCATTGAAAACATATTGAAAGAATTTGACGCAGTCAACTCATACCACATTCTGCGGTAATCAAATAAGCAAGCAGATTCGTTGGCAAATAAATGTTGTTTGTTGTCTCAAGGAAATCTTAGCCTTAATGGAGGACCCTACTCAACTCATCCTTTGCCTTAAACAACCTACAACAGACAGATCTGCACTCATTGGCCCCAATATTCAGAGTGAGAGTTGTAATAGGAATTCTGCAAGTCACACTCAGGAACGCCAAGCAGAAAGTAGAAGGAACAACAAGCATAAGGAACAACTCCAGAAGGAACAGCAACGGAAGGAACAGCTAGCAGAAGGAACAATAAGCAGAAGGAATAGCAAGTAGAGGGAACAACAACAGAAGGAACAACAGCGGAAGGAATAATAAGCAGAAGGAACAACACGCAAAAGAAACAACAACAGAAGGAACAACAAGCAGAAGGAACAACTGCAAAAGGAACAACAGAAGAAGGAACAACATCCGAAGGAATAGCAAGCAAAGGGAACAACACCTGAAGGAACAACATCCGAAGGAACAGAAAGCAAAAGGAACAACAGCAGAAGGAACAACACCCGAAGGAACATCAGGCAAAGGAACAGCAAACAGAAGAAGGAACAACAAGCAGAAGGAACAACAAGCAAAAGGAACAATAAGCAGAAGGAACAGTAAGCATAAGGATCAACAAGCTGAAGGAATAGCAAGTAGACGGAGCAGCAAGTAGAAGGAATAGCAAGAAGAAGGAATAACAAGCATAATGACCAATGTTATGTAAATTTGCTTTTCTAGAGGGACAATACATAAGACAGTATTCAAGAATAACTAAAGAACTCAATGAATTTTTGAATATAAGCATTGGAGAAGGGACTACGCTCCTAGATCGCTCTCATTGCTCAGTTTTTTTAAGTTACAATGGATTTTAATAGGAGCTTGCTCCACCTTTGGCAATATATCCATTACCCGTTCTTGTTAAAAAAAAATGAATTTAGAAAAAATATCATTTCATAATTAATAGGGTATAAATGACATAATTTTGTTTTAAGATAAATCCCAATCTTTGATCTCTAACTATTATTAACGAATAAATAGGCTTTAAGCAAAGTCTTTCTGTAGAAATCATATAAGAGAAATTTTTGGCTGATTCGTTTCAAACCAACAAGTGTGGTTCATCATTAGGACCAGATGAAGAGGCAGACCATGGCCTATTAGGACCAAATGAAGAGGCAGACCATATGCGTTTCGAACCAACAAGTATGGTTTATGTTTCATTTTTTTCACTCCTCTTTGCACATTACATGCCCTACTTCATCATCTTACCTCTTTGGGTCCAAATGACCACTCGATCCATGAGGCTATAGTACACACCCCTCCCCTTATCCACATGTTTGGCTCGAGCCTCGAAATGTTGCCCCAAAGGTTGATGCAACTAAAAAAAATATAAAAGTGTATATTTGCAACATACAAAAGAAAATTATATTACGAAAAGCAAAATATGGTGAGGACATTATATTATCTCATGGGAAAAATCCAAACATGATCTCTTCCCCTTTATTATGGCCATCACCCTTGTTCCTAGGGCCCCATGAGTTCCCCCCACATCATTAAGGAACCCATGCATGTCCCAACCCCTGGTGGGTGATGAACTACCCCACCTTCTAGGGTTAATCAATGCTTAAATCTTACATAGCATGCACTCATCATCTAGAGCCCCGAGCAGTATAATAAAACAAAATTCAAGAAAAGGCAAAAGGAAAATGAATAAGGGTGGAAAAATAAAGTTTGGGCTAACTCATGTACCACGATTTCTCCCTCCTACATCTATACACTCAAATATATGGACATCCCTCATCATTACCACCCTTGAACCCATGGAATTTTCCCTTGATATCCCTATGTCCCTATCCATCTCATCATTATTCACATGACCCCTACCACTTGAAGGATGTACCTTGGACATGCATTTCCCTTTAGGGGTTGCAAACACCTAATAGGGTTGTTTATTAGCCACTCCTACCTAGGAAGGTAACACTATTACATGCTCAAAGCCCCAAATTTGGAAGAGAAACCCATTATGAAGTCCCATTTGTGCCCTTGACTAACAATATTGGTTCACTTATATGCATTAATGAATTATTGTACCTGATGGTGAGGAGGCACACTAGATATTATATGTAATTGGCAGGTGGTTTCATTATAGGTAGGGTAACTTAACTGAGGCTCAAGCCCACTAGAGGATCATATTGACAATTGTAGGGGATGCATTGAGAGTCATGGGACTTCGTCATGCGATAGAGAATTATTTCTCATCATGGGAACCCTTAGCACCTTCAACAACTTGTTCATTTCCCCACGTTATTCGTGAGATGATGCACTTTGAACAACATTTCCCCAACCGATTTAGCAGTGTACACATGGTTTGACAGTTGATCCAAGTCCCATAGAAGGTTTTTCTCACCCTTGAGACATGGGATGGAAAGCACCATTCTCATTGTCCTCATTTGGAGTAGTTTACAGGCTTATCATTCACGAGGAGACCCATGAGACCAGTATTTGTGCCCCATATCCACTTTGAAGCACCGCATGATGACTTACATGGACATCAACGAGACATCTCTTTGTGCATAATTTATGGATCCCGCTCTCTCAGTTTGGAACTTTTAGGACTCAACTTGGACTTCCAATAGCCTCATTTCATTTTACATCATCATTTCGGCCTATTATTGGATGTTTTATTCATAATTTTTTGAGCTACTTGGTGGGCTTGTCATCAAGGCCTTATTTTTTCATATTAAAATAACGTTTGGGGCTTTAGAATAGGAATTCGACCTCTAAAGATCTAATATAAATAAAACCTTCTCTCATTGTGAGAAAACATCACCATCACTTGGATTATTCTATTGTAAAAGAACTCACACTTTTTCTTTGGAGACTATTGGAGATTCTTAGATGCATTTTAACATTTGGAGCTGAAATTTTCGATCTTATTTGGACCTATCTCATGATTTTTGGATGGATATATCATATTGTCATCTTGTAAGTGTTTCTCGTTGAATATTTTCATAGAATTATGTCTAATGTATGGAATTGTTGGAACCAATTTAATGCTATTTTTCCCTAATTTTTTAATATCGTTTTTGGAAAGCTTCTTGGTTGGCAATTGCATATGTTACTCATTGTATGGAAAATGATGAATGTTCCTCGTGGATTAAATCTTGTATTTCATCCATAAAACTCCATAAATATTGAGTGGGTAAATGTTGAAGGTTGGTTACTAGGGAATAAATGTTTAGCATCCTCAAGGATAATTTTGGCCAATTCTAAATCATCTAAGACTCCATAGCCCAAAGGACTAGGCACTAGTACAAGAATTTTGATGACCAACTCTTCTCTTCTCCATATTTTCTCCTCCTAAATTTTGGTGCCCTAAAGGTAGAGCAGAAATCTAGCACTTGCAGTGAAATTTAAGGGGGATGATTCTTCAAGAATATGAGGGTCCACACATCAATCTTAGGGTATAGGGTATTGATGCTTCAAGTTTGGTGGGCATCTGCCCAAGTTTCATCCATAAAAACTATTTCCCTATGTGCCACTCCAAGAGGGAAAACTTAGGCCATTCTCTCTAGCCTTAGGGACTTCTTTGAGGGTTGTATGAGCTTAGTATTAATTGGAACAAATCATAAGAAGTCATTTATTCTCCCTTTCCTTGACCTAGTGAGTACCTTGGAAGTACTTCTTCCCACGCTTATTCATAAAACCCTAGGTCAAGTGCAAACATTCCTTAGGTATTTCAAAGAGAGTGAAGAGCCTTTTAGAAGTGTTAAATAATTACATAGAGCTCCTTTGATAGGTCACACTTATATCCCTAAAGTCTTGACCTTAGGAATACATATTACCATTGCATATCTCAAACCCTAGGTCTTGATCTTCTCTCCCCAAGGTCTTTCTTAGAGAGCGTGTTAGCTTCTTTGAAGCATTGAGCCTTTGTAGTGTCTCTCCTTGAATGGGATTTTCAAAATCACTTAGTCCCTAGTTATTGACGTATTCATTCCAAGTGATTTCCTACCTACCAAGACTCCTCCCATCAGTGAAATTTTGTAAAAATAAGTGGACATTAACACAGGTGATAGTGGGTCATTTTCCCATTGTTGTCACTTAGTTTAATAGTTTTCCCTTAGGTTTCTTCTCCTAGGGCCCTGCTAGATCATGTGGTAACATTTTGGCATCGTTGTGGAGGAAGTAGGTCTACCTCCTTAGTCAACTCTTTGAAGAGGTTTTTTATTTTATAATAATATAGATCCTCTTTTGATGACTCCATTGGAAGAATGAATCCCTTGTTCTTCATTGAGTTCCAAAGGTAAATGCTTGTAGGGTGAAGCAAGCATTTTTCAAGGAACCTTGAATTAACCCTAGTGACTCTGAAATCAATTGTTATACAAAGGTCAAAGAAATGGCTCGTTATGATAGCCAAGCAAATGAGGAACTTAATCTTGTACACAAACATCTCGATGAGTATAGGGAACATTGCAAGCATTTTGTTGAAGGATACACAAATAAAACTTACCTACTTAATTTATGTAGTGAGAAAAGGAATGAGATATGTGAGATGAAGCTCCTTACACAAAGTATTCTTCATCTGAGCTATATTATGAAATCATATTGATCTACTGGGAGGTCAAAATCTTGAGTGATATAACACAAGATATACATGGTGACTCTCATCAGGACCAAGAAGAGGGCTCCGACCTAAACCACCAAGATGAAAGTATCAATGAGGATCCTGATAAAGCCACAAGTATTGAAGATCATGATCCCCAAAGCAATCCAACAAACAGGGAGTGCATGGAAGAACATGATAGTAGTGAATATGAAGGGACCATGAAAGTCCAAGTCCATGATAAAGAACCTAATGAAGCTAGTACTTTGATCTAGGAAGAAATGTCAAATGATTTTATTAATGAAGTTCTAAAAAATGTGGACGTCATTGCTTCCCCTAACATTAACATTAGTGATTTATTGCACATTGAAGAGGGGAAGTGGGAGTTTGATGGACATCCTTTTGATGGGGACCCCATCTATGATACTTATGAAGAATATGGGGTTGAGGTTAGCATGACATTTCTTCAGGATGTTACTTCTAACCCACCTATCAATAACCTCAAAAGGGAGGGTGACCACACTCCCCTCTTTGAAGATGGAATTAGAGATTACCTATGAATTGAAGAAGAATGGTGGGAGGTGATTAACCATTGTTTTAACAGTGATCCTATTTGTAATATAGATAATAATCCTAATAAGACCTTTGTCTCACCTTGTTCCTCATATCATCCAAATGAGATGGCTATTTCCCAACCATGCTTTGGGAGTAAAGAGCCCATGGAGGTTTTTACTTTTCAATATGATCCTCACAATTTATCTATTCCTTCACCCTAGAGCCCCCCTTTTCCTTCCTACCATGACCTTAAGGCAACCATGAAGCATGACACCACTAAATTCGCTCTTGACAGGGAATTCATGAGTTTGGTCATTCGATCCTCCATTCTTTGTTTACAAGAAAGGATTCGATGGTGCAAGCTAGATTCATTCCCTTCATCCATGACTCACTTCCATGATGTATGGTTTTCTTATGTTCCCACTTCCCACCGTTTTTGCACATGATTAGTGTTATTATTTCCCTTGGATTAATCTCATGAATGATCATGAGGACAGGAGGAGTGACATTGATTTTTTGATATGTTGGTTACATTGGCTATTTGATTATACTAGAATTTTCATAGCATACCATACATGTTAGAGTAGGTTGCATTACGTATTGATTTTTGCATAACTAGCATCATCATATCATGTTCTCATGTAGATGCAGTTAGATTAAAAACATGTATCTTAGAATATATTTTATTTTCTATATGGTTTTATTATTTGATGAAAACATGGGCGATAAAAGTACACCTAGGACATATGCTTCCAACATTGTTCGTGATGTGCATGATACAGGTCTACGTCTCAAAAGATTGTTGGTGTTCTCATGACCTCCCCATTTGAGTACATGGTTCATCCACTCTATAGAGAGCTCATGTCCCAATTTGGAGTCAAATGTTACACACAACCAGCAGTTGACCCCATAGGAGAGTTTTTCTCTTAGATTTGTCTTCACCCAGTAGCCAAGAGCCCCTAATAGCCACTAGTGTAACCGATATATTGTATTGGTTGATATTCACAACCTAAGCTAGCCATATGTCTCTTCTCCCATTTGTTGATAGTGTGTGTTTGAAGGTGGGCCATCCAATCCTAATGGTATGGTTTTGAAATTGGGGTTTGAAATTGAGTAATCAACTCTTAAAATATGTACTTAAATTGTTGAATATTTATTTATTTAATGGAAATAAGAAATATTATTAATTGAATAAAATGTGCAATTGAATATAGATTAATAAGTTTCTTTTTAATAGTCGTCAAACAATAATTAAATAGTATGATCCATTACATCCAAATCCAATCCATTGCCTAAGGTTATGAGTTACAAGTGAGTGTATTAATTACTCTTTTTGTTTTTGTATTATATTATTTTTTTGTATTTTAGAAATTATATAATTTTATTTTTTTATTTAATCATAAACAAAACAAAAGAACAAGTAAAAAAAAATTAAAAAGTTAAATGATTTAAAATAAAAGAGTAAAACTAGAAGAACAAAAACTTGAGATTAAAACAACTAAAACCTAAACAAAAATTAAAAGAACTAGGTCCATAAAACTAAAACTAAAAAATTAAATTTAAAGGAACGGTGATAGGAAACATTCATGTAGTAAAAATTTATTTACAGAACACCAATAAATTTTTAATAAAGAAACCAAAGATAAATGGAAACCAATGTTTCACAAAGGAAAATAAATGTTGTTGACCACGAGGGAATTAAGACTCGTAAATGAATGTTCTTTTATTGTTTCAATTTGTAAATACAACTTTGCATAAAATAGTTCGTAAAATATGAAGGAGCTAAAGAAGTCACTTTTAAATAAATTAATGATGTGATGAGATCACCAAACTCATGGAGAACCATCACATCATCAATAATTGTGAATAATGAAGAGTGGAAATTGAACAAAAAATATAAATGATACCTTCACTGAGCATTTAACCTACAGTCCTTGCCTTCACGCCATTGAGTTCCCCTGGGAAGAAACCTATAATCCAACCATCTTCATTAGCTCCCCTTGGGAAGAAACCTACAATCCATAGATTAGATGCAAGAAATAAGGAAAATAAACAATAAAAAGGAGAACCTCACAACACCAACCAACACCCTCACTCACTATTTAGGCCGCATGAAGGTATATGGCAAGTGGGAATCTATCTCTTTGTTCTGAGAAAGTTGCTTCCTTTTATAGATTTTAGATGAATAGTCTTGATCATTGTTGAATGAAAATCAACTCAACCGTTGGATGAATGTTAGACACATATTTTTTCCTTCAATTTACAAAATGTCCCCAATCTTTTAATCTTCACTTTGTTCAAACTTCATGATTAGATGCATACTATGATGATCGTAAATATGGTCTTTGTTTTATTTTCAAGTCTCTCCATGCAATCTCAATATGGTCAGGAAACCCCCCCTATAGGCCTTTTCAATAAGAATCCACACTATTCTTTTGTCTTTTTCCCCAAGACACCTTGGGTCAACATAGACGAATCTTCCCATTTAATTACCTATCTCAGCTAAAGTTCCTTGGACCACATCTCCGGGGGAAGGTTTGGGAGCTTTACCCAGATCAGGTTATTCGAAGGAGTGTTTTTCAAGGGGTCATACCCAATATACCACCTGTAGAGAGCAAGGAAACTACTTCTATAAACCCACAGACATTTCATAACAGTTTCTACATCACTGGCGTTCAAGAAATGAAAGCAATACCACTCCTTCATGAGATTTGAAATAATGGGGGTATATCTGATCAGTGGTTTCCACTGAACCTCGAGCCATTTTCTCACCGTGGCATCATCCATTTCTGGAAAATGCCATCTACCCACCAAGGCAAGGTCCTGTAGGCTTTCAATTCTTTCAGTCAAGTGAACGCTATCCAATTTTAATGCAGTAGGTGGGGGGGTGGTTTTGACAGGGTTCCGGGCCTTATTATAGTGGTTTGCATGTTCACGCAAAAGCTTCTCTTTCTGTTGGGAAGCACCTTTCGTATTGATCTCCCCAAGTGGAAGCTCTCTACAAAGCCTTTCCCTCTCCCTGTCAGCACCATGCATCACAAGCTTGACAACCACGTCATCCAAGGTTGATTGCCATCCAACAGACAACGTGGCATCCCCCCATTCCTTCTTCGCCTGAATTGCAGCCCGAACCATGGCCTCTGTGGCTGACGCATCAAACCCACCATCCATGCGCCTTCAAAAACCTCCCCCCTAGCTTAGCAGAGTTACCTTTGTCCTAGATAGATTACCGAATCAGATTTTTTGTACCAGAATTAATCAGCCTCTGACCGATTTCTGAATGTAAAGCCTGGATGAGGTAAATGCCAAATGCGGGAAATAAAGACACTTCTAAAACTTGAGTTGGCGTCAAAGAAGACTCGGGAAGGATGATTCCAGATTTCAAAGTGGGCGCGGAGATAGAAGGACTAGCATGGCCAGAGATAATAACTATGGATGACGACACTGCACAGGGCAATTGACTGGAAAGGGAAAACCCTATATTTTTTATACCCTCAAGTACAGGACAAGTCATCTAAAGGACAAACCCAAATCCCTATGAGATTTGAAATTCCATTCTAGATTAGATTGTTTAAAACCGGTCCCGTGAAAAAAAAAAATTTGGACCAGAAAACCAAGGCCTCCGATTGATGGAAAAAACCTATTGGCTACAGTCCATGGGAGCTCCAGAGTTTGAAACAGATATAGGGCGCATCTCATAAGGGTATACCAGCTCCTTGTATCTTTTTAACTGGATGAAGAGTCTTGACAGACTAAACAGCAGCAGTATATTTCAACAATACACCACCATGCCCCTATTTTGACGAAAGTTTGTGCAAGGTTTACGAATTACTATAAACTTCTTTAAATTGTGAATGATTTCCCAGAACATTCTGAATAATCCCTAAGACAAAGAAAAAAAATTTTAAGCATGCTAGATAAAAGAAACAGACCCTGAGGAGATGATCTTAATCCATGATGGAAGTTCCGAGTTCTAAACCTTAAATATCTTAAACGATTGGCCCAGACATTTTATATACTCCCAGCTTTGTATTTTAAAGCATCTTAGCAAACTATTTTCAAAACGACAAAAACTTATTGAATCTGAGCAGTCTCTATAATACATATGTAGAAACTATACTCCATAAGCTAAATAGAAATAACAAAGGCTGTTAGGGACAGAATTACTGACCTCTTACCAGGCGCATGCTGACGGGAAGGTGTCAAAATTCCTCCAGCGAACTCGAAAACCAGTAGATTTGAAAACAAGCGGGGAGATTCAATTGACTGGGAGAGATGGTAGTGAAGCTGGCCAAAAATTTACTCCCCTCATAGAGCTGGTTATATAACTAGACCAGTGAAGAGAGATGGACTGCGTGTCAGTCTATGGGCTAGCATGGACGGCTATAGGCAAAGTCTTTCAGGTGTCTGAGATGAGGCACGCCGGGTGGTGGGCATGCATGGACTAAACAATAGCTTGGACTATCCATATTTTCATAAATATTTAGTATTTTATCTATAGTAATATGACGGTTATCGGTTCACAAACTATTGTCACTTCATGCGGACAAATATTTTCTTATTTGGGGTTTAGAGCTATGATAGATTGTATAATTTACAAAATATATGTATGATTATTGTTATTTGTGATCGATTCTTTCTTAAGCAGGGTTATCTTAAAATAAAATAAATTTAGAGCAATAACAACTTTACTATGTGAATGATGCTTCTCAAGAGTAAGTTCATATTGGTGGTTGAGAGTTTTTGATAAAAAAAAAAAAAAAAAAAAAAAAAAAAAAATAATATATATTTTATTTTATTTTATTTTCTATGGCTCTTTTTTGGTTTTCAAAATATTTTTGATTGAATAAACATGTTTGCACATTTTAATGTTCATCATTAGAGAAGTATAAGTGAAAAAGAATATAAAATCATTGTATGTATTAATTTTGTGGAATATTTCTATCATTGAGTTTAATTATTTCTTTAAGCTTATGATCAAAATTGCTAGGAGTCTTTGCTGGTTAGCAATACATGTTATGAGTTTACAAACGTTAATACATTATTTAGCTAATTTTTTTTTATTTATTTAGCTAAAAAAAATATATTTATTTTCTTAAAAAGGGGTTAGTGTAATTTGTAAGCACTTTCATTTATGAAACACGATTTTTTGTTAAATGTTTTTAATGCCTTGTTAGAAGAGGTTTAAATAAGTTTTCATCGTTATGATGTTTTTTCTTTCATTTAAGCAGATGATGTAAGGAGGGATGTGCAAGACCTTAATATTATATTGGGTCTTGGCATTGAATATTGGGTCTCGACATTATTCAATTGTTAAAGCTAAATCTCATGTAGGGGACGTGATACTAGTAAATTGTAATTTTTTAAACGGTGATTATGAATTCAAGTGTAAGAATAGGAGAGAAGAGTTTTTAACACCAATGGAACATTGTATTTGAAAGCATGATTAGACAAGTGGAAGATATATTCAGTATTTTTTTTTTTGTTAATGGCTTACTCAATTTAAGATTATAGAGGTTGGGAACAAAGTGCACTCTGAGTTGTCTTTAGTGTGATTTTTTGGAAGTTTTTCTAGTGGGTTTTTTAGCTCTAATTTCTATAAAATTTGGTAGGAATTTATTGAAATCATGGGTAACCCCTACACAATGGAAGTGCCCTAAGAGTTTTTCAGGCATTGAATCAATATATACAATAAAAAAACGAGTTTAAATAACACAATTCAACATTTCACCTCAAATTTTTCCACGGTGTTCCCGCACCAAAAAGTCCAAAAAATCACACTAAAGACAACTCCCTCAAATAATAATAAAGACCACCAAAATTTACCATCCCAATATAAATATTTTTAGTGTACATCATAATTTTAAAAACATAATTAAAATTAACAATGATATAATTTTCCTAAATATATTTAAATTATTAAAATATTTTAATATACATAAAATAACGAAATATAATCTTCTGGATATATTTAAATCATTAAAATATTTTAATATACATAAAATAAGTAAAACACAAACCTAAATAAATATCTTTCCGTGAGAAATAAAATTCAAATACATCACTAAAAAATGCAAAAACCAATAAAATACACCAGACACCTATGTGATTAGCTATAACAGAACTAACAAAAATATTATCTTACTCTAACTAATTAAAATATAACGCCAAGCTTTCACCGTATTAACTTTTCCTTTATTTTGACCACCTCTAAATACACGATCAACATCATAGTGGTGATGCCATTATTTGGCTTCTAAACACTTAACACTCGGTAGATAAGGCTTAACACGTGGTATGGTAGATATAAATTTAAAATGTTTATATAAACTTTACATTTTTATATATAAAAATATGTTTATTTTAATTTTATTAAAATTTAGATTATATATATGTTTGGTATTTTTTTATATGTTTCAATTTAATATATATAATATTAATTATATATATTTAATTAGAATAGTTTATCGTAAATATTAAATTTTTATATGCGTATTAATTAAATTTAAATATATTCGGATGGAGGTGACAACCTAGTCATTTAAAATGATTAGATTGATGGGCAGCGAGAAGATGGGCCACATGACCCTCTGCTTTCCCTCCCATGCCAGTCTGATACGAATTCATGGCGGCCTACAAGCTTCATTAAATGGGTACTTTGGCTGAGATTTACCCATCATGCGCACATCAATGGATTCCACTCGCCATAATGTTGTTCTTCCCCCCCATGCTCCATTGCATTTGTCCGCCTCAGGCTGCTGAACCTGGAGCCGTTGCTGGTTGGTAAGTTGTGTAGACCTTGGTAATGGGCATCACTTCTCCCAAACTAGGCTCTGCAATTTGACATCAACCCAACCTTCCCTTGCTCATCCTCTGTTCAATTCTTCAGCCAACTCTAGCTCGGCTTTGCATTCTGCCATGGCATGCATTCGTCACCGAATGCAAAGTCGAAGAGGGGGATTTCATGGTGGTAGTGTCCGCCCTCTTGCGACGCCTAGCCCTGAATCCGCCTAGCCCTGATAAACACTTATAAGCATCAATTCATAGCAAGCATCAAATCAATTACTTCATTATGCATCTCACGTTGAAAAACATAAAATAAAATAAAATTATAATTTTATTTTAAATTATTATTATTACTATTTTTTTTTGTTAGCTTGACCCACTAAGATTTGAACCTTAAATTTTATGGTTTACATGATACTTCATGTTACATAGTAATTTGTCACCATTGGTCACCGTCCCTGTTACCCCTTTCCCGTACTTTGGAGGACTCATTCCGGGACCTGTGAGCAGTGACATAACTTTAAAACACTTGCATTATGTTCCCCTAAGTATGGACTTCATGTGCCCTGAAGACACCTCCTGCAAAATATCCCTGAAAAGTGCCCTTTTTCCATTAGCGCGGGTCCACAGTGTACTACCCGTACCAATGAGGGAGATCCTCAAAAGAAGGCGTGCCCGTTGGCGCTCTGTCTTAGAGTAACACCCGCGCCAACCGAGTTTGGAAAAGATTTTTAACAAACGCGCGCCCGGATGTTTTTTCCCTTCAAGTCATGAAGTCTTTTGAGGATAAAGCTAATCTTCTAGATGTCGAGATTCATCATCTATCCCTTACATCTATCCACAGCGGCTTTTTGGATATAATGCCAATCCATAATGGGTGTCTTGATGCATTGTATCTTCCTCCCCTTCTCCATCTATAAAAGTCTGTCCTCATGCATTTGACAAGCTAGTTTTGGGAGTTTTTGAGTAGTAGTGATAACGCTTGTCTTGAGTGATAGTAAGAGTCTTGGAGCATAGGGAGGTTATGTTGCCAGAAGTCTGAGCTGTGTATTCATAATCAAAGAGAGAGAAAGGTCTATTGCAAGACATATGTAGCTGCTCGCCCAGCCAGAGGAGAGATTCAACGTCAGAACTTTGGTTGTATTTTTCTCTGTTGATTATTCATTAATAAACGACTATCGTTATGGTTCCGATCTTATTGTTCATTATGATAATGTTTGATCTATGTCTTTTCTGACCGATATATAGTTGTATTTAGTGGATTTTATGCTTGTATTCGCTTCGTTCTTTGCATGTGCAGGTATCCATTCGCGGAGATCGTGAGGATCGTGACCTGCCGGAGCAAGGGAACGAGAGTATCAACTCGTCTACGACACTAGCGTTGGACTCCAGGTTGGTTCTCATAATCCACTTTCAATTTGCAACTAGGAACTTGCATGGTAGCGTTAATTGATTGTTGCTAGACCCATTTTGGGCTAGTGGGATCGCCTCTGTCCGCAGAGGGGATTTACCTCTCCAACAATTTGGCGACTCCGCTGGGGAAGCTATTTGTTGTTTGATTCATAAACCTTGGACGGAGCCTGAAGAACGGCCAGGTAGCCTTCGAAACGCTATTGCTTTGCATTAGCGGAGTAGATCAACGCCACTTCAGTCAATCTCCGGTTTGGTTTACGAACCGAACAGCTTGGAGTTTGTCATGCACCTTGATCTCTCTTGTTTGCTTGCTTAGATGAGTTTTCTGAGCTGGATTTTTATGCTTGGTCTGCCTGTCTGTATATTTGATCTGTCTGGTTTCTGTTAGTCAAGCCGTGAACTGTTGGTTTTTATTTTTTTAGTCGGCAAATTTGATTAACACGTTTTTAGGCCTGACAGTCGCGCCAATTGGCGCCATTTTCCAGTGTACAGCTCGTGCCAATGCTCAATTAGCGCAGTTTTCTTCTTGACAGTCGCGCCAACCCTGTGAACTTGTTCATTTTGCTTGTTTACAGCCTTCCAAGCTTGGGTTTCCTGTTTTGTTCAATCATTTGAATGTATCAGAGTCTTTTTTGACTGGTTTTGAGTCTTTTTCTGGCAAATTATTAATTTGATTTCTTTTGATCATTACTTGGAGGTTTGTCTTGATCTTTTCACAATTTTGCATCTTTTTGCTTTTGTTTTTGCAAAAAAAAGTTCCCCCTCATTCGCCGGGGGGGGGGGGGCTAAATTGTGTATGAGTGTTAATCGCCTTTGAGTGTTTTTAGTTTATGATCTTTGGAACTCTCACCCGTTTTTCTTGGTTTGCAGTTGATTGGTTCTTAGATTACATTAGAATCATCGTGTGTTTGAGAATTCTCTTGCATAGATCACACTTGCATAATTAGAATTCTCATTTTCAGGATATGAATGAAAAGTGTGCAATAGATTACATTTGCATACTTTGGGTGTTTTCCAGTTTCTGTTTCGGTCTTCTCTTGATCCAGTCAACTTTTTGGATACTCTTTTGCATCTGTTTGGTGGTTGTTGAAGCTTGTTTTTGGGTTATTCGAGCAATTTAGTTCTTTTTGCTTGATTTCCATATGGCTTCGTTTTGAGCCTAGATCACATGGCTCATTGAGATTTTGGAGTTTTTCTTGGTTTGAAGGATTGCCTTTCTTTTCAAAGACTTGATTGTGTCCATTGAGTGAAATTTGCTTTTTTGCTCTCTGTTATTGTTTCTCAAAATTTACTTAGTGCATTTTGTCAATAAAAGAAAAACGAACAATCTCTTTTGCGTTATATTAGTTAATGGAAATTAAAGTTTTTCGTTGTTGTTAGTGATTAATGACTTTAAAGAAAAGTTTCTTTTATTTCCATTAGCTGCATTAGAGTTATCATTGTTTGCTTTATGATCATTTTGTTCGCTTGAAAGATCTCAACTCTTCTGTAGTTAACATTCATTGAATGGAATGATATATTTTGGCATATAGCTTGCATTTAGGAAATTCTGAGAAATCACATACGGTAGGACCTGAAAACTGAAACCTAATCAAAGATCAACTGTAAAATGAACTGAATGAATCTAACAACGCATTGGAACTTAACGCACACATTTAGAGGTCTAGGCTAGAGACGTGTTCCGGTGTCGTTAAACCTAGTCACTATTGTTTCACATTACGGTTGGGTGATTCCTCCTTTTGTGACTCGGTAGTGGTCTAGCACGGATTTGTGCTCCCACGTACCGTTGAGTATATGTGGAGACCCCACTAGGTTATCATCCTTTATCCACAAGAAGCCGTGTCTGCCGCCTTACAAGCCGTAATGCACTGAACACAGCATTCGGGAAGATTGACTGCCGTACGGGAAGTCCTTGGTTTTCATCTGATTGCCAAGGTGTATAAGCAGTTTTACGGATTGTTTGGTAAACCCTTTGCCTAGAGTCTCCAGAGTAGTCACTTTTGATCCTTTTCGGACTCCTTAAAAGAAAAGGTGCCAGTGAGCGTCTTGTCACTTCGTGCTCATTAAACATTCGAAGGACACTAGAGTCACCTTTTTGTCCTTTTCTCGACTCTTAAAACATGAAAAGGTCAAGTTCAGTTCCTTTGTCTTAAAATTTATTCGGCCACGATTCACATTTACCCGGTTAGATATTGTTTGTGTTAGCTTGAGTAGGGTTCTTTCTCATTTTCAATGGCATCCTTCCCTGAGTCTACCAGCCAAGGTGTTCCCCCAGATGGAAACCCTAGTCCATTTCCTTCTTTTGGAAATGTCGGTGCTCCGTATATGGCAACTTTGTCTTTGCCTGGGTTAACCATCGGTTTGCCCGTATGGTTGTTTTCGACCTCGGTAGTCCCGAGTGTGATGACTCCTGTTCCACCGTCTCCTCCACCCGAACAACATCATGTTGATTCCAAGGTGGACCTCTCCCCTTCTTCGCCTATTTCTGCGTCCTCATCTTCTACTTCGCCTGGCGAAAGTCTGGATTCAAGTAACCAGGTGGCTAAGAAGAAGAAGAAGAAGACAAAGAAGAAGAAGACTCATAAGCGAGAGGTTAAAAGTACAACTCAAGTCGAGCCACCTTCTGCTCCTCTGTGGAAGGTCAAATTTCCTTGTAAGTTGTGCAAGGAGGACCATCTTCTTCGCGATTGTCCTGGCATTCCCAAGGTCTTAGAAGTATGGTCTCACGATCCGGCCTGCCCCTCATTGTCCTCTGGATCTCACGACAATGCTACCCTATCAGCCAGAAATGGTAAGGGAAAAGGGAAGCTTTGAATCCCCTGTAGACTTTGTGAAGGCAATCATCCCCTTCACCTTTGTCTGCTCATGGATAAAGCCTCTGTTGTCTTGGAAAGTCTTACAACTCCCTCACCCCAACTTCCCACTGGTTATCAACGTCTCTCTGCAGCAGCAGATCGTTCCCCTGCTGACAAAGAGATCGACCAAGATTCCTCTCTTGTCCAACCTCCTCTTCCCGAACCTGGCTCTGCCAAGCCTGTTCTGGACCAACCATTGGTCGAAAAGAGTGTCGACTCGAGTTCACCACCCGTTGACCACTCTATTTCGGAAGAGCATCATTCCCATGTTCTTCTCGTCTCTTCAGATTCTCCTGAGTCCGGAAATGACTCTCCTATCCCAGCTGTTCCCGAGAGTCCTGCTTCGGTTCCTTTAGAGCAGGGGGGCAATCATATGATTCCCCCACCAAGTAGTTCAGTCGTTTCCTTCGACTGGAGTCGTTTGACTACCTCCTGCCTCCCATCCCATGTGCCTTTCTGGGTCACGGTACACGCCTATAATAAAGCGATACCTGGCACTGTTTTGGATGAGGGTGCATCTGTCAGTCTTATGCCTGCTACTACTTGGCAAGCTTTGGGTTCCCCACAGCTTGTGCCAGTCGCACCGAATTTGACGGCTTTTGACGGAGGAATTAGTATAACCATTAGGGATCCTTCCAAAGTTCCCTATTACTTTGGGAGGAAAAACCGTCTATATAGACGTATCGGTTACCCAAGGTGCTTTAGATTTCAATCTTCTCCTTGGTCGTGACTATGTATATGCCATGGGGGCCCTTGCCTCTTCACTTTTCCGTGTGGTTTGCTTTCCACACGATGGAAGAATTGTGACTATCAATCAATTATTGTTCGTTCGTCCATGAGTCCCTCCTGCGCAGTCATCATCCCCTCCTGGTTTTCATCCACTAGTTGCATTGGCCCCAGCACAGATCAACTACGTGGCCACCTATCCCGTGCCTATATCCAGTGATGCTGCCGTTGTGCATAGTGTCCTGGGGGCATTGGGTCCTGACTTCTGAGATGTTATCCTTCCACCGGGAGTGGCACTCTTGGAAGACCCGACTTCCTATTCATTATGATGAAGTTTGGGCCGAGGATAGTTTCGATCTTGTGGCGACCTTGTTAAAAAACGAAACAAGATGTTGGAGCATAGTTCCTTTCCAGTGTCAAGCTCCTTAAAAAATGAAACTGGGTCTGGGGTGGAGCATAGTTCCTTTCCTGTGTCAAGCTCCTTAAAAAATGAAACTAGGCTTGGTCGGAGCATAGTTTGTTTTCCTGTGTCAAGATCCTTAAAAAATGAAACTAGGTGTCCGAGGATAGTTTTGATCTTGTGGCGACCTCGTTAAAAAGTGAAAACAAGGGTTATGAGGATAGTTCTTTTCCTAGGTCAACCTCATTAAAAAATGAAACATCTCCTCCTTTCCAAGTCGAGTCTTTCCTAGATCTCGAGAGTGAACCTTCATTCCATCCACTTTGTTGAATGCAATGAAGCTTGGGGGGCATGTACCTCGATTTGCGTTATTATGTGGGGGCATGCGAACTGATAACAAGCATAGTTTTTCGTTTCAAGCTTGTGTAAACATGAAACCGAATCCAAGCAAAGTTCTCCATGGTTCAAGCTTGTGTAAAAATGAACCCATACCCATTTTACATCTCGTGATTGCTGTATTTATCCGCTAAATTTTGCTAAATGAGCCTTGGTTGTTTCATTCTATTGCTACCATCTCTTTGGCTAATCATATGCTTTCACTTGGTTGTTTATCCTTTCTTGAGGAACCGCAGCGATGAGTGGTTTTGTTAGCCAGCCTCTTGACCATTACATGTTTTGAGCAGTTCCACCATTGCCGGAACCAGTTGCTACCCTTTATACCACTCATTCCTCTAGGATGAGTCACCTTTAAGCTCTTTTCTGACTCGTAAAATATGAAAAGATTGCCGAGTATTTTTTCCCCTTTTGACTCGTTAAAGAAAATAAAAATGGAGGTCTGCTTTCAGCTCTTTTCCGACCGTTTAAAGATGAAAATATTGCCGAGTTCCCTCTTGACTCGTTAAATGGAAATAAGAGGCGGTCGTCTTTAAACCCTTTTCCAACCGTGTAAAGACGAAAAGATTGTCGGACCCTTGTCGTTTCAGGTTCGTTAATGGTTACGAAATGACGTGATATCGATCATTTTTTTACTTTTTTCAGGTCGATGTCACTACCTATGAAAAGTACAACTCGATCGTAGTGGTCGGGCAGTTCTTTCGAGCATTGTTTTATACTTTTTCGGGCTCGGGAGACACAACTTTATGAAAAAGGACCCCCCTGGAGTTTACTTTTCTGCTGTCTTTTCAAACTCTCTAAACATGAAAAGACGTCGAGTTCTTCCTTTGTCAGACTCGTTAAAACCTGATGACATCGGATTCTGTCGAAATGACGCACCACAAGCATATGCTATCCCCATCAAGCTTGTTAAAAATAATTGGGGTACTCGCCAGAAATGGCGGGGGAAAATGGAACCATAATTATTGTCGTGTCGGCAGTATGTCGCTCTTGAACATGGCACTTGTCTGCTTTCGTGTCTGGGTGGGGATATCTCATCTCATTTTTCACTTGCCTTCGTGGATTTGGATAATCCTGTTTGACCTCTCATCTGCTCATTGCCTCGTCACCATGACCTCTGATCCATTGATGTCAAATACTGCCAATTCCACTATCGTGTCGCCGATATGTTCAAGAGAAGTTGACCTCTGCAAAAAAACAACCTCCCTCTGATAGCTCACATGATCCTGATTCACAACATTATCTCTCTGTCTCGTGTCGATGATGTGGGAAACATCATGGCCCACCTTCAATCAAGGTCACTTCCTGTCGACTTCAGCTCATTATCCAGGAAGCTGATCTAGAGACTCCCTTCCGGTGCCTTGGAGCCTGCATGCCTCAATGGCAGGTTCTTCGTGTTCAACGTGAGGTTTTCATCATTGGCCTCTGATCGAATGATTCTACGGGTGTTCGACGCCAGACCACTAATTCGCACTCCGTAGATTGTACCTATAGTACCTTGAGGGCCATTGTCATTATTGGTGGTACCTCTCGCGTCTGTTAACAGTTTTCATTATTGACTGGTAATCAGACGATGTTCATGCATGTTCGACTTCAGCTCATATATTCACATGCTTGAACTTGTACTTTTGTTCGGGTCGAGATGGAGCGCAAGACCCTGGATTTTGTCTGTTGTAATCCAGGCGTGATTCTTGTTACATGACTCATTCACTGGATGGCTGCGACCATACCTGAGTCTATTCATTGATCCTAACCAGATGGCTGCGCCCATACTATGGATCTAGATTATTATGTACTCTCTTATGGATGGTTGCGACCATACCACATATATCATGTACATGAGCTATCAGTTGTATCTCTCGATGCAGATTCTCGGTGGCAGCTACATGTGTTATTGTAAAGCATTTCACCCCTCTCTCTCTCTCGGGCCTCATGCTTTAGGGGGCATCTGTTACACAGTAATTTGTCACCATTGGTCACCGTCCCTGTTACCCCTTTCCCGTACTTTGGAGGACTCATTCCGGGACCTGTGAGCAGTGACATAACTTAAAAACACTTGCATTATGTTCCCCTAAGTATGGACTTCATGTGCCCTGAAGACACCTCCTGCAAAATATCCCTGAAAAGTGCCCTTTTTCCATTAGCGCGGGTCCACAGTGTACTACCCGCGCCAATGAGGGAGATCCTCAAAAGAAGGCGCGCCCATTGGCGCTCTGTCTTAGAGTAACACCCGTGCCAACCGAGTTTGGAAAAGATTTTTAACAAACGCGCGCCCGGATGTTTTTTCCCTTCAAGTCATGAAGTCTTTTGAGGATAAAGCTAATCTTCTAGATGTCGAGATTCATCATCTATCCCTTACATCTATCCACAGTGGCTTTTTGGAGATAATGCCAATCCATAATGGGTGTCTTGATGCATTGTATCTTCCTCCCCTTCTCCATCTATAAAAGTCTGTCCTCATGCATTTGACAAGCTAGTTTTGGGAGTTTTTGAGTCTTAGTGATAACGCTTGTCTTGAGTGATAGTAAGAGTCTTGGAGCATAGGGAGGTTATGCTGCCAAAAGTCTGAGCTGTGTATTCATAATCAAAGAGAGAGAAAGGTCTATTGCAAGACATATGTAGCTGCTCGCCCAGCCAGAGGAGAGATTCAACGTCAGAACTTTGGTTGTATTTTTCTCTGTTGATTATTCATTAATAAACGACTATTGTTATGGTTCCGATCTTATTGTTCATTATGATAATGTTTGATCTGTCTTTTCTGACCGATATATAGTTGTATTTAGTGGATTCTATGCTTGTATTCGCTTCGTTCTTTGCATGTGCAGGTATCCATTCGCGGAGATCGTGAGGATCGTGACCTGCCGGAGCAAGGGAACGAGAGTATCAACTCGTCTACGACACTAGCGCTGGACTCCAGGTTGGTTCTCATAATCCACTTTCAATTTGCAACTAGGAACTTGCATGGTAGCGTTAATTGATTGTTGCTAGACCCATTTTGGGCTAGTGGGATCGCCTTTGTCCGCAGAGGGGATTTACCTCTCCAACACTTCATAACATGGCGATTTCCAATTAAATTGTCTCTTGTGAACAAATTATTATCATTACTATTAATTATAAAAATAATTATTATTGAATTTTATGATTTACATTATACTTCATAATATGGCCATCTCCAATTAAACTATTTCTTGTGAAAAAATTATTATCATTACTATTAATTATAAAAAGAATTAATATATAAGTTAAACATATATACATTTAGAATAAGGAACAAAATTCTTAACTATGGAGATTTACCATGTAGATTCTTAATATGAAAATAGGTTTTATTACAATGCTATGGACCAATATCATGGCTTATCAATACCCATGCCCAAAAAAACCATAATTCATTTCAAATGACACTTGTTCAAATGACATTTTCTTTGTAATTAATCAATTTAGTTAAAACAACAAAAAGAGCATAACTACTTTGGAGATGAATCTCAACCTTTGAATTGTGTATATTAATATAAATATTCTAGAATAGTCTATGAAGGTTAAATTCCTACCATCCAGCTAATAATTATTGATAATTAAAATAAAATTTTATAATCCTTATTCCAAAATAGACATACCCATGGCCATGATTAATTTAAATCATTAGTTAATATATGTGTATAGGATTTTCATAAAAAAAATTGTAATTTTATTAATAAAAAAAAATTGACAATATAACAATAACTACTTTTTCCGCTAACTAAAATATAGTGTCTCTCAATACAATTATTTATTTTTAAAAATATAAATCAATTAAAAAACATAGAATTTTGAATTTAAAATCTAATATATAAATATTTCCAAAATATCGTATTTAATTATTTATTTTAAATATAATTTATTTAAAAAAAATATAAAAGCAATTTAAAATATATTTATTTATTTTATTTATTTTTGTGTTTAGATTATGTTTAGGATTGGACTAAAATCTTTATTGGATGAAAGAAGAAAGATTAATTTACAATGGAATATTATCACCAAAATTATGTGAGACTTGGTGACATCTTTTAAGATAGTTGAATTCCCTAATGTGACTTCCATCATAGACTTATCATAAACCGTGTTTGGTGACACCCTAAAATAGTTTAATTCCCCAAAATAACTTCCATCATCAACTCTCACTATAAAATATAAACCCAAAAAATGATAAAAACTAAACCCACTCGAATTATTTAAAATATATTTATATTATATCACTCAAAATATCATAAATAAAATTTTATTATTTTTATTTATTATTTTTTTAACCATATAAATAAATAAAAAATAAATAAAATTTAAAATTCAATACGGAAATGTTTTTTTCTCCTTATAATATAAATAATATAAAAATAATTTCCGACAATTTTAGTTCACTTCATCGTAAATTTCATATACTATGTTAACGAGATTCCCCCATTATAGCCCCAAGGGTTAGCTCAATCGGTCAAGCCGGGGCCTCGCCAATGGGAGGTCGCAGGGTCAAAACCCGAAAGCCCTTGGGGTTAGGTCTGTGATGGCCGAGGGGTGTGACCCCCTTCTGGTGGGGTCCACTCTAGAGACTTTCGATCCTGGACTTAGCGGACCACTGACCATGGTATCCGTGAACCAGAAGTGAAAAAAAAAGAGATTCCCCCATTACTCACATCCGTGAACCAGAAGTGAAAAAAAAAGAGATTCCCCCATTACTCACGTAAATTGAAAACATTTCAAGCTTACAATTTTGACAGTTATATTGTTTTACCAAATAATAATTCGGTTAAGAAACAATAATTTATCAATTTATCAATTCCTTTAGGCTGTTATTGGTTTTACCATATTTTCTATCAAGATAAATACACTTTGAAAGGTACAATTTTAAATATTATAAATTTTTCCTATTATCAAAATTCAATAATATAAATAGCAAAATTATCATTTTTTTTATCTTAAAATATAAATTTATAAATTAATTAATTATTAAAAAACTTTAGTCTATATAAATTATTTATCTTCAATAATTAAAATTTATAGTTTAAATATTTTTTTAATTAGAAAGAAAAATCATAATCTAAAAATTAAAAATTTAAATTTAGGAAAAATTATCATTTTATAATTAAGAAGGTATAAATGACATAATTATGTTTTGAGATAAATCTCAATTTTTGATCTCTAATTATTATTAAGGAATAAATAGGCTTTAAGCAAAGTCTTTCGGTAGAAATCACATAAGAGAAATTTTTGGCCGACACGTTTCAAACCAATGAGTGTGGTTCATCATCAAGATGAGATGAAGAGGGAGACCATGGCAAAGGCTTAAATAGGGAGCAATGTAGAGACCATAATTTTGGTTGAATGATACACAATGTTAGAATCATTTTTTTGTTGTTGTATACACCCATATAAGAGAATTTTGTATGTGTAAACATGTGATACTTTAGAACAACATCTTGAATCCATGTTAACCATGAGAGTTAATTCCTTCAAATTCCCAAGTAGATTTGGTATGCTCATTTTATATCCATTAGAAATAAGAAACTGTAGTAAACCTTGAGGCCTTTGCTGAAGGGTAGTAATTCTATGAAAACACTGTCAAAGGAGTTAAGTGAGTCTAATTTATTTATAGGCCTCTAGGAACATGTAAATTAACATGATTGCATTCATTGCTTATTACTTAGGCTAAAATGTCATGCTTTGGAACTTCTAAGATCCATACAAGCATAGAGCTAGAGGACATTATCCATCAAGATCAATAGGGATGCCATTATTATTAAAGATACTAATTGATTAATATATCTATTAAACCATACAAAAATGAATGCCAAAGTAGAAGTTAGAGTATGATTCCTAATATGTATATTTGCTCATAACAAAAATTATGTTACATATTTCTCCATAGCTTGCTTAATAATCTCACCCAAAGATAAAATATGCGGCTACATTCATTAATTTTGCAAATGATATATACCATAAGGCTTGAGGCACAAGGAAAGAGAGCTATTGGACATTCTCAAAATATTTGATGGGTAAAGCATTGTCAAAATTGATATCAAGAATAGATTGAAAGAGTGTGGTAGATAAAGATACCTAAAATCAAGAAAATGAGAATACCCAAAGATTATAGAAATTGAATGAATATAATCATGTTTTGTGATGTTGAAAAGGTTAATTTTGTGTAGGTGCAGATTTAAACTTAATCAAGTACATACAAATTGGAAATTTTCAGCAAGCTTAACAAAGTATTTTTATATCAAACAAAATCATTGACACACTTACTTTTGAAATGAAGGACTATACATTATCTTTACAATTAGATTACGAATGTGTAAAAGATAGATGGATTAGCTTAAGAGGTTATAAAGAAAGAGAGACAACATCATTGATCACAAAGTGACACATAGCATTACTAGTGAGAAAAAATAATTGTCTATTATTTATTCTTCAAACCTATCATAAAACCACATATTTACAACTAATCCAACTAATGTATTCCTTATCCAATTATAATTTACTTACGGATTATGAACAATTATTTGGATATTTTCCAAAGCAAAAAAAACTAACAGATAATATGATATTATAGAAATGATGGAGTACAAAAATTTGGAAAGATAAAATTTCTAATAAATAAAAGTTAGGAAAAATAAAAATTCTTTTAGAGCAGAGCCCAGTAATAAACATAGACTTTTAATTTTGATCCATTTTCATTTATTTATTTTTAATATTAAAACATAGTAATTATTCCATATTTGATTTATTTTTAAAATTAAAAATTAAAAATATTATTTAAAAAAATTAAAATCTCTTTCACAAATTTAAACCCCTAAAAGACTTCGAAAGGAATCAATTTTGATTCCAATCCGTCGTCATTATGATTAAATTCAAATCTTGTAAACCTCTATGAACGATGATCATTCATTCAAAATGACATGATGATGCGATGTAGTGGAGCGTGACGGTTGTCCATCACCATCATCCACTCTCAATAAAACCAAGAAAGAAAAAAAAGCATTCCATCTAAAGCAAAAAGCAGAGTCTCCATGCTCCAACGGTCATTCAGGTCCATATTTTTTAAGTTCGTGCTGGCTCACTAATTTTCTTCTTTTTAACTCATATGGAGATGAGATGAGATGAGCTTTTAAATTACTTAAGGTTATGCAAAGTAGCATTGGAACAGGAAAAAGTCCATGAAATTTATTACTGCACCTCAATACCAAGTCACGCGGTTGAGGTTAGTGTAGGTTATAAAACTAGCGTTGGAATAGGAAAGAGTTTATGGAAATTTAACTAATAATTATTGCCCCAATTTTCTTTTTTCAGAAAGCGAACCGGCTTCACGCTTTAGTCCTTTTTGCTAATTGGAGATATTTTTATTCTGGGTTGGATGTTGTCTTTAAGAAAAATAAATTTACTTTAATATACTGAAAAATCGTAGCTATTTTTAAGAAAAATAATCGGTAGGTGGAGTCTCATTTAGTTTCGGAAAGTCCAAAAAATCACACTAAAAACAATTTTTTTTTAATTACTAATAAATTTAAAGATATATTTTTAGAGAGTAAGTTTTTGAAAGTATATTATGCCTATGAATAATTCATATATGGGAATAAGGATCTATCTCAAATTAAGAGTATTTATGTATGGGAATAAGGATTTATCTAATATTTAAATAAAGTTTATAAATTATTTTTAAATTAGTAAACGTTAAAATATCATTTGATTTATTGACAAATTGTAATAAATCAAAAACAATTACTTCTTACCGAAAAAGAACATCTTCCATCTTACCAAAGAAAAGGAAAAGAATTGTAGTAAAAAAATAAAATCAAGTAAAATAAAATACTAATTATTTTAATGTCACCTATAGTTTTATCTAAAATAAGACAGGTAGCGCAAAAAATCCAAGCGATACTTAAAAAATACATCAAATATAGATCTTTGAAGATTCTACCTAGGTTTTCTTAGTTCTTTCCATTTATAATTATTTAATAATGAGATGAAATGAATATCTCAGCGAAATTTTATCCAATCAATCGAATCTATACCATTCTATCATAGTTATATTCTATATATTATTCAAGAGTATGTTTATAGTGAGTGTTGCAAGTTGTGCTGGCCTGTTTCGCAAAGTATTTTTCTTAATATAATCTATTACTATAATTGGACTATTAAGTATGCAGTCTGAGACGTCGAGGTTAGGAGAAATCTACAGGCGTGAGCACCCTACCTCTGCGCATGAGGGTCGAGGTTAGGAGAAATCTACAGGCGTGAGCACCCTACCTCTGTGCATGAGGGTGAAAAGCACGCTCTGAGCGTGGGCTTTGCCCAAAAAATTTGGTTCAGCGATAGCCCAGTGAATCCGCGGTCAGGTTAGGCAACTTATCAAATTTACAGTTAAACCATAAGAATTTAGCATTTTCACAACTCCTAGTTCGTCACGGTCCTCCAGTACTTGTTTTGAACCCTGGATGACATTTTACTGGCAATACTATTTGTCATTGAGTTGATGTAGCTCTTTCAGGATAGTGCTCAGGCAAGGATTGTTTTTCCTTGTGACCAACTCCATATGGAAAGCTATCAGTACCTCGATGTGCTTGTAAAGGTCTTGGGTAAGTGAATATCTAGCGGTTCTTCTCTGTGATAACCCTTATATCTGGGACAATGGTTACCAATTCCTTATCAATTTGCTTGTTGCTGGTGGCAGCTCTAGGGGCTCAGCCCAATTTTCGAGTTTTGAACTATGGTGTTCTTGTGCCTAACCCTTGTTCTCCATGGAATGCCTCAGCATATGGCCCCTTGTGCTAGTATTTTGGGTGTAGTGTTTCCATGATCTTTGTGCTTGGGAACCTCCCTCTCCCTCTGTATTGAGTAAGTTGTTGTTGCCCTTCATTATTATTCGTCTAGTGATCCATCTTTGTTTTTTTCTTCAAAGATCAAGACAGGTGCCCTGTTTTTCATTCCTTCCTTTGAGCCCTGATTCCCTTCAATTATTGCTTCTTCATTGCTTCCTTTGAGCCCTGATTCCCTTCAATTGAGTAGGCGTGAGCACCCTACTTGATTTCTGCAGATTACACCACTGAAACTTAATATTCCAATAAATTCCTGCCAAATTTTAGTCAAAATTGACAGGAAAAATTGCCCGGAAAAGGGCAAAAACATCTAACATTTAGACTATAGCTATCCTTTATATCATTTGCAGTTATAAAGTAAAAAAATGATGTCACTGTTATCCTCTTCAAAAGCATCAATTAGAAAAACGCTCGTCAAAAAGAAATACCTCTTTGATTAATCATAAATCACATCAACTACATGCTTTATTCTTGAACATGTCCCTGCAACCCAGCTACCATTTCAACTCAACTCGAGTGAAAATAGCAAATGAGAACATGTATTCTTTAGCCGGTCATTGCAAGAGAGAAACAGCATGTCAAACATATAAATACAAAGAACAAAATAGCTGCTCTGCTACCCAGGATGGAAATTCATGGGCAAATTGTTCTTCACAGAGTCGTTTGTCCGTCCGTAAAATAGAGGCAAAAAAATTTCCCCGCCTGTCTAAGAGAAACCATCAAATTTGCTAAATTAAATTTTTACCTAAATTAAGAGAAATGAATATTATGGTTTCATCTTTACCTATTTATCATCCCGCCCGAAGGTCTTCATCAATTAGAAGGCTTGGAGCAAGTACATGGCATTTCTACGCCATTCCCTATCACCATCAATCCCCTTTGTTTTTCCCCTCGGTTACCAATCAAAATGCACGCTTTGTAGCGTTTTGGAAGCCTAGTTTGAAAAGGTACTACCCCGCACTGCATCTGGCTGGCGGTAAATATAGCCAACTAGCTGGGAGAATTCCTTCCTTCTTAGTCGAATACTTCACGTTCAAGCAGGTGCAACGCTTCGAAATCACAGAGAACCAATGAGACGCGGACTATAGTGGAAATATCTGCTGCTGCGGAGTCCAATAAGCACTTCATAAGGTTAGGCCGGTGACAAGCTATACCACCTTGGTAAAATCGGTGTCCGCGCCTGTCTTTTTGAGGAATTTAATGGATTTATCCACCTTCTGTGGACAGAATCTCCATCCGTTCATGTTTGCAATCTTGGGCCACACACAACAGATTATACAGGTCCAATACTCTGTATTTCTTTTGGGCTATCTGGTGAAGTCGGAATGCATGCATCTTTGACAACGCTGTCCCGAATCTGAGGCAAACTTCCCTCAGAACTGTTGAATACTTCTTTAGAGATTGGACCTTTCTCTCTCAGCAGAAAAAAAGAGTCACAGGACTTCCAAAGATATGGGACATAGCTTTCCAACAGGTTTCTTTGATGGTGCCTCTGAGGGGTGTTTGTGGGTGTCATTTCTCTATCTCTTACTCATCATTATCACTTCTGTTGGTCTAGTGATTCCAGTACTAACTCGGGGGTTAAGGTGCTTGCCCTCTGGGGAGTTCTAAGGACGAGATCATCATTTGAGCCATTGGATGGAACAAATCTACACTATACGGACCTTTTTTCTTCTCTCTTTCCGACATATTTTCCGAGAGCAGAACACCTTAGCAGATCCGCCGACATATTTTCCGAGAGCAGAACACCTTAGCAAATCGGCTCTCCAAGCGTAGGTCATCGGTTCATCCTGGGCTCTTATGCAGAGTTCTGTGTCTTGTTCTGGACACTTCATTTTTGCTTGATGCTCAGACTTTGCCCTGTTCTGCTGTTGTTAAATTTTTTTTAGGCTACCATCTATACATAGAGCATGTATAATATTATTGGAAGTAAAAGCTTTGGGAAGTATTTTTCTCACATCCATATCTGTCTGCAAGGGTTTTTTTATAGATATAAGTGTAGTTGGGTTTCACTAAATCATCTAGGAAATGATATGAAGGACCAACTCAATTCTCTGTAAGTTTGAACATATGCATAACATCATAGACCTATGGCTTAAAAGTAGGCCTTTATCATCGTATTAAATGCCATAGGATTTAAATGTGATATATTTGAACCTTGTAACAAATCATATCTTAATTCTATTGCAGGCCTATGAACTAGTGCTGTAAATCCACAGAAAGGGCCACTGCATTAAAAAATTATCTAGTTTACAAGTGAAAACTTCATTTCTAGACATTGCACTTTAAAACTAGGTACAAGAGCAAAACTAAAGCTAACCTCAGTCGCTAGACAACTTGCAAAATGACCAAGGCTTCCCAATCCAAAGCTAGTGTGTCCTATAGTACAGTTTGTAGTATCGACGGGTCTGAACATGAGCAGATTATCCTTCATATCTTGTATAGTTAGAAAGTACAATAACTTTATCATTGTTGTGCTCTTTAAAAACTATTGGAAACTTGGATGTAACATGCTCTTAGAAAAACCTATTCTTAACTTAAAGATCCAAGTGGAAACATTAAGAACAAGAATCTATATTTCTAAATCTTTCCTAGAAGTTATAGTTGCTACCAATTTTCCCAACATTTTTGCAAGTTTTGCAAACAGGCTTGTTTTTCAACTGCAATTTAAAGCTAGAAATAAATTGCCAAAATCACCATGTTTCTTTAAGAGGACAAAATTTTATGATCATTGCTGATCTGTATTCCATTAATGGGAATCATATACCAAAATGATGTCATCTTTGATATGTTATTCACTCTCCCAACCATATCTTCCTTGAGAAACTTGAATAGTTTTATGAAGTCAACACATGCTGAGCTTTATTAATTTGCAAACCTCCCTTCATTTTCTCTAGGTTGTTAGCCTTATTTAAGTTCCATAGGAGAAGTACGATGGCTGTCATGAGATCAATTTAGGTGGATTCTATGGAAATTAGCGATATATATATTTCAGCTTATCACAATATAGAGATGTGTTAAAATTGAGTTTGCCATTGTAAACCTCTATCTTTGTTTTTATCCCTTGAATATTGGCCTTATTTTATTTGCTAAAAGAGTAATCACTCGGAAATTTATATTCATTAAATGCATAGATAGTGCACCTTTTTCACTTACAAAGGACATCTATATCTGTCATCATTGTGATCTGTAAATTTCTTTGGATATTCCAATGGAACAATTCTTATAATAGTTCTGATAAAATAACTGAGTCTATAGATCTTAGATTCTTCACTAGGTTATTTTTGCTTAAATGAATGAAATAGCTGAAATATGAGAAATAGAGACTAGAAAGAAACACACACACACCATCCATAACATACAGAAGTTTTAACCTGAGAAACACTTAGGAGAGAAGCCCTAGCTAGAATTTGAGGCTACTTTGTTTTCCTTTCTCTGATATGGAAACATGAAAGTACAAAGGAAGAGGCACTCTCTATGGAGTTACTTGAGACCTGTGGCCTGTATAGTTGCTACAGGAATTCAACTCCCTTTGTTTTGCTCTCTCACTTCCAATTCCTATTTGCTTTGATCAACGATGGAACATAATACAAAAACATAGAATGGAACCCCTACTCCTCCTAACAACTTGGTATTTAACACGGCACGACAACCAACTAGGGTTAAGGCTTTACTCTCTCAACCCTCAACTAAAGTTATAGTTTTGGACCTTGTAGAGTCTTATTTAATGTCCACATATATATAGCACCACATATGTGAGTAACAAGGCTAACATGTCACCCATTCATACCATGGTGATCAACTAGGTAGGTCAACTTGCGGGAGGTATAACTTTCTCATACAAACTTCGATTGAGGAGATTCTTGCGGCATTGGAAAGGTCTCGATATTTGGAATATTGTATCTTGGTCCATGTAAGTTTGGAACCATAAAAAGTTGTCATTTGATGCCTCAAAATGGATCTGGAATATTTTAGGCAGTTTTGGACCCCAAATTTTCCAATGGGACTTGTCGGTAAAATGGCTTTGTAAGCTGATTCCTCTAGTTTTTCCACCTAGAAATTATTGTGATAGATGACAAATAGTATGATGATCAAATCCAGATCACATGGAAACACATAATAAAATTTGATAAAACTTATGGAACACATCAAACCCTTATATAGGTTTGAGTTCAACTTGTCTTACAATAAAAAAATTAATTGTTTTACCTTTGTTCCTCAAGGACTACACTAAAATATTACATTTCCATCCTTTTAAACAAACTCCTTACTAAAATTAGAAGTGATTTGTTCGGAACCAATGTCCTCTCCTAGAGAAAACAATATAATAGTCATCTTCTACAAGGAAAACAATATAGTAATGTTCTCATCCTAACTATTTCCATGAGACAATTTCAATAACAATAAAATAATGACTTAGCTAGGATCCTTCTCCAAAAATAACCGAGATGTTAGCGACCTCCTGCATGTGGTTTTTTGTATTTGATAGGTACTCCAATGACCTCCATAAATCATAAGAGAAATAGCTTCATTGATAGACTTCAATCAAAATCAATCCACTAGAATGCATGAATATATGATAAGAAGATAGCCCACCATAGCATGCGTGCACCAAGTGTAGAGTTAGCTCCATAAAGCGACTCCATGTGATATAACTTGAATAATATTTGAGATTTTCTAGCTGGGAACCACAACTAAATGTGCATGTCCCATGAGGAATGGAATATCAACCTCTATATAACAATGTGACATCTCCAATACTAAATTTATCAAATGGCATAAGAAGAAGGATGGCTCTCTCTACACAAATTGGCCAATTCAATCACAGTGTCAAAGTGGATCATACAGTGGAGGAAACGATTTCACAAAACATAACTTTTGTGGGTCCAAAGTTATGCTTTATGAAGCCATTTCCTCCACTACCTTAGTCTCTTTGACCATGTAGCTGAGTTAGTTAATTTGTGTAGAGATTCATCCTACTTCTTATGGTATTTATTAAATTTAATATTGGAGGTGTCACATTACTATATGGATGTGGATACTCTATTACTCATGGGACATGTACATTCAACCATTTGTTGTAACTAGCATAGCTCATATATTATTCAAGTTATATTATATGGATCCGCTTTACAAAGCCAAGCCTACATTTAGTCCACACATGTTATGTTGGGCCACCTTGTTGTCATTTATTCATGCATGTTGAAAATAAAACCCTCTTCAAAGAGTTGGAGGGGACCTTAAAGGTGCCACACTCAAACAACACTATAACGTTGCATTCTACAATGAAGTGTTAACCTGAAAACAATTCTTAAAAGATGGTAGATGTAAGATAAAACATTCAACAATAAAACACCAAAGGAGACTAAAAGGGGAAGAATTCTCACATTAAACCCTTCCAAAACGGTAATATATCCTTACCTTTTGGTCTCTCAAGCATGTTCTATTCAAGTAACTTCGAAATCAACAAAAGAAATGACAACAAGCTTCACATATGAATAAAGGGAAACTGTGAATTTTCCATTATGTCTTCCAAAAGATATACAAGGAAGCTCAAAGAGGAGATACTCCCCACAGATCCAACCATGACTACAAATGGAGAGAGCTACTCTTTAAATATAGTTGAACTTTATCTCTTCTTACAATAAAATAATAATTGCTTTCCTAGACCCTTTAGTTCTCCAAGAAATGCAATAAAATATCTTCCTTAAAAACTTTTGTACTAACAATAGCAATAATTTGTTGAGATTCGAGACTGAGGCTCAAGAATTAGGAATTGATTAATTGGAGATTTTTCGGCAGGAGTCCTTGGTTCGAACTGAGAACTACAAGCTTCCCTTATGGCCGCTGTGGAGGGGGCACCCCCACCTCCCTTATTGGACCCCTCCGTTGATGTCGCCTTCCAATCTCTAGTGGCCTCCCTCCCAAAGCGTGCGCAACCTTCTGTCACTACATCCAAGTTCGTCAAGCAGAACGATGAGGTTAAGAATGTATCCTTGTCGGATTGGGTGCGTCGAACCTCCCTTGCTTATGCCGAGAGAGCCTTGATTGGGAAATTCATGGGTATGTGTCCCTCACCCAGATCGGGAAATTCATGGATTTGAACTCGAGGAAGTGTTCAGAGCATTAGCAACTGGAGTTCCATAATTTTTGGCTCACATTTGAAGATCAACCATTTCAAAGGTGTAAACAGCTGATGATCCTTCACCAGAGGAAGGAGGATGAGAACCGTCGTTACCCCCTTGTGGGGGTTGCAGTGGGTTCGAAATAAGATGTTGCTGCTGCTGAGTAGGGAAAGGGGAGTTTGGGACCGCAGGGGTTCGACCAGTGTCCTTTTCAGTAAGAAGATCTGTGCATTCTTGAAGACAAGGACATTTCTGAGTCACGTGGTCCTTCGCATGGATTTTGCTAGGGAACTGGACATTTTTTTCTTTCCCACTGTCAGATTTGGCAGCATCTTTCTGTTTCGGGTTGTTCTGAGTAGTAGGCTTCTCTTTAGAAGGAGAGGTCTTTTTCTTATTCTTCTTGTTCTTACCGTTCAGTTCTTGTGTAGACTGCATAGAGTTTATCGCAGTAGTTGGAAGAGCGGCCAATTGAGTAGGAGCGGTATCGACAGATAACAGGGAAATGTGCCCACTAAGTTGTTTTACAGCATGCCCAGAGGTAGCGCCGACGACACCGTCAACGTGCGCACTGGGTTGCTGAGTAGAAGTAGCATTGGAAGTTCGAGGGGCATGAGGGATTACATCGTATAGCGTGCCAGAATGAGAGTAAATCAAATCTAAATGCTGGGCATGACGAATGGATTGGTCTTCCGTGATAGCACCACCGAAGGCAACGTCCTTGGCAATTTGAGGAAGAAGTGATTTGCAGAACCAACTTGCTAACAAGTAATCCGGAATGGGGGCTTTGACAAGCCTCCGCCTACGTCTCCATTCATGGATATGATCATAGATGTGGGTAGAGGTTCCTTGGCGTAAGGTAGTAAGTAGTTCCATTCTGGTTTCGTGGCGGATAGGAAGCTGAAAGTGCTTTAAAAACTCCATTGCTAGGGCACCAAAGGTGTTGACTAACGCATGTGGTAACTTAGTGTACCGCTTGGCAGCATTGCCAGTAAGGGTGCGGGGCAAGGGTCTAAGCTGGATACTGTCATCAACCATGGAGTTTGATACACACCATAAATGGTAAGTGGTGACATGTGTAGTCGGATCAGCCCCTTGTTTCCTGTCGAATTTTGGAATGGCAGAAGCTATCTTTTGCGGAATTGGGGGCCAATGCAAGTTATAATTGATGGGGTCATTCATCAATTTATATAGGTCAGGGATATCGAGTGTTGCCAAAAATGACAAAGGGTTATGTGCCCCCGAGTCTGACCAGGGCGATGAAGAATGACTTGAAATACCCAGGGGTCCTCCCATCAAGTTGTTCCCAATAGGATACATAGGATTCATCAGATAATAACCTCCTTGCGGTGGTGGAGCAGTGATATAAGGTGGTGGTCCATAAGGGATGTTAGGCTGGGGGGCAAAACATTGGTTTGCCCCAAGATAAAAAGTGCCCCCTTGACTCAATTGGGATTGAGGAGGGGATGCCAAAATGGATAGAGCAGGACTAGGTTAAGGGATCCCACTAGCCATATAGTCGGTCATACGCACATGACTGACACTAGAATAGTGTCCACTTTGAGGAAGTAAGTCGATCAATGACGAACCAGGTTGTCCTATAGGCAGAGGGGGAATAGTAATGCCCCCGACCAGTATATGGATGTTGGGAACATTGCCCCCAGGCATATGAGCCTGAGAGTTTGAACTTAGCAAAGGGTTCCAACCAAAAGGGTTACTGAAGGTAGCCGTGCTAACAACCCTACTAGGAGCGATAATTGGAGGTCCAGGAGCTAACACAAAATGGGCAGAAACCGGGATATACTGGATTCCACTCATAGCAGGTGTAAATAGGTTGCTTAGACTAGGCAGAGTCTGGATAGCAGGGTAACTAGTCAACTGTGTATTACTTACCATAGGCGGGGGAAGTGATGGTGGAGCAAAATTTTCAACAAAGGACGACAACCCATTAGTCGTCGGGGGAATATTCGATGTGGGTACTGATGAAGACATGACAGGTACAGGTGGTACCTAAATCAACACATTTCCAAGAGGATCGGTGAGGGGAGGATTGTAAGTAGGTATAATTCCTTTGTTAAAGAAGTCCTCAGGTAGTATAGTTTCTTGGGAAGTGTTATGCGATTCAGTGTTAGACACTGGAGATTAATTTCCCGCAGAGGGAGAATCTGGATCACCAAGGCTCGACAAATCCTATAGGGTTAGTGGAGGAAGACCTTGTTGTCGCTTAAATTGATGACAAGGGCCATATGTAGCCACGGTGACAGATTTATTTTATCAAAAAAAAAATAATGTGATATCTATTATAGTCTCAGTGATAGAAAACCAACACCTAAAAATCAAAAAATACTCTAAAATTCAATCAGCAAGCAGTCAGGGGATATAACTCTGTCTGATAACCACCATTTTCTGGAGATGAAACCCAGTATCACAGTGGCTAAAAGAGAGAGCCGACCAAATGTACAGTTACGATTACTCTTGAGCTTCGCCCGAACCTCAGATTAAGGGGCCAAGTACTCTCGTGAAGACGAGCACCCTCCTAAAAACCGAAGACAGAGTAGGTTCATTTGTTTAGGTACCAAGGCAGCCCGCCCTAGTCATCTTGTGTTCGTCCCTAAAAAATATGGCCACTAAGGTTACCTCAAATCACAAACACCACTGGGGGGGGACATAGTCGTAGACAATACATTGTGTGGGCAGGATACCTGAGTCCCCCACTTAGCTCCAATATCCCGAGGGGATCCCCAATACACAAAATACCTAATGGAAATGCAATCGAAGGCGAGCTACCTTCTCTCATACTCCAATGTTGTCTCGCATTTAACTCCTTTGTAAGGGGAGTGGTCCCGGATGATATGAGTGCAACAGGATTTTACTCTCTTTAATGATACTAGTCTCAGTTTTGTGATCTTGGGTAGTTTACTCACCACTGCCTAGCCCAAGATCCTAGCCTAGACTAATATGTGTGTAAGCTCAAAAGAAGAGTTGTTGATTACTTTTATTAAGCGTTGATTTTATGTGAACTTGTATTAAAGTCTTCGAAGTGGTGTTGATGTATGGAGTTTAGTGTGATTCTAACACAAACCATGCAAGAAAAATGCTTTCAGATTTTCGTTTGATGAAAAATAGCTCTTACAAGGAGAGGTTATCTATACATCATTTCAGTACCATGCATCCAAATGCAGTAAACACATGCACAAAGTGCAGACATTCAATGCTCTCTAACAACTAACCCACTATATACATAATCAAATCAGCTAAAACAGAAAGTTTAAACAAGTTTTTTCATTTTCTTTTTCCTGAAAAACAAATGCACTTAAGCTATTTTCATAAAAAGTAAAAATGATCATAGAAGCAGGCAACCAAACATAGTGCACAGTGGAAAATCTCCAGAAAAGACTACAAGCAACCTCTCAAACCAGGAATCCACAAAACAGGGTGGATGTCAAGATAATGGTTGACTAACGCTTCTCAGAAGAGAAAGCAGAGCGTAAATAGAAGGACTAACAGTTTGTCCAAGTAAAGCAGGACTAACACTCTGTCCAAGAGCCTGGGGGGCATTATAACTCACTGGATTGCACAACTGGGGTGTGTTACAGAGACAAGAGGCTGTAAACAGGGTCAATCAGGGTTTGATCAAAGGCTATGCACAATAGAGGACAAAGGAGCTTGGGAAGCATCCTGAGTGGTCAAAATGGGTACCAAGAAGAACAGGAGGGCCTGGGAAGAAAGAGAGATCCAGGAACTGAAAGATCAAAACCAGGAAATAAGTATTAGTCCCCAGTGGAGTTTCCATTTCTAATATAGTGATTAATGCACGGGTGGTTGTGGATGAAATACCCTCTCGGGTCTTCTCGGGACCCAAGGCACATTAGCTGCAACTGTCACAAAGAAACACACATATATTCATATTAATTCATGATTGACCAAGCCAAAGGAGAAAGATTACCTCAGCCTTTGGTGTAGTCTTGTTGGAGAACTCAGTGTAGCAAACTAGAACACCTCTCCACCAGCTCCTAGATCATAACCTGCACATAAACAAGACAAAGTGTAATCTCTACAACATATAAACCTTGATAATCAAAACATCAATATATAAGAGAATATAAGCTAGCATGCATCTAAGCTACTTATTAATCGCGAAATTGAACCAAAATGTAAAGGAATACAATATCAACACCATCAAGTAGACAACACAGAAACAGATGTATATTATTAGATCGAAGAAGAATGATTACAACCATCTTGAAATCAAGCCTCCTCTAGTCCTTTAGCTCCACTCTCTCTCTCTCTCTCTCAACTTCTTGGTAGCATAACAATACTTAAGCTCTTGCAAACTTACGACAACCATTCGACCTCTGTTACAATGACCGAGCTCCCAATTTACAAATGGAGAGAGGCTCATCCTTGCCAATTCTTTCATGAGTTCCAATGAGGCAAAATCTTGGATGTTGCCTCGCTTTATTGCTCTTTCCCTTCCCATGAGACTATGTTAGGAATAACAATGTCCTTAGTTAGGCCTGAGGCAAATGTTTCCTGCTTTTTGAGCTGACATTTGAGTGAAAAGCGGAGTGTCAGTCAGTCAACTCGCGCTTTGACTTCCGGAATCTCATAAATATCTAGTAACGCTACCCTTTAGGCAAAACAGAGTGTTAAACCTAGGGTTAAAGCTTTTGGCTGAGAGATGGAAAGTGTTATAACTCTCCCTGTCTATTTATGGGGTGTGTTACCTTGGCAAATAGGCTTGTAACTTAGGTCTTTCTCCTCTGAGCTAATGAGGAGGTAATTTTATTGTATAACATTGAAAGAGCCTGTTACAGTAAAATTTTGCAGGCCTAGTGCAAATCCTCACTTGGAAGATCTAGACCTCGTGGAAACAAGAGATTGGACACCACTGTCACCTCAACAACCTTCCTCTAGCTATATGGTGATATACTGCACCACAAGAAATAATTCCCTATATGTGGATCACCTAGAGTATATTCAAGAAGGAAGGTTTAAATGATATGTCATGGTTTCGTAGAAACGTATCTAGAATCAAAACGTAATTCATCAAATCTTATATAAACATAAAAGTGAAGAAACTCACTGGTTTAATTTTTATTTTTGATGGTTATATTTTTCTATTCTTAGGGATTTTGAATAATAAAAATTAAGGACAATTGCAGAATTTAGTAAAAAGAGATGGTTGTTTGGTGAAATAAGGAGTGTGCCTTATTTCCACTAGGGCTATGGGGTCAAATCGATGCCCCTCTTAGGTTAGTCGATCAATAATCATGGATTATGGTTGGAGTGGACCCCCAAAAGTTAAATGAGCTCGTGCCTAATCAAGAACAACTTTTGAAAGCATGCCCTACTAGAAAGTATTATACTTAGGGAAAATCCTTCAACAAATAGCTCAACTATGGTGCAAAATAAACCGATGCCCTTGGTGAGGAGCACTAGGGAGTTGCCCAACAAGAAGAAACAAACTCTACCATACACCAACAAGAGAGACATGCAAGTAAAACCCTAGACATCCTTGAACAAGTGACAAAGTTTCCTTTCAAATGGATTAATCTAGTTAGTTCTTGTAGTATTCTTTAGTTATCCACAAATTGCCTTAAGAAATATGTGAAATCAACAAAGAAAGATAGTTCATGATGAACACCAAATATTTCATGAAAATGATTCACATTATGGAAAAACAATCTAAAAAATTAACAACAATCTGCAAAGGAGGGAGATTTCTCTATTTATAGATTGGGATCTCAACATCTTTCCTCCTTTTGCTTGAAAAAACAAGTGACTTTTCATCCACAATATGCTTTACGATTAAGTCAAACTACAAGTTATTTCATTACATTACTTAAATCTCAAAATAGGTGAGACATCCCACCAATTAGAGGTTTGATTTGACAAAAGGAGGTCCGAATTGACCTAAGGGTACAACATTCCATCAAGAAATAGCTTAACATTCCTTGAAAAATTAACTTGATTGCTTAGGAAGTAAAAAAATCCACTTTGTTTGCACAATGTTGCTTGAATGAGGACGTTGGCCTTTCCAATGGCTAGTATAATGGGGATGACCTCCCTTTGCTTGGTGCAAAGATGATTCAAACCATGCTTTTAGGCTCCTTGCTTGATTTTGACTTGAAATGTCCCTTGGATTGCTTGGAGACCTAAATGGCCTTCTATTTTGCCTCAACATTCCTCCAAATTGACCTTTACATGATCCAATGGATAGAAAGGGTGGATGAGAGCTTATCTAGGCCCATTTTCCTCCTTTTTGTGTGGTTTAAGGCTTGATCTTTCCTGAACATGAGTTGTCCTTGTTTTATGATGTGTCCTTGACTTGTTGTGATATCTTGCTTAGTCAACACATTTTCCATGTTACCTCTTTTAACCTCATGCCTGGGACAAAAGGGGCAGTCACCTCATTTTGAAGGTACCTCAAAGATGCAAATGGGACATTAAAGGGGGCGTTAAGAGTGCCATGGCTTGGAGCTGATTACTCTTGACTTTTGCAAGAGACCTTTTCATTGCCTTGGACGATGTGGGTCATTGCATTAGGGAGCCCAAATGCATCACAAACTTTGAGACTTCCATGAAGAATGATGGTCATGGCCAAAGACGTGTGGATACATATGGATATGGTTGATTTGGGTATTGAGATAATGGGAAAGTGGGGGGGAAGTACAATAAGCGATCACCTTTATAGGGCTACTCAACAAGTGCTCCCTTAAATCAACAGTCGTAGTAGATCCACCTCTTGATGCTCGCATATCACTGTAAGAGATAAGAATGTTGGAGGATGCTTTCTTTCCCATACTATTCTTCACTTTTCTTTACCCATTGAATGTTGATTGAAATGTGTTCCTTCTAGTACTAACCTTTCTCTAGTGGCTTGTGGATCATACTAGCCTCATAAGGCTTCCATAATTAATATGCTCTACCAAGTTGAGTGATGCTCTGTTTTGGGATGACTATTGTGAGAGAAACATAGGCCTTATATGTTGAGGGTTTATCAAAAAATTAATAGTACTCCAATTCATACTTTTACTAATGAACCCTTTCTCCTATATTCTCTCTTTGTTTTTTTTTCTTGCCCCTTTCCTAGGCTTCATCACCACTAATGTGTTGATTTCTGGTAGCCTCTGATGTGCTCTAAGTCTTAAATTTTGCAGGGAGGCTTAGGCACATGTATTCCAAAGAACTGAGAAATCGTTTTGGGAAATTCCACCCATAAACAGTTGTATTAAAATAATTAATTATTTTTAATGGGACCTTAAGTCTAAAATTAGGAAAATAAAATAATTAAAGAGTATTAATATAAACCGTGGGTGTAACTTCTAAAAGAAGATGAGGATTAAGCATAAATGATCTTAGCCATTGATTAGCTTCTAATATAGGTCGTTGAACGTCAACGAGGAGATTATTTAAGGAGGCTTGAGGGTCACTTGGAAAGACACATAGAGAATTCAGAAGTTTGATTTTCTGAAGCAGAGCCTGCAGGGAGAATTTCGATAGTGAGATTTAGCAGTGAGGGGCAGGGATAGTTGGGTTGGAGTATCTTCTCCAGAGCCCAAGATATGTAGCAGAGAGGTAGAGAGACACTAGGAGGAGGCAATGCAGACCCAGGAGGGGTTGACGCTGGGCCAGAAGGGCCCACGCAGAGCTACGCTGAGCCAGGAAGGCTCATGCAGAAGTTGTGTTGTTTTCAGCACAAAAGTCCGAGTTTGTTGAGGGAGGTTACATTTCTGACCCGGGAGGGCTGGAAACTGCTCTAGAGGGCAAACGTTTCCCTGTTGAGCTGACACAAAGCCTTTGAGGTTGATGCAGGGCCTACACAGGGCCAGCGTAGAGATAGCTAGGGACAGTTAGTTCAGTTGTCGGATCAACCGAGATGTGACGGGTAGAGTGAGGTAATCTCACTAGGTTTTTCTACTAGTTTATCTCTCTGTAACTGGAATGCCAGATGGGAATCCAGAGTTGTATTCAGAAACTACTACTTAATAATATAAAACCCTCAGAGCTACTGCATAGTTTTCCCACATTGGATTTTTCCGAGGACATTTTTCCAAAAAGTACTATCACTTGTGTGGATTTTTCTCTATTGTTTTGTTCTTGTTTTGGGCAAATTAATTAATTAAGTGAAGGCTGCAGTGTGTTAGCTTCGATATTTGTTGTAGGAAACAATAAATAATTTGTTTCAATATATAAAAAATAGGAGAAGTTTAATCAGTTGTTGCAGTAGGTGATTCAGGTGGGATTCTCGAATTTTCACATGGTATTAGAGCATTGCAGGTGAAGCAAGAAAGAATAGTACCAGAGACCCAATGCTGAGTAGAAGTGGGAGTTCAAAAAAGCTGCAGGAGGCAACAGTTCGAAACCCCAAAGGATTTGCGCAGTTCTAGTCGGATGGATGAAATTTCGAGGCAGTCTCTCTCTGAGTGAGTCGATAGAGAGAATGGCTTCCAAATCGAGTTTTTGCTGGGGCAGAGGGAGTAGCGCAGAAGCCTCAGTGTGAAGAGAGCTAGTGGGACGCAGTGTTTTTTGCAGGCCGTTTTGCTGAGCAAAAAGATGTCAAAGGAGAAGGAAGGAGCACGGTTGATGGAATTTCTCCTCAGAGGACTTCCAGCCAAGGAGTTTGAATTCTCGCTTGTTGAGTAGCAATAGAGAGAGGCAAATCTACAAGCTCCAGCAGGGAGTGCGTAGACCATTCTAGTGCTACGTAGAGGAGAGAGGAGGTGATTCAACAGTTTTTGTGGCAGAAATGGCAACCAGTGGCTTGAGGGATGAGGACAGGTTGGATAGGTCATCCAACTACGTCATCTGGAAGGCAAGAATGTCGTTCCTTTTAGATGAGAATGCCCTCAAGATATACGTTGACAACGTGGTGGCTGTCCCTACAGATGCAGATTTGTTGAAGAAATGCAAGGCTGAGATGGCGAAGGTGAAAAGAATGATCCTCGACGTAGTGAAGGATCATGTGGTCTTACACATCACTAGTAGAGGGACTGCTAAGAAGATGTGGGACGCATTGTCTACGTTATATCAGGATCTTCTGAGCAGCGGAAGATGTACTTAAAGCAGAAGTTGAGATCTACTCAAATGCAAAAGGGTGAGCATGTGGATCCATTCCTCACGAAGCTTTAGGAGACCCATGATGAATTGTCTGTTGTGGGGCATACACCTCAAGATTTAGAGTTGGTTAGATTGGCCCTAAATTTTGTCTCAGATGAGTGGCAAGTCTTTGTCCAGACTCCATAGTATCCCGGGCATAACATCTTTGCCTAATTGGGATGAGATGTGGGCAGCTCTAAAACAAGAGGAGTTGAGGAGAGACTTAGTCAAGGTTAAACTTGACGGAAGTAGCAACAGTGGGTCAAAGCCCAAGGAGGAGGAGGAGAATGCAGCCCTTGCATCGAAGGGACAACAAGCGCAGCGGAGACGTAAGAAGGACTTCTAGAAGATCAAGTGTTTCAGGTGTGGTGAGATGGGTCAAAACGCTACACAGTGTCCTCTCAGGAAGAAGGGAAAAGATGAGAAACATGATCCGAAGGCTACGCTCGCGAAGATCGAAGAGGGGGAGTTCGCCATGACAGCCAAGACACCTCCAGGAGGGAGGTGGACTGATTTGGAGTTGTAGATTGAAAGAGATATAGATGGGCAGGATCCTTGAGGAGCCCGCCTCTTTGATCAATTCCTTGCTCCGGGAGCCCAGATCAGAGGTAGCAGGATGGACTAGTGTTGGATGATGCTGGGGAGTGTCGAGGAGACGGTTGCAATCGCTATGAGCGCCAGAGTCTGAGCAGCGCAGAGCAGAGTTGGTAGCAGTGCAGATGGCACAAAGCAGAGGTCAGCAGCAACGTCGTAGATTCAGAGGGTCAGCACAGAGACTAGCAGCAGCCAGGTTCTAGCATTCACGTGGTATCATATTGAACACAGTTAGTTCAGTAATTTGGGATGTTTTTCCATTGCTGATGCAGTAGCAACATCAATTTGCAGTGCAATAGCAGTTGGTAGTGCAGTGCCAGCAACAGCACGGATGCATAAATTCAGAGGGAGTTGCAGTACGGATGTAGTGTTGATAGTGGCAGGGTCATCAGCATTACAGATGCAACATTTGCGCATAGGTTGGTGGATAGCATGTTAGACAACAACAACACAGAGGGAGATGGTACGAAACAATGTGATGCTTTAGTTGAAGGCATTACTAGAGCACATTCCTTGCTAAGAGGGAGTGTTGATTTTTGGTAGCATCGGATGTGCTCTAAGTCTCAAATTTTGCAGGGAGGCTTAGACACATGTATTCCAAAGAACCCAGAAACCGTTTTGGGAAATTCCACCTAGAAACAATTGTATTAAAATAATTAATTATTTCTAATGGGACCTAAGTCTAAACTTAGGATAATATAAAATTATTTAAGAATATTAATATAAACTGTGGGTGTAACTTCTGGAAGAAGACAAGGATCAAGCAGAAATGATCTTAGCCATTGATTAGCTTCTAATCTGGGTCGTTGAATGTCAACGAGGAGATTATTTAAGGAGGCTTAAGGGTCACTTGGAAAGACGTAGAGAGTTCAAAAGTTTTCGATTTTCTGAAGCAGAGCATAGGAGATGCAGGGATTTTGCAGTGAGGGGCAGGGATAGTTGGGTTGAAGTATCTTCTCCAGAGCCCAGGATATGCAAAAGAGAGGCAGAGAGACATTAGGAGGCAAGGCAAACTGAGGAGGGGTTGAGTTGGGCCGGAAGGGTCCATGCAGAGCTTAACGATGAGCCAGGAGGGCTCACGCAGAAGTTGTGTTGTCTTCAACACAGAAGTCCGAGTTTCCTGGGGGAGTCGACATTTCTGAGCCGGGAGGGCTGGAATTTGCTCCAGAGGGCAAACATTTCCAAGTTGAGCTGACGAAGGGCCTACACAGGGCCATCGCAGAGATAGCTGGGGATAGTTAGTTCAGCGGTCGGATCAGTCGAGACTTGCTGGGTATAGTGAGGTAATCTCACTAAGCTTTTCCGCCAGTTTATCTCTCTATAACTAGATTGCCAAAAGGGCATCTATAGTTGTATTCAGAAACTATTACTTAATAACATAAGTACACTTTCCCTTATCCGATTTTAGTGATCTTTAGGTCGATTTTGGTCCTCTAGAAAAGAGGAATTCAATGCAATAATTATCTACATCAAGTGAGCTGTACAAAGTGGAATTTGACCGCAGTAGCATATTTTTAACAACAAAGAAGCAAGAGACACAAAAATTTAGGCTTTCAAGCCAGGGAAAATCCCCTCAAAAGGGGAAAACCCAACAATTCTCTTCTTATTGAATCAAGTGAAAATGAGATATCCAACCCAAGACCCAAGACCTAACTTCAGAGGAATTTTGGCCCTGTCACAGCATGTTGCTTCAGTTTTTCAGCCCTGTCACATAACTTCAGATAACTCGCACGTGTAAAGGGGTATAGTTTAGAATTCAGTCTGACTTCTTTCTTTTGACTTCAAACTTCTCTCCTTAACTTCGGTTTTGATATTCTCTCACTCAATCACAAAACTCAACTTGATTTTAGATGATCTTCTCTCTGCCTTGGAGTTCGAAATTACTTCTTTATACATCTATCTAGGATGGTGAAAAGATGCCACACATATCAACTTTACAAAGGAGGGCCGACTTGTAGGTTTGATAAGAAATTTTACAAGAATAAAAATGCTTTTCCTTTCTATGCAAATGTCAAATTTGACATGACTCTTTTACAAATTTCTCTCTTTTTTACTTCTAAAGCATGAAGAATGTGCTTAATTAATGAAAGAAAAATAAATTAATAATAATTTTTCATTATGAAGACCGATACTTGTTACATTTATTCAACAGGTCAAGCTCTAGGGTTTTATCCACAAACTCTAGGGATTTCACATCTAAGACATCATGTCTTCTAGGGTTTACAAACCCTAAGATTTCCAATTTTCCTCAAACTTTGTCATATAAAAATTTTATTTCCATATCCAGATGTCCAAAACCAAAGTCCCTATGCCTCTGCATATGTGATATCCATCATGTCATCAAACAATCAAGGATGTTCCATCTTGATATCAGTCCAAGCAATTGCATCAATATTAATGGTCCATTATAGCTTTTTTAGGGCTTGTATTCTGCCTCCATCTTAGAATTGTAAAGAAAAAACACCCTCCAACTATCAACAAAGGACAAAATCTAGCAGGTTGAGTCATAGATACAAATATCCAAGTAAGTGTCTTCAAGAAAGTAAGTGTCTTCAAGGGAGGGAATGGCATTCCATTGTCCTCTATAACATTTGTACAAGAGAACTTGCACCATTAACCATATCTTAATAACTAGCAGTCTTCAAATGGTCCAAACTTCCTTTATAGAAGAGTCATTATTGTTGAGAAATGTAACTAGTTTTGGTCTTCATAATTGTTGTAGTCATTTCAATATGTATCCTATGTGACAAACAAGAAAAAAAAGAAAGAAAACTATTATTATTAAAGCATGGGTTTCATGATCATTATTGATGGTCTTCTAGATAAAAGCATGTTCTTCGTGCTTCTAGGGTTTGTTATGTCTTAGGATTTATTTACATGAGCCAGTGGAGTCAACATCATGTTTATAAGACCCTTCCAGGAAATTTGTAATTGTAAAAAGAATTATTTTTGAGTCGAGAAAGTCCTGGAATCTCCAAGAGTACAAGTCAGCCCTGTGATCATCAAGTCGGGCTAAAGGAGGGAATTCAACCCCTTGAGAAGGTTATGTAAAGGAGTAGTTCAACTTCATTTGAGACACACTCACTTACAAGTCCAATCTATCAAGAAAGAGTTCGATCTATAGCTGGGTAATTGCAAGAAGGAGAGAAAAGGTCAAGGAGAAGGAAGAAGGATGAATTTTCTTGGCTTTTAGGCTTTATCTCTCTCACATGTGCTAAATTCTAAGGTTTCTGGGTTGCAAGAAGAGGCTGAAGTAGCAAGACCGAGTTGTAGTAGGAGGAAGTGCAACATCTTGTAGCTGGGAAGAGGGAAACTTTGTCTAGACTTCGTTGACCTTAGGAAGAGTTCTCTTTCTCTTGGAAGATCCCAAAATAAGGCTGAGTTAGGGTTTCCTTAGGAGCTACAAGACCAAAATTGCAGGGTTAAAGTTATGGATTGAGTAGCAGTATTGGAGCTGACAGGTCGTAGTTGCAGTGTGTAGCAATTTTGTGCATATTTAGGAAAGGAATTTAGTAAGGGCCGACTTGGTACTGGGAGAATGACTTGGTCTAGGGATTTCATCTTTATATCTCATTTGAGGCAGATTCTAAGAAGAGAAGAGTTTCTGAGTTTCCCCTTGGAGGGGTTTTGCCATGGCTAAGAGCCTATATCTGTGTCCTCTTTTGTTACTGTTATTGCTCTTGAAATTGTTTGATGAAATATCTAACTAGAGAAAAAAAAAAAGATAACTAAAGATTCACAAGCACTATCAAGGTTAAATAAAATAAGATACAATAGCTATCGCTTTACATTTTCTAACAATTATGAAATTATGTCCTCTAAGTAGTACAAACTATTTGGCAGATCTCAGAAGATTAGTCTCAATCCTTCCAAACCAAGTAACTCGGCCTCCTCAAAACCATTGTAGCACCATAAATAATTTGTCCTTTACAAGGGCAAATGTTAATTTTGGATTAACATGTTATTTGCATAGAATAGTTACCTCATATTAGCTTGATTTTCATTTCCTTAAGAAATCCCTTAAAACATTATCATATGATCCTAACTAAGGAAATAACATGAACGATAAATGTTGAAGACAAGTGAAGACGAGAACTCAGGAATTGGCTCAAGCCAGGGAAAACCCCAAGATGGGGAAAACCCTTGATCAAATCTTTTTATTATTGATATCAAATATTCAACAAAGAGAGAGAAATACAAATGACAAAGATGCAACCCAGGCAAAGCTACAATAGCTGACAAATTCTACCCTAACCAAAGATCAATAGTAGACAAATCAGCTACAAAGAATGTTTGAAAAGGACCTCGGTCCTAGTCCAGATAGTGCAGCCTTCTTCTCTGAGTATATTGAACCCCAATATAGTGATATACTGAGCAGTTGAACACAATGATGAAACAATTGTGGATCTGGAACCTGATTAGGGCTTGATCGTAGAGAACGTCAGTCCATTCAGTTCCTTCAATTGTTGCGGCTAACATCCTTCTTCTTGTAGCCAGCCCTGGCTACCTGTAGCTTGACTTCTGCTATGGGAATAGGACCTAATGTTCCTTCCAGCCCTGGCTACCTGTAGCTTGAATTCTACTATGAGACTAGGGCCTAATGTTCCTTTTAGCCCTGGCTACCTGTAGCTTGACTTCTACTACGAGAATAGGGCCTAACATTCCTTCCAGCTAGACCCGAACAGGTTTGTGGTTCTCCTCTGTTAATTTTAGGTATGTTCTATGCTTAGAGCAATTTATTTCAATTTTCACAGTTAGCTCCATATCTTTTCCAGATTAGCAATCACATCAACATTAAAGTAAATTGTAGATAGAACATAAACATAAATTGCATAAGACAAGCCAAGACAAGAGGAAACAAGATGTGGCGCTAGCCAGGGACAAACCCCAATGTGGGGAAACCCTTGATCAATTCTTCTTATATGTTATTCAATAGTTTAGCAGAGAGAGAGAGAGTACATTTACAATAGAAGTCAACACTTTGACTTATCTAGATAAGAGCATAGATCATCTCTAAGAAGATGATACATGAGATCAGTTGAAGACATGCTGCTTCAACTAATTCTCCAAGGTGACTCCTACACCTATCGTTGTGCTGCATTTCGTCATCATGCTGCACCTCACCGCACTGCACCATGCTGCACCCATCATCACTATGTTGCATCTCATCACGCTTCATTAATCATGACTGTACCCATCATTGTACTGCATTATGTGCCATTGCTGCACCATGTTTCCATCCTGACCTATGTGTTGGCTGCACCTTTCTTGCTTTTTGTCCCTTGCTTGCTTGTTGTCCCTAGCATGCTTGTTGTCCTTAACATGCTTGTTGTTCCATGCTAGTTGTCCCTTGCATGCTAGCTGTAACATTGCATACTTGGTGTATTTGTTGTTAAGTACCATACAACTGTCCCAATGTTAGTTAGTTGTCCCTTGCATGCTGCTCTCCTTCGGAGACAGATGCTCCAACTGTTTCGGTAGTTCCCAGCAGTTTTGGCAGTTCCGGCTATTCCGGCAGTTCCGGTTGTTCTCGGCGATTTCTGCAGTCCCGGCAGTTCTGGCTTTTCCGGCAGTTCCGGCTTTTTCGGCAGTTCCGACAATTCCGACATTTTTGGCTTTTCCGACTTTTCCGGCATTTTCGGCTTTTCTTGCAGTTCTGGATTTTCCGGCTTTTTTGGCTTTTCCGGCAGTTCCGACTTTTCCGGCTTTTCCGACAGTTCCAGCTTTTCCGACTTTTCCCCGGCGGTTCTGATTTTTTCGGCAGTTCCGGCTTTTCCGGCTTTTCTGGCAGTTCTGGCTTTTCCAGCATTTCCGACTTTTCCAGCAGTTCCAGCTTTTTTGCCCTCTGGATTAGGGCAATGTTATTCCTTAGGATCTCTCCTCCTACTAAAACCCAAAGACAAGTAGAGAGAGGAAGAGATCCCAAGTGTGTTGAAATGACTTGAAGGCCACCTCTATTTATACTAAAATGTTGAGCACATGTGGGGTTTATTTGGTTGCTGGCCGACCTTGACGAATTGTCTTATAACGCAAATAAATTCATAACTCCATGAATACTTATCGGAATCGGATGATCTTTAGATCAATCCTACACCTCTCGATGAGAGGGATCCAAGAAAAATATCCGCTGCCATAAATAAGATGACCCACATGGAGTTTGGCCCTAGTTTCCAATTTTAACGCTCTCTCTCAACTAGGGAGAACTCCATCCGTTGATCCATATGTCCGACTGTACTATCTCTACCATCAGTGCCCTACACTACTCTGCTCTACTCTGATATGCTGAGCTCTGCTTTGCTTTGATCTACTAAGCTCTGCTCTGCTCTGCTTTGCTCTGCTCTGTTGAACCATGAAGAAGAAGAATTGATCGAGAATGTCTCATACCATTCTCTACTGACCCGAAGTCAGTTTCATCTGAAGAGAGTGTGTCACATTACTCTTACTGACCCAAAGTCAGTTTTATTGATCCCATATCAATATCACAAGAGAGTGTCTCAAACCACTCGTACTGATCCCAGATCAATGGAGGTCATCCTAGCATAGGGAGTACGGTAGATACAGCGATGCGTCCATCGATAGTACTACTATGGTCCCTATCCTTATTTCCCTGCTCATTGATCAGATGAGAGGTACTTCCCATGAGTCCCAGACTGCATGGGTAGGATGCCTGGACAAGAGAACTAATCATCCTATCCACAGGAGAACAAATCATCCTGTCAGTGGATGCCATGGAGAACTAATCATCCTAGCCCACAGGAGAACTAATCATCCTGTTCCACAGTCGCCACAGAGAACAAATCATCCTAGCCCACAGGAAAACTAATCATCCTGTTCCATAGTCGCCACGGAGAACAAATCATCCTGGGCCATAGGAGAACTAATCATCTTGTTCCACAGTTGCCACGGTAGAACTAATCATCCTGTTCCACAGTTGCCACATGGGAATTAATCATTCCTGCCCACAAAAGAACTAATCATCTTGTTCATAGCGCACCACCAGGGGAGGGTGAATCGCCCTGTGGTCGTATGTTGCTCCAATAAGTACCCAAAGCCCCCCAGAGCTCTCATATCTCAATGCATGCAACATGCAGGACCCTTATAAGAAGGTCTCTCAACGACTCCAAGTCGCTCGGGAAAGTCACAGATTTGACCTTTCCTCGGGGCTTTGACAAAATGTCTGCGACCTGTACATCAGTCTCAATGCGATGGAGCCCCCTCGCTCGTCGACTTACCATATCGCAAATAAAGCAGTATTTGATGTCTATCTGCTGGAGCAATCATCGAATACGGGATTCCTCAATAATCGAATCCCCCCTCTGGTTGTCACAGAGAATCACAGTGGTATTCATCATGTGTACAAACAACTCACTTAAGAGCTTCTGCAACCATGTAGCTTCACACGAGATCATACTCGTAGCTATGTATTCGGTCTCGGCGGTGCTTATAGCAACTGACTTTTGCTTCCTGCTCATCCATGATATCGAAGCAGAATCCAAAGAGAACCAGCACTGAGAAGTGCTCTAGTGATCTTCCACACTGCCTGCCCAGTCAGCATTCGAATAATCATGCAGTTTCATATTTCTGGCAGTGTATCTCAATCCATGAGAGATTGTGCCCCGAAGATATCTCAGAAGATTCTTGGCACCAATCCAGTGAGGCTCAACCAAATATGAGCTCACCATGCTAACTGTAAAACATATGTCCGGACGGAAGTTCACCAAGAACATCAACGCGAATGAGTTTATGAAACTCAGAGGCATTTCCCAAATCTGGTCCGACATCACTACCATATAACTTCTGAAAGTTAAGATCCTCGAGGTAGTCACAGGCTTGCAGTTTATCATTCCACATCCGGAATCCAACTCCCTCTTACTTCTGCAAATGAGAGGGTCTACACCTGTCAGAAATAGGTCATCCTCATAAGGTGCCAGTATGAGAGGTCTATTATCCACAACCTTCGGGTAATGGTTTGGATTGGTTTCACTACTAGTGAATCTCAGCTTCATCAGACAGCTATCAATCCTCTCATACTACGCCCAGGGTGTTTTGATTCAAGCCATAGAGGGCTTTCTTCCACCTATATACATGAGATTCCTAATCATGAATCTCAAACTCCTCGGTTTGTTCCAAACCTGTGGACCTGCTGCATGAGGGGAATGGTCCCCTTATAAGATTTTCCTTCGATACATCTCAGACATGTACCTTCATGCTCTACTTGAATTCAGACATCCCTATCACCATTTGACTCACATCATGTAGGGTCCCATAGGTAGACCTCCGATGTTATAGATGCAATATGTCAATTGACATGATCCCCAATGGACCATCCTGCAACTTGATACAAATTGCCAACCCTGAACCGATGAGAAAAAGCATCTTTGAAAATAATATTCTCTGCTTCGACTTCACCCTTGGTGAATTTGAAGAGGGATGAGGAATCCACTGATCCTTTTGTCCTTTCCCAAGTGTCTTTGGTGATTGCTCTTTCACTCTTTCTTGGGCATTGTTTTCACCTCAGCTCTGATACCATGTTAATTTTAGGTATGTTCTATGCTTAGAGCAATTTATTTCAATTTTCACAGTTAGCTCCATATCACATCAGCATTAAACTAAACTGCAGATAGAACATAAACATAAATCACCGAAGACAAGCCAAGACAAGAGGACACAAGATGTGGCGCTAGCCAGGGACAAACCCCAATGTGGGGAAACTCTTGATCAATTCTTCTTATATGTTCTTCAATGGTTCAACAGAGAGAGAGAGATAGTATGTTTACAACAAAAGTCAACACTTTGACTTATCTAGATAAGAGCATAGATCATCTCTAAGAAGATGATACATGAGATTAGTTGAAGACATGCTGCTTCAACTAATTCTCCAAGGTGACTCCTTCACCTATCATTGTGTTGCATTTCGTCATCATGCTGCACCTCACCACGCTGCACCATGCTGCACCCATCATCACTATGTTGCATCTCATCATGCTTCATTAATCATGACTATACCCATCACTGTACTGCATTATGTGCCATTGCTGCACCATGTTGCAATTCCGGCTTTTCCAGCAGTTCCGGCTTTTCCGGTAGTTCCAGCATTTCCCGCTTTTCCAGCGGTTTTGGCTTTTCCGGCATATCTGGCGTTTCCGAAAATTCTGGCTTTTCCGACAGTTCGTCTTTTTCGGCAGCTCCGGCTTTTCTAGCAATTCCGGCTTTTCCAGCTTTTCCTGCATTTTCGGCAGTTCTGGCTTTTCCAACAATTCCGGCTTTCCCTGCTTTTTCGGCAGTTCCGGCTTTTCTTGCATTTCCGGCATTTCTGGCTTTTCCGGTAGTTCCGGATTTTCCGGCTTTTCCGGCATTTCCGACTTTTCCGACAGTTCCGAATTTTCTGGTAGTTCTGGCTTTTCCAGCAGTTCCGGCTTTTCTGCCCTCTGGATCAGGGCAACATTATTCCTTAGGATCTCTCCTCCTACTAAAACCCAAAGACAAGTAGAGAGAGGAAGAGATCCCAAGTGTGTTGAAATGACTTGAAGGCCACCTCTATTTACTACTAAAACGTTGAGCACATGTGGGGTTTATTTGGTTGTTGGCCGACCTTGACGAATTGTCTTATAACGCAAATAAATTCATAACTCCACGAATACTTATCGGAATCGGATGATCTTTAGATCAATCCTACACCTCTCGATGAGAGGGATCCAAGAAAAATATCAACTACCATAAATAAGATGACCCACATGGAGTTTGGCCCTAGTTGCCAATTTTAACATCCTCCAATAATCTCAGGGCTTGCGCTTATCTAAACAGGGAGAACACAACCCAAATCATCTACAGATTTATTTGATATGCCTCGGCCTGCCTCTACTGTACTTTAGACCCACAAACAGAACTTCGACCTCCTCCAAAACCACGGCTACCTTAGACATATTCTCCAGCAAGTTGATGTATCTAATGAGAATGGAGGACATCTATATATATAACAATTTGTACTTATGGAGGTGAAGCCGACCTTAACATTTTGGGGGAAAATTTGAATTTCAAATTTTCATTTTTCCTGCCTTAATAGGTCATAACTTGTAGAATTTCTTTTAAGTAAATAAATACTTTTCCTTATCCAAATTTAGTGATCTTTAGGTCGATTTTGGTCCTCCCGAAAAGAGGAAATCATTGCCACAACTATCTTGGCCCTAGTTGCCAATTTTTAACACTCCCTCTCAACTAGGGAGAATTCCACCTACCAATCCATCCATCATCATGCCATCTTGATATCATCTCTGCATCTCGACTCTGCTCTGCTCTGCTGAACATTGATGAAATAATGAAGAAGAATTGATTTAGAGTGATTCACAAGACCTTACCACTCTCCACTGACAAAAGTCAGTCCAAAGTTAAAACCTCAATCAGACTTGATCCCAGATCAAATTGAAGAACACCATGCATCCTAGTCATAGGGAGTACGATAGTACACGATGTGTCCATCGGTAGTGCTATGGTCCCTAACCACTTTTCCCAACTCATTGGCCAGATGAGAGGCACTTCCCATGTGCCCCGGACTACATGGGTAGGATGATGCAAAAACATCAGTAGGGAAAGAATATCTCACATCCTGCTCACAACCACACATAGGGAAAGGAGAAACCACATCCTACAAACACATGTCACAATCAAATGTAGGGAAAGTATGAACCACATCCTGCAATCTTATGTCACAACCATCGTAGGGAAAGGAGAAACCACATCCTACGCACATGCAAACCACCGAGAGTACGGAAAGGATGAAGCATGTCCTACATGCATGCCAATCATCAATGGTAGGAAGGATCCTACACGTGGTGAAAGGATGAGCCACGTCCCACCGACACGTCAACCATCGATCGTAGGGAATGAGCATCCTACATGTGTGGAAAGGATGAACCATGTCCCATCGACATGTCCACATATGACAACCAAAAAATGTCTATTAGCATCTCTGACTGGGGTGTCCACGGGAGAAGGCGAACCACTCATCCTGCTCACATGACCCTCCACAAAATTTCAAAGCTAGATCACATCCGATGCTACCCAAAATCAACACTCCCTCTTAGTGAGGAATGTGTTCCAGCAATGCCTCCCAATAGAAGCATCACACTGATCCACATCATCAGTCCTCTGCGCTGTTGATGCTCAGCCTGTTGCCCCTCATCTCCTGCGTTGCTGCATCCTGTACTACTGCCCATGACATTGTAACTGTCACTGCTACATTTGTACCACATCTCCCTCTGAATATGCTGCATCATGTTTCCCATAGCACCGCCACTGCTGATTGTTGCACTGCAACTCTACTTCTGCTACTGAAACATATTCTTGACCATCACCATCTTCTCCATGAAATAAACAAACTTTGTTCTTCCTAGAGCCTTGGTGAGAATGCCTGCCACCTGTTCTCCTGTCAGGGTGTACCTCAATTGTACGGCCCCTCGTTGGACACAGTCTCTAATAAAGTGACACCTGATGTCAATGTGCTTCGACTGATCATGAAAAACTGGATTCTGAGAGAGCTTGATGCAACTCTGATTATCACACGAAATATTGGTCGTTTCCATCCTTCTCCTGAATAGATTCACAAGTAGTTTCCTAAGCCATATGGCTTCACACGAAGTTGTGCTAGCTGCCATATATTCAGCTTCAGCTGAGCTCAGAGCTACGGATTTCTGTTTCCTACTACACCAGGAGGTCATTCCCTTTCCAATGTTGAAACAGTACCCATTGGTACTTTTCCGATCTACTGAACTTCCAGCGCAATCTGCGTCAGTGAACCCACTCAGCCTGATGTCATTGCCTTGGGTGTACATTAGTCCATGCTCAATTGTTCCTCGTATATATTTGAGAACATGCTTGGCTGTTGCCCAGTCCACCCTCTTTGGTTCCACCATGAAATGACTGAGGGTGTTGATAGCGTAGCAAATGTCTGGCCTGGTATTGACCAGATACATCAGGGACCCTATGAGCTTCCTGTACAAGGTGGGATCAACTTCTTTATCTTCGGATGCATTAATCTTCTTCTAGTTGGTAATCATTGGAGTAGCCATAGTTCTGCAGTCCTTCATTTTGAACCTTTTCAAAATCTCTATAGCATATCTCCCTTGTCCAAGGAAAATCCCACCCTTCTACTCCCAAACTTCCAACCCCAGGAAATAATGCATTCATCCCAAATCCTTCATGTCGAATTCTGTAGCTAGGTTTTCCTTGCAAATCTTTGATGAGCCTGGATGAGCCTGTCAGAAAAAGATCATCCACATATAACACCAGGATTAGAGTCTCATTCTCTACAACCAGATAGTAGAGGTTAGGATTTGCGTCACTCTTGATGAATCCCATCTTCTGCAAGTAACCATCAATTCAAGCGTACAATGCTCTAGGTGCCTGTTTAAGCCCATACAAGGCTTTCTTCAACCTACATACATGAGATTTCTTCTCATGTGTCTCAAAACCCTCTGGTTTTTCAATGTATACTTCTTCTTCTATTACCCCATTCAAGAATGCCATCTTGACATCCATCTGGTGAGTCTCCCACCCTATTTGTGCTGCAAGGGATATCACAGATCTAATAGAAGTATACCTGGCTACTGGGGCGAAGGTTTATTCGTAGTCTATCCCTTCCTTCTGAGCATACCCCTTAGCCACAAACCTGGCTTTGTATTTTTCCACACTGCCATCTGTAACATATTTGACTTTGTAGATCCATCTTGAACTTGCAACTAACTTGTCCTAAGGCCTAGGTACCACTTCCTAGACATCATTGACCATTATGGAACTGTATTCCTCCACCATAGCATCTACCCATACTTGATGCTAAACGACCTCCTAAAAACTAGAGGGTTCTCCAACCTGAGCCACCAAGGCTTGGTATCTATCTGGCTGTCTATGCTCCCTTTTTTCGTTCCTAGGTACTTTGACGAAATCCTCTCCATCTCGTAGTATCTGTCGATGTTCCCGGCTCATTCCTCCACTAGTAGTGGGTATATCTATTTGCTCCTCCTCTTCCTGAGACTCCACATGTTGTGATACCTCTGGAGTTTTTCCTTTAGGAGAAATAATGGTGCTAGTTTCTGCTAGTCGAAGTGGTTGGACCAATGGATCATCCTTTGACTACTCTTCGGAAGGCATTTCTTGGGATTTCCTGAAATCTCTGGCCTCCATGAACTTTACATCCTGTTGAATTACGATCTTCCTATTCCCCGGAAGATAGACTCTATATGCCTTAGCATTCTCGCTATATCCTACAAGATATCCTTTCTCCGTATTCTAATCCAATTTCTTTCTTTTTTCTTCGGGTATACGACAGTATGCCAAACTGCCAAATATCTTATAATGACTCACCTCAAGCTTCTTACCGATGAAGACACTCTCCGGAGTAATCTTACCTAATGCCCTGTGAGGAGTCCTGTTTTGGACATAAATAACCGTGTTGCATGCTTCTGCCCATAGAAACTTGGGCATATCAGTGCCATTGGACATTCTAGCTATAATTTATACAGCTTGTTACTTCTGACTCCAATCTGGACCTTCTTTTTCCAACTCGGTTGTTTGACATATACTCTCTCCTTAATGAAGAAAACATCATAGCCCTTGTTTTGAAGCTGAGATACAGAAAGTAAATTCATCCCCAATCCTGGCACATGCAACACATTGGTTGCTCGAAGTCGATCGCCTGCTTCTGTTTGAAAGACTACAGTACCTCTTCCTACGGGGGTACATTTTTGACTTATTTCCCATGTGATCTGGAAGTTCATCCTTTTTTCCTGATAATTCGAAAAACATTCTCGTATTCCTGTCATGTGCCAGGAAGCTCCACTATCTATATACCAGACCTCAGAGGAGGCAAAACTCGCTAAGCAAGCGACTTCTTCTTCCAATCTAGAAGCTAACATAGAATAATCATGATCCATATTCTTCGTGCTCCTTTCTCTGGAGATCTACGTGAGCCCTTCTGAGTTGATGCCTCGACATCATCCTCCTGACTCATAGAAAATTATTTAATCCTGTTGCCTGATCTTTGCTCTGATACCATGTGAAAATTTCTAACACAAAATTCTACTGTAGTAACTGATTTATTTCTCCTACTTATTTTCCACAATAAGTTATTTACAAAACCCTTCAGTAAACATTAAAATAAATTCTACTGCAATTATCACCTAATAGCATAAAGAAAAATAACAGTGATATACAAGCACAAGAATCAATCACATCAACCCAATCGTTTTTGGACAATTGTCCCCGGAAAAACCCAAGGCGGGAAAAATGGTGCAACAGATGAGGGTTTATTTATTAATCTTCAACAACAATCTCTTTACAAAGAAAGATTCTACAGAATACTGAGACACTTCTGAGAGAAACACCTGAGACAATTTTTCTCCTTCTCCTGGAGAAGTTCTGACATCCTGGAGACCCTCTACAGTCCTCTGCATCACTTCTGCATCAGCCTGCATGAGGACTACTTCTCCCGCTGCGCTATCTCACTAATCTTCCCTTTGCGCTTTCTCTCAGATGCTCTGCGTCACCTCTTCCTCAGTCTTTGACTGATGCTGATACCCTCCTCTTCCTTCACCCTGCTACTCTCCCTCTGAAATCGAACTTCTTCTCCTTGAGAATCGATTTCCCTCAGATTACTGAGTATTTTCCTGGTGTGTCTCCAAATGATTCTCAAGTCTTCTCTTATACTTTTCCTGTTGATGAATCAACAACCAAGATTAAGTCCCTAATCAAGGGCTAAGATTAAAACAGACTTGATCCTCATCTCTTAGAAGCTTCTCTCACCCATATCTTTATTAATATCCATTAATATTTTTATTTTCCTAAGTTTAGACTTAGGAACCCCATTAAAAATATTAATTATTTTAATAACTCATCATCCGGGTGGAATTTCTCCAAATGATTTTTGGATCTTGGAGATCTCATGAATTTTAGCCCCTCCACAAAATTTCGGAGCTAGATCACATCCGATACTACCCAAAATCAACATGTCATATCCATATAAGGATCCTGTCTGCCATGTGACATGTCATATCCATATGAGGATCATGTCTGCCATTAATATAATGTGCCATATCCATATGAGGATGAAGATCTGTTTGCCATGTAATATGTCATTGTTAATGACATACATACTATAAGGGTGTACACAAATTCTCATCAATAGTTATATAAATCAACCATACAATAGCAACTTCACATACATACTCCAGCATACTTCACATCATATATTGTCGTACCTTAGGAGATGGCTTGGATTAAATGCATACCACTTGCATCACATACATATTATGTTGTACATGCTATATACTCTATGCAATTTGAGCACTTCATATAACATAACTTTGACACTGGATCATATAAACTGTGTAACGCGTGGATCAAGCAATTGTAGCATTTGTCACCTTAGAACAACTTGGATCTCACAACAGCATACTCACTGTAACATCTGGCAACATGAAGTATACCTTTTAATAGTATCTTAGAACCTATGAACTTTGTTCTTGGACCATAGGAGTCTTCGAGTCTTCTTGCAAGATTGAACTTATTCTACATCGGATGTATACATAGACAACTAGCCTTTTGAACAATGAAATCTTCTTGTATGAAACTTAAGTGAGTTACGCCAATGACACTTTTGTTCTTTAGGCCCTGGTAAATAATTATCATACTTCTGTTCAATAGTCTACCAAGGAATGCTCTGCCACAGGGTCTAAATGGCTATAGTCATTATGCTTCAAACCAGATTTGTAATGAGTATCAAAACTTGAGTAACAAGATACATCGATACCAGAATTGAGTTATCTCTTGGATCTTAGGTTAGGGCATAGAACAAGGTGTTCAAATAACCAAATTAGGGTCTGTCAAGTAATTAGGTTGAAACCCTATACATACCTTGTTCAAAGAGTAGAGGAGAGGCCACAAATTTCCAACAACTGCTTATGAAAACCTTAACAAACTATAATCTGGATCAGAACTTAAAATCAGATTCAAGAGAATTCAGGCCTGATGAATCTTGGACTGTGTACAATCCGCAGGACAGGTCGATCTGTTCGAGGGCAGAAAGGTGATTGAATAAGTCCTCAAACTCGGACATAAGAGTTTCTATACCCAGATCTGCAATCTTCCAAAATGATTTGCAATCTTTGAAACTCGGATCACTCTTGAAACTCATGAAGTCTCCTCATCATATAGTTGCGCCTTATGTAGTTGTCAAATAAGAAGTGCCTGAAGACAGAGCCCTTAGAGGTTTTAATACACTTGTATGTATCCAACAAATCCTATGCCATAATAGGACTATTACTCCTCCATATTCCCACTTGAAATGATAGGCATTTAAACTGAAGAATCCGAAAAACTTTGTTCTTAAGGAGGTTTGAATGACTGCTTTTAGCATTTCATTCTTACAGAGGTGCTACAACAATTTCAGCAATAAGAATCAAGTAAATACTAGGCCTCTTGTTCGATTAGGCCAGTCTTTGATGAACTCAAATCCTCTTAAATTTCGAGTTGCCTCTTGTTCTGACATATAAATCACTGCTAGACTCTTATATCTTATGCAAAATCATGTCAGTACGAAACCTCAAGGGTTATTGAAAAATTCCAGAGTCAATGCAAGGATCGCAGAATAAAAGCATTTCCTGTGCTATCTCTTATTCCAGCTACATACCTGATGAGTCATTCCTTCAAAGTAGAATATCATGCCTCTCAGCTGAATTGCAGTCTCTCTTACTTGGGCTTGTCTAACTTGGCTTTGATTCCATGTTAAATTTGGATTAACATGTTCTTTGCATAGAATAGTTAATTCATGTTAGCTTTATTTTCATTTCCTTAAGCAATCTCTTAAAACATTGTCATATGATAGTAACTGAGGAAAGAACATGAACGATAAATGTTGAAGACAAGTCAAGACGAGAGAACTCAGGAATTGGCTCAAGCCAGGAAAAACCTTGATCAAATCTTCTCATTATTAATATCAAATATTCAGCAGAGAGAGACAAATACAAATGACAAAGATGCAGCCTAGGAAAAGCTACAATAGCTGACAAATTCTGCCCTAACCAAAGATCAATAGTAGACAAAGCAGCTACAAAGAATGTTTGAAAAGGACCTCGGTCCTAGTCCAGATAGTGAGGCTTTCTTCTCTGAGTATAATGAACCCCAATATAGTGATATACTGAGCAGTCAAGCACAATGATGAAACAACTGTGGATCTGGAACTTGATTAGGGCTTTGTAGACAACATCAGTCCATTCAGTGCCTTCAATTGTTGCGGCTAGCATCCTTCTTCTTGTAGCCATATCTGGCTACCTGTAGCTTGACTTCTGCTATGAGAATAGGGCCTAACATTCCTTCCAGCCCTGGCTACCTATAGCTTGACTTCTGCTATGAGAATAGGGCCTAACATTCCTTCCAGCTAGCCCAGAACAGGTCTGCGGTGCTCCTCCAATAATCGCAGGGCTTGCGACTTATCTTAACAGGGAGAACACAACCCAAATCATATACAGATTTATCCGATATGCCTCGGCCTGCCTCTGCTGTATGTTAGACCCACAAACAGAACTTTGTCCGCCTCCAAAACCACGACTACCTCAGACATATTCTCCAACAAGTTGATGTATCTAATGAGAATGGATGACATCTATATATATAACAATTTGTCCTTATGGAGGTGAAACCGGCCTTAACATTTTGGAGGCAAATTTGAATTTCAAATTTTCATTTTTCCCGCCTTAATAAGGTCATAACTTGTAGAGTTTATTTTAAGTAAATAAATATTTTTCCTTATCCAAATTTAGTGATCTTTAGGTCGATTTTGGTCCTCCCGGAAAGAGGAAATCATTGCCACAACTATCTTCTTCAAAAGAGTTGTCCAATGTGGAATTTGGCCCTAGTTGTCAATTTTAACAACAACTCTAGTCCTGAAGGTGACTCGGTCTTTGCAAGATAAATTTTGGTCTCCAAAAACTAATGAGGAACTCAACCTCTTCTTCATTGTAAATTTATGAATGCCCTTTCAATATCTTGTCAATAGAATTGAACTTGGCCCCTGTGTATGATCATCATATCATAGTGATAAAAATTAAAACATGTATTCTTTTCCTTTAAATTCAAATCAACAATATGCCCTAACAGTTTATGACACTTGAAACAAGTGTATCCAATGTACATTCTACCTCAACAAGAGACCTCAAAAGGTTTGCTTCATATTTAGAAATGTTTATAGCCAATACTCCAAGCTTCTCCTTCAAATAATGGTTGAATAACCTCTTGAAAGAATTACCATTTGCAATTTTTGTCCATCATTTCTAAGGCATCATTGTTTTTGTATTGTCAAGGGTTTGAGGCCTCTAGGTTCTTTCTTGGTCTATGACCTAAATGCTCAACTCCTTAGGCCATTTGACCTTGTTTAATCACCCTGAATCCCTTCAAAGGTTAACCCTGAGGCCTCTTAGCCCCCTACAACTAGTCCTGAGGCTTTTTCGGCCTAATTCCAATAGACTTCTTCGGCCCTTTAAAGAAAACCTAAAAAAATTGGTCACAACTAGGTATGATACCTTTCTTGCCAACAAGATGTTTTGGCCTTCTTCTAGGTTCTAATCTGAGTCTTGGTTTTCCCCAAAATAATTCTTAAAACAATCTTCTATCATCCTGGTCTTAAACATAATCCAATCCACCCTTGACTTGACCTTTCTTGATTTGACCATCATTGACTATTCTTCTGAGGCATTTCGACGCTACTTGCAAACTGAGGCTTTCGGTCTTCTGTTTCCTGGACTGAGGCCCTTCGGTCCTAGTCAAAATCATCTTTAAATATAAGCAAGGCTCGAATTTCACAAAATTATTTATTCTCGAACAAGGATGAGGGCTGAGATTTTCCTTTCAATGATAACAAGTTTCATATGAGAGTTTTCTAAACAAAATTAGGGCTTCAATCTTCGGTCAAACTTTGTCTTTATTCCATACCTGAATGCAAGCGATACTTGGCTTTTACAGAACATAAATGCTTAGGCAACTTTTTCCTCAATAGGTTCCTTGGATTTGTCTTTCATGGTTGCTCTATTACCCACGCTTTGGTACCATGTTGATTTTTCATGGTTTTCTAGACTGATAATTACTTCCGACGATTTTTTTATTAGTTTATCTTGTGTCACACTCATCATTAAGAAATTATACATAGAAAATATTCAACAACAAAAAACAATGATGACAATAGGATCATGAAGGGATAGGCAAACACAAGAGACACATTTTTACCCTTGGAAAACCCTCTTCTAGGGAAAATCCCAACAACCTTTTCTTAGAGAAATTTATCCAATTCAACAAGAGATGCAATCTGAACATTCTAGTCAAAGTAAATGTAATATTCCTAACCCAGAATATTCCTCAAGCCCCATCAAAAACTCCAACCAAATATGTGCAAATGATATAATAACCCAGAAGTGATAAAATAACAGTGGAACAACATATAATAATGTAAACCGGAAATATAAGCAGATACACAAGTAATGCAGCGAGAAATGCTAAGCCATTTTATTATACTGAGCAATAAAATGAGTACAAGAGGTGATTAGACAGATGGCACCTCGACTTGAACAAGGCAAGCGAAGAAATACTCTCAGAATGACAAGAATGGCCTCTTTGCGTGGATGCCACTGCTGCTACTAGAAAACAAATGATGATTTGGGGTTGCTCCCCTCCTCGGAAAAAACTGAAACTCTGGATTTGGGCTCTACTCAAGAAACCCAGAAAAACCCAGAAAGCTTTCCTGGAATGGCCGACCCCCGAAAAACACCCTCTTGGGGTTCTGCGCAGTTCCTCAGTGCCCTGCACTGCCACTGAGGAAAACCCCTCTAACTATGCCTGAAACCCTGCCAAAAATCCTCCAATGAGACAAGAGCTGGACCCTTGCTCAATCTCCCAGCATAAATCCACCTGCAAAACCCCAATCCAGCACTACAACAAAAAAAAACTGCTTCCCTCTCCCAGTGTTGCGCTGTCCTCCAAAACGCTGCCAAAACTGTTGCTAGAATGCTAATGAAACTACTGCTGAAACACCAAAGGAAATACCTTGCCCGAGCAGGCACTCGAAGTCCCCCGGGGCTAAGGGTGAGATCTTCGAACGGAGACACTCAATGCACTAAACGGTGCTGCAGACTAGCTAAACAGCCAGCGTGCTCAGAAGTCGAAATGACTAGCTCCAAATGCACATAGCTGAATGATCCAAAATGAGGGGGCTCCTCTCTATTTTATAGCCTCTGCCTCTCACAATCCCTAGGCTCACCTCCTCCTGCGTGCTTCTCCTCTTGCCACGTGTTCTTCCCTCCTGCGCAGTCTCTCCATGTGTCTGCGTGGGCTCCATTTCTGCGTCCCCCCTTTGGCCCCCTTGGCTCCCCTTTAAGTCACAACGTTGTGCTACCTAGGAAGTGAATTTTTATTCTAAAGTGAGTTATGTCCCCCTTCCTCACTTTTTATTTACAAATAACTATAGAAGGCAAAAATTGAACAAAATCGAATATTCCAATTAGCCATAGCTAATTAGGAATATTACAGTAAATTCAATTTGACCAGTAACCAAACCCAGGCCAAACCTCGTCAAACTGAGAAATTTCAGCCTCCTACACTTACCTTAGAAGCTTTAGTTTGCTTCCCAATGAAATGATAAGTTTGCTGCCGCAAAATTCGTCCTTCTTAAACTCCCACGTGTGAACAAAATATGTGTATGTGTGATCCGAAAATGATGCCTTGAGGAGGATGAGTAGCCTTTATATGATGATTGGAGGTGCCCCAAGTGGTGTGTCTGTTTGGCTAAGCCAGCTTGAGTAGTTGGAGTTGACTTGACCTTATGGAGAAAATTAATTCAATTTTCAAAAATTGAATTTCCCTCTTTTGAAGCTAATTTGAATCTTACATTTGTATTTATTATTTCTTTTGCTTTGGAGGGCTAAAATGAATTATGAAGACCGACTATAGCTACAAAAATTCAACACTACTTGGCCTCCTGTGATGGGATAATGACCCAACCGATAAAATATAGAATACAAATAAACCTGGATCTGATCCAACAAATCTGCCCTAGATTGGTGCTCGATTTTTTCTGCAAATTTGGATCTCCAACCTCCTTGCACTCCCTCTAACTCAGCATAATTCTCACTAAGATGCCTCTCTCAATATTGTGGTGTGGTGTTGTAGTGCATCTTTCTCTTCACCTTAACATTGCTTTTATAACTTTACATTGAGCTAAATCCCTAACCCTAACCTTAATCTCAAAATTAGTAACGACCGAGATTAGATCTTGCCTCACTTGAGATCAACGAATAAGATTAAAACGTAACCATTGAAGTAAATTATTTACTTTTCCTATCTTTATTTTAGCTCAATAAGCCAACATAATAAAATGTTTTTTTTTCCTAAGTTAGACTTAGGCTAAGTTACAATAGGAACTTGCTCACACTTGAGCAAGTGTTCTAAGGAGATCTTGGGCGACTTTTGCATGCCTAGAAACATAGGCATGTGCAGAAGTACTTTCCCGAGCTACAAACGTCAACACTCCCTCTTAGCGAAGGAGGTAATTTGTCCATTTGGAAATGGTTCTGATCTTGGACCTGCATGAGCTACTATTGTTGCTTCCTATGAACTGGAAGACTTCCCTGCCCTCATCCTAGAAGACTCACTCCTTATGAGCTTGTTCCTAGAATCCCCTTGCTCCTAAACATCCTGTAAGGTCATCTCATACCAAGAGTCCTTCTTGGTAGATTGGGAGGATTCCGTTGACTGCTCCTCTCCCCCCTGAACCTGAAGGTGGACTCCATTTGAGCTACTCAACTTTCGGAGCCACCTGCTAACTATTCTTTGTCATCACTCTGCTTCCTGCCATTGTTCGAATAGGTTGGCCCTTTATCCTATACAGGTTTCTCTCTCTAACTCCAATAACGTGGCCACTGTTTGAGCCAGATCCTTTGGTTCTAATAAGTTCTTGTTCATCTTGGAACGCTACGCCAAACCCCTTCTTCTCGATCATCAAGATTGAGAGAAAACTCTACTTGAGTCCCAACACCGATAACACATCCTATGCTTCTGTGCTAATTCCTTCTAGCACTACAGTGAATTTGTTTTTGGTCCTTTGAGACACCCATGAAATATGATGCTAATCCCACAACTGGTACAATCCCCTCTCTCCCTTTGAGGGCTGACCTCTACCAATCTTGCTGGCAAACCATGTTGGTATTGTCCTTCATACTGTACTCTGGCGGCCACTTCCAGCTCATGCTTGTTGGGCGGACCCCCTGCCCAATGACTTCTATTGGCCACTTCATCCTGGAGTTACTTGATCATGCCCAATGCAACGATTTACCTGCAGCGCAATCCTTCAAGCTGCACTGTGGCACCACCTGCAGTAGACCTTGTCGCTCTCTCTATAGCTAGCCCATTCATAGCATGACTACGCATTGCCTCGATGTACTTATCACTGGCTATGCGAAATACTTTTCCGACAAATCCTTAAAAAAAACGCAAACACCCCTGTGCACATCCCTCACACAATATATAGTTTCGCGAGCCCATCCTTTGTTGCTTAAGCCGCTGCTACATGTAGATAATTAGCCCTATGAAATCCCTACCACTGATCTGACAACATTTCCCTAGCTATGCTCGAATTAGCACAACCCCTTGTGGATTTTCTTCTGTCAATTCTTCAACAGAGCATCTCTCAAACTGTGTGAACCATTTGCATCTGTGCATTCGTCGCAACCTTTCTCCAAGATATACATGCTACTTTTCTGTTGCGGCTTGCACATGTCCTGACAACCTGATATCTCTATATGGTGGCTACTTCGTAGTTGCCCTATGCCATTCTTCGATCACAACCAATTCCTGTGACTTCCCTTCATTAACCGGCGACAGTCATGGCTGACGACTTTTAGCTAAACCCCTCGGGCCTGTGCCTTGGCCTTACTATTGTGATTAACTCGATTCCTTGCATTGTTTCCATGATGTTGCACTAAGTCACAGTTTCAATTGAGTCCTCTCTTCCTGTCAGCTTCCCCGATCTCTACAGTCGTAAGCACTATCACAATGTACCCTCTATCACGCCCCGATCTTCTTCATCCACGACCCATTGATTTTTAGCTGCTCTGATAGCTAATTTGTTGTTTTCGTCAATCGTCAATCCCTTTGCTTGTTGTCGGATCTGTCACCTGGTTGTCAGCTCTGGCACGCATGGTCCCAACTATTGCATCTTGAGCCTAGCTTTCGCTCTACATACCCTGTTGGCTTGTCCTTCCCAATGAATCTCCTCTGCATGCTTAACCTAGTCTACCTGTGTTGTTGTGGATGATTGTTTCCACCTCTTCGCCCAAGCCTCCCTGCACCTTTGCCCCAAGCCCTGACCAATTGCTCAACTTGCCCGCTGATCTCCTGTCTTGCGTCGTGACCCATTGTCGTCGGTCATTACAACCCTCATTGCACCTCCACAACCTTTTGTGTATGCATCTTGCAACTGTCTTGACGACCTGCCTCGCTAAACCACTTTTTCTCCGCCTTGATCCACTGATCTTGCAGCCACTGTCTGTGAAAATTCCTACACTGAAGGAACCCCTACTGCAACAAATCTGAATCTACTTCACCTACTTGATTTTTAAATTACATTCATCAAGTTATTCTTCTGAATACTGAAGCAAATTACTTCTGCAACCTACACTAATTAAATATTTGATCTCATGAAACAGGAAAAATAGAGCAAAGAACAAGATACATAGGACACACTTATTTTTGGACACAATAGTCCCCGGAAAAACCTAATGTGGGAAAAATGGTGCAGCAGTTCTAAGGGTGTATTATTATGCAAGAGAAATATTTGAATACAAATCTAGGATGCTCATCTAGCAATCCTTTACTGAGAAAATACTTGCGGAAAATCTGAGTGAGTTTTACCTCACTTCACCCAGCGAAATTCCGGCTGATCCGGCAACAAGACTTGCTAACCCCGGCTACTTCTGCGCTAGCCCTGCGTCAACCTTTCAGGCTCTGCGTCAGCCCTTCATCACCTCTTCTACCCTCTACGTCAGATATCTTGGCTATTTCAGCAGTTCCGGCTTCTGCGTGACGGGCAACTTTCCCCTCTGCGGTGGCCTTGCGTCAACCTTTCAGGCTCTGCGTCACCTCTTCTATCCTCTGCGTCAGCTATCTCGGCTATTCTGACAGTTCCCAGGAGTTCCGGCTTCTACGCGACAGGCAACTTTCCCCTGTGCGCTGGCCCTTTTGGCTCTGCGTTAAGGCTGTGTGGGCCCAGACTAGCCCAGCGTCAGCTCTCCCGACTACTGCGCTGCCTCTCTGCAAGCTCTCTCTGCCTCTCTGTCAGTATTCTCTAGAAAGTCCTCCCAGATTCTCACTGCCCCTCTGCTGCTGAATGATCACTCAGTTCGAATTTCTCAGCTTCCTAGCCCCAAAAATCGAACTCTAGATCAATTTGTTCTCTCCGTGTGTTTTTTCAAATGAACCCTAAGCCTCCATTTTATACTTTTCCTGTTGAGTCTTCAACGACTGAGATTAAGTCTCTAATCAACGACTAATATTAAAACATGACTTGATCCGCCTTCTAGATCATTCTCACCCATATTTTGATTAATACCCATTAATATTTAATTTCCCTAAGTTTAGACTTAGGAACTCCATTAAAAATATTAATTAATTTAATAAAATACAATTCGGGTGGAATTTCACCAAACGATTTCTGGGTTCTTTAGAACTCATGTGCCTTAGCCTCTCCACCAATTTTCAAGGCTGGAGCACTTCCGATGCTACCAAAAACTAACACTCCCTCTTAGCAAGGAAAGTGCTCTAGCAACAATGTCCGCCTGCACGCTGCTTTGTTTCTGAAGCACCTCCTTTCTGCACTGTGCTGCTGCTGCTACTGTACTACTACCCATGACACTGCCACTGCCACTATTGCATCTGTACTACAACTCCCTCTCAAACGTTGCATCTACTATGCTGATAGCACTGCCACTGCTAACCCTGCATCCGTACTACAACTTAGTTGCTGAGAGAAGCAACTAAAAAATATCCAAAATTAGCTAAACTTAACTGTGTTCAGCATAATACAATGAATGTTGGAGTCTGACTGTTGCTGACCCTCTGAATCTTCTGCGCTGCTGCTGACTTTTGCACTGTGCCATCTGCACTGCTGCTAAACTTGCTCTGCGCTGATCAGTTTCTAGTCCCAAGCCACTACATCTGTCCTCCAAACACTCCACTGCATCATTTGACACTAAGTCCATCTTTCTATTGCTGAATCTTGGGCTCTCGTAGCAATGAATTGATCCAAGAGGTGGACTCCTCAAGGATCCTGTCCACATGTAGTCCTCTCGACTACAGCTCAATATCGCCCCATCTCCCTCCTAGAGATGCGTGGACACTCATGGCAAACTCATCCTCGTCTATCTTTGCGGTTGCAACCTTTGGATCATGCTTCTCGTCCTTATCCTTTTGCTTCAAAGGACACTGAGATGCAAAGTGACCCATCTTGCCACATCTGAAACATTTCACCTTCAAAATGTCCTTCCGCTTCTATTTCCGTTGTCCCTTCGATACTAGAGTTGCGTTTTCCTCCTTCGCCTTCGTCTTTATGCCACTTCCACTGCTGCCATTGAGGTTGACCTTCACTAGGTCCTTAACTCCTCCTGTTGAAGAGCCACCCACATCTCCTCCCATGAAGGTAGTTTTTCCCTGCCCAATATGCTTTGGACGAAAACTTGCCATTCATCCGAGACTCCATTCAAGGCTATCCTCACCATCACGGTTGGCTGAGGAGTGGACCCCACTGCAAAAAGCTGGTCTCTAATGTCGTGGAGACGCTGAAGATAGAGGTTCACCCCTTCTTTCTACATCAAGTTCTGCTACAACTTTTGCTCTAGGTACATCTTCCACTATTCGGAAGAGCCTTCATACAGAGATGACAAGGCTTCCCACATCTCTCAGGCTGTATCCTTGCCCTACAAGTGTGAGACCACATGATCTCGTACTCCGTCGAGAATGAGCCTCTTTGCCTTCCCCTGCTCGGCCTTGTACTTCTTATTTTGATCGTTGTCAGCAGGAACAACTACAACACTTTTGACGTAGGCCTCGAGATCATATTTCTCCAGAACAACTAAGATTCTGGTCTTATATATGACATAGTTGGAGGCTTCGTCCACCCTGTCTTGATCTCTGAGCTCATGTGATGCCATCTCACCCAACAGTCGAACTAACTCCTCTAGTCACTGCTTAGCACTGCTCAGCAAGTGAGAAATTCAAACTTTCTGGCAGAAAGTTCTCTGAGGAGAAAATTCCCCTTCTACGTGTCTTCATTCCTTTCCAGCTGATTTCTGCCCTGACAGAAACTGTGCCCTTCAAGCACTGTGTTGAGGCTCTGCGTCACTCCCACTGCCTTTGCAAACTCATGAACTTGAAATTGTACCTCTCTATCATCTCACTCAGAGAGAGATTTCCTCGGATCTGCTTCCCGACAAAGATTGCGCAATCCCGTCAAGGGGATTTGAATTGCTGCCAAGTGCAGTTTCGGTCTCACTGCTCAGCACTAGATCTTCTCTTCCCTATTTCAAAATTATTTCTTTGATAACATGTGAAAATTCCTACACTGAAGGAACCCCTACTGTAGCAAATCTGAATCTACTTCACCTACTTGATTTTTAAATTACATTCATCAAATTATTCTTCTGAATACTGAAGAAAATTACTTCTACACCCTACACTAATTAAATATTTGATCTCATGAAACAGAAAACAGAGCAAAGAACAAGATACATAGGACACACTTATTTTTGGACATAATAGTCCTCAGAAAAACCCAATGCGGGAAAACCAGTGCAGCAGTTTTGAGGGTTTATTATTATGCAGGAGGAATATCTGAATACAAATCTAGGATGCTCATATAGCAATCCTTTACAGAGAAAATAATGGCCGAAAATTTGAGTGAGTTTTACCTCACTTCACCCAGTAGAATTCTGGCTAATCTGGCAAAAATACTGGCTAACCCCATCTACTTCTGCGTGGGCCCTGTGTCAGCCTTTCAGGCTCTGCGTCAGCCCTGTGTCACCTCTTTTGCCCTCTGCGTCAGTTATCTCGGCTATTCCCGTAGTTCCGGCTTCTGCATGACAAGCAACTTTCCCCTCTGCGCTGGCTCTTCTAGCACTGTGTCAAGGCTGTGTGGGCCTAGAATGGCCCAATGTCAGCTCTCCCGCTACTGCGTTGCCTCTCTGCAAGCTCTCTCTGCCTCTCTATCAGTATTCTCCAGAAAGTCCTTCTCCCGGATTCTCACTACCCCTCTACTGCTGAATGATCACTTAGTTCGAATTTCTCAGCTTCCTAGCCCCAAAAATCGAACTCCAAATCAGTTCATTCTCTCTGTGTGTTTTTTCAATTGAACCTCAAAACTCCATTTTATACTTTTCCTGTTGAGTCTTCAACAACCAAGATTAAGTCTCTAATCAACGACTAAGATTAAAACATGACTTGATCCGCCTTCTAGATCATTCTCACCCATATTTTGATTAATACCCATTAATATTTTAATTTCCTTAAGTTTAGACTTAGGAACTCCATTAAAAATATTAATTATTTTAATAAAATACAATCTGGGTGGAATTTCACCAAACGGTTTCCGAGTTCTTTAGAACTCATGTGCCTTAGCCTCTCAACCAATTTTCAAGGCTAGAACACTTCTGATGCTACCAAAAACTAACACTGTCAATGGTTGTCCTTGCACCCTGCAATCATTGGCGGTTGCTGACTGCTGCGACAACTAAGTGGTTGATGGCCACTTTGGCAGGTGGTCTATCCAGTTGCCCTTTTTTAATTTTTTTAAATTAGCTTTACTTCGAGCTCCTCTTACAACAACGATATTTTTTTCCTTTTAACTTTAACTTGGCCATATAATTTAAATTCTACCCCAAAAAAATTTCCGACTCAGAGATACAGTCGTTCGACCATTTACTTCAGCCTCCTTAAAAAAATTATGCTCATATCACGGCCAAACCCATCCCCAACGATCCGGTATGAACCTAGCAACTTGAGATCGATTCTCAAAGATCAAGCTTTCATACTATTACCCACCATTTTGTGGGTGATACCCCTAGGAGAAGTTTTTTCTCCGAGATGGTCCTCAACCGACAGCCCCTTGCAGCTACCAACTAGCTCATTATATCATTTCTCAGCCATCTGAGCTAGTCAGGTGGTCCCTCAACCATCTGCCATGATCATATGTTTGAAGGTAGGCCTCTCGAACCTAAATGTATGCCTTGCCATTTGGTAATTGAGTATTGTAGTTTGCTTATCATGGACACTTATGGGCATGGATTAATGGGGGGATTCGGCAGAAAGAATAGGTTAGGTCTGTGCTCTTGTCCCCTAGATCCCTTTTTGATATTAACCTTGGATTCTAGTCCAGTGGGATCTCTTTTATTGACCATTTGGATTTAGGGATGGTATTTCACGGGAAACCCTGATTTTGGTTGTGTGGTCCTGCTTCCTCATCCGCATATATTACCCCCTTTCCACTCATTATTACCCCATCATAAAATTTTCAACACTTGGGTCCACATTCCTCGACAGGGTCCACATAGGGTTAGTTCTCCCCTTCCCCTTGCCCACACCTAGGGTCAGGCCGGAATGATGCCCCAGAGGTTGATGCAACTAAAAAGAAAAGTAAAAGCATAATTGGCCACATTCAACAAGAAAATGTATCCAAAAATGCAAAAGATGGCTGGGACAAACACATTTAGCACATGGGAAAAAGCCAATACATGAGATCTACCCCATCATCATGGCCATCACCCTGGTTCCTACAGGTTCTATGAGCCTTCTTCATCATATAGGAACCCATGATTGTCCCAACCCTTGGTGGGCAATGAACCGCCCTACCTTAAAAGGGGTATCCGCTGCTACATCTCACACATCATGCTCTTACCCCTTGAGCCTCGAGTAGTTAATTAAAGAAAAATCATGAAAAGGCAAAAGGAATATAAATAAGGGTGGAAAAATCAAGGCCCGGGAACCTCATGTACAATGATTGATCCCCCCTATACATTATTATACCCAACTGTGGGTTTCCCTTTTATTAGCTACCCTTGTACCCCAGCATGTGGCCCAGGGCTGCCCCTTCTCATCCCCTACTCCATTCACCTATTTATCACATACCCCCACATTTTAAAGGATGTACCTTGGACATATTATCCCCTTTAGAAGTAGAAACCACCTAACAGGATACTTGGTTAACCCTATTTGGAGTTTGGAGACATTAATACATGCCAAAGCCCATTATGGAAGGGCAAGCCATTATGAATTCCCCACCTGTGGTCCATGGTTTGTAAGATCTTTTACTCTATTTCTTTGATGACTTGTTGTATTGGAAGGCTAGGGGACGCATTGGATCTTATGCAGGATTGCAAGTGGTATCCATCTTGGCTTTGGTCTCCCTATACGGGGTCCTAACCCTCCAGAGGGCTACATTGGCACATGTAGGGTGTGTGTTGAGAGCCATGTGCCTCCATAGAAGTAGAGAAAACTCCATGGATCGCCAAAGATGTTCATAGATCGGCTCGAGATCCATCTTTTGGACGAGGAAGATGCACTTGGTTCACCTTTGCCCAGTCAGCCCCACCGATGTACCATGCACTTGGAAGCTAACCAAGGACTTTAGGATGATATGGCATCATCCACACCATCATTGGAGCCCTTAAGGATGGTCTACAAGCATCTTCGACTCATTTGAAGACCCATGAGGTTATTATTGTGCCCCCACACCCACTGGGAGCACCACAGGTTTATTGTTTGGAGAATAAGGGGCCACCCCCTTGCCCATCACTTTTGACGGTTCTAGTCTTCATTATGGAACCTATGGACCTCATCAAGCCTCTTGGAGGGCCCCATGACATATATTTTTTATCATTTGACCTCTTAAGAGGCTTATTATTTCATTTATGAGCTAGTTTGGTGGGCTTGTCACCAAAAGTTAGGTTATTAGCACATTATTTTATTTTTGAGGCTTATGTAGGCCTAAGAGACTAATTCAAACACCTAATTAGTGTATAAATACAAGTGGGATGAGTTCATTTTCTCATCATCACTTTGGCTTGGATCTCTCTTCTCTTTAGAGAATTTAGCACTTTTTCTGGGATGAAGAATTGGGGCATGGATGAATTTTGATGTTTGGATTGGAGTATTTTATCTTGGAGCTTCTTTATTGTCAAATTGTTTATGGTTGGATATGTTCTATTACATGTAAGTACACACTTTTAATGCTATTCTTGTTTTACTTTTGTCATATGCATTGAATGGGATTTTCGCTATAATAGGGCTAATTGTTGCATTGCATAATTGCAAATTTGTGGAATTATTGTTTCTATATAGCATCTCTCAATGTTTGGGCCATGTATGTGAATGAAATCTCCTAGGGATAATTCCACCAGGGAATTTATCTTGATAATCCATCTCTTTTGCCAAGTGAAGTATAAAATCTTTGAGGTCTCTTCCTCTTGCCCTAAAGGCTAAGTGAAGTAGTCCTTAAGGCCTCCTTGACCGAAATACAAGTTCCTTTCTCATTATTCTCCTAGACTCCATTCTCCCCAAGGGATTAAGGCACTGGTCCTCCAATAGGTGATCACTCAAAGAATACTTTTCTTCACCTTTCCCTCTCTCTTCTAGGTCTAGCCAAGTTGGGTCACCTAGGGCATCATTTTCCCGACAAAATAGCCCAAGAAAAAGTTCGATCTCCTAGCCTCTACTGTGCTGGTGTGTCCTCAAGGCCTCCTCCAATTTTGAAGCCATTCCGACGGTGGAGTTGTGAGATAACCCAAGCCCTAGCTCCGAGATCAAACTTTTCCCTGGTGTTCCCTAGGCTAGTGCCTCATAGGATCAATTTGACACCTTTAAGTGGAAATTCTTGTTTTGATCCTTTCCCCTTCCTTGTATAGGTTGAGATCATCATTGGTTGCTAGATTCTCTCTCCTTAACCTAGGTTGGGTCCACTTGGTCCCGTGTGGTCCCACACCTTTGAAAAGTCAAATCTTCAAGAACCATTTGGGAAGTCAAGTCCAATAAGGATTTTAGGATTGGGAAACTTCTTTACAAGGCATATTCCTCTAACCTAACCCTCAAATCCTCACCTCCTTATCCTAGAAATCTTTGTACCTTGCTTAACAAGCAAGCTCTATTCTTACCCCCCTTCTACGAAAAGGATCATTAAGTTCACTTCACATCCATTGGTTGATTCATCTTTCACAAGTGACTTTCTATATACCGGGTCTCCTCCCATCGGTGAAAGTCCGTAAAGAGTAGGGAGTCTTAGCTGAAGTGATAGTGGGCTAAGCCTCCACCGTTTCCCTTTGGTCTAACAATTGTCCCTTTAGGAATCCCTTTTATGCTCCTTGCTAGTTTGAGTGGTAACAAATACCATGTTAATTTTTCTCTGAACCTAGCACTCAACATTTTATTGACCTAGGAAATTATAGATCTACTAAATAAAGGTATTGCTAAGTTCTTAACATTCAGCGGAAGCAAAAATACGACAACCAATCTCATAAAATGAAACAAATAGATTCTACCCAGTCAAATCAATTCAACATTAACAATGATTCAAAATCTACTTGAGCTCCCATCATGGGATAATGGCCCAACTGAGAAAATGCATAACACAAATAAACCTGGATTGGATCCAACAAATCTACCCTAGATCGGTGCTTAATCTTTTCTGCAGATCTAGATCTCCAGCCTCTTTGCACTCCCTTAGACCCAACACATTGTTCACTGAGATGCCTCTCTCAATCTTCTATTGTTTTAATGTGTCTTTCTCCTTTCCTTAACCTTGTTTGTGTCTTTTCATTGAGCTAAATCCCTAACCCTAACCCTAATATTAAAGTGATTAACGATCGAGATTAGATCTCGCCTCACTTGAGATCAACCGCTAAGATTAAAACATAATCACTACAATAAAGTATTTACTTTTCCCAAGTTTTTTAAGCTCAATCAATAAGCCAACATAACAATATATACTTTTTTCCTAAGTTAGACTTATGCTAAGCTACATTAGTAACTTGCTCACACTTGAGCAAATGTTTTAAGGAGATCTGGGGCAATTTCTGCATGCCTAGACACATAGTTCTGTGCAGAAGTACATGCCCAAGCTACAAACATCAACATAGGAAGTCTGCTTTCTTCCACTCTTGATCCCATATAGGTGAGAATTCTAGGGAGGATGTCTACGCTAAGTTATAGATGCCCTTCCCTAGTAGGAAAGAAATCAACTTCTCAAGAAATCTATAGTATTCTCTAGATACCCAATCTTCCATGAAGTTATGAACATTTTCAATGGGATAGTGTATCTTCTCACTTTTGTTGTGTTACTATTATCATAGTCATGATCAGAAAGAATCATAAGGACAACCCTGTCTCTCCTTTTCCTGTAGCCAGTTTTTGTATCAATAGAAGACTGCCCATCACCTCACATATTTTCCTTATCTGTGTGACAATCATACGACTGTATGATGATTGTCTGGTTACCATTAAAACTACAATTTGAAATTAAAGCTTTAACCTCATTTATATTTGAGTGACCAAAACTGCCCAACTGAAAATTTTGTTTTCCTTTTGCCACTGAAATATGCACTGTACAGTCACGAATATCCCCAGTTTCCTCATCCTTCTGTCCTAATTTTCCTATATGTTCATCACATGCTAAAAAAGAGACGTATTCAACTTTTTTAGCAGCCTTAACATTCAATATACAATCTTCAAGACCAGCACCTTCTGGCCTAGGCATCAATTCAAGTTTGATGTCATTTTGATGAGACCATGTATTACCATTCATCCGTTTTGTGGGGCTGGGAATGGCACATTTTGTTTCTAATGCTGTCCTGACAACAGTTTGCTCATCTGCGTGCTCAACTAGGTCTGTTTCTCTGAGATTGTTGAAGATCATCCTCAAGGTGTCCAATTCCCTGTAGCTTTCCTTTTTTAGTGAAGGTTTCATCCTAGTGACCAATAATGACACCTTGTTCAAACTCTGGTCATAAATTTGGACTATAAGAAATGCCATCAGCTTCATTACATTCACTTCTATTTTCAGGTGTAAAGGAAATTTATCACCGTGATGTACATCGGTGACACCATTCTTAGGGCACAAAATGCAGCTGTGCTTCACATGTGGATCTATTAATAAGGTCTGGAGCAAACTGCTCATTTTCCAAGCTAACATTCTTGGTAGAATATTCACTTTTGGTGGCAGCACCATCCTGCTCATCTTCCTTTGACTGATTTTCATGGATGCTATCATTACTAGAACATAGGTGTATGAATATTTCATAATCCTCATAGATGGGACTGCCCTTGAAGCACACTATATATGATCTTGGATTCAACTACAGAATATTTTCACATCCTTCAAATCCTTTATCCAACTCTCTATCTCTTTCAATGGTGGTTTCATTCCTTTGGTCATCAGCATTGTCCTTTTCAAACTCTGATAACACAGCTTCCTGCAAAGGAGTAGATTTATTGTCAATCTGAACAGCCTCAATTTTCCTTTCTTGTCTTGGAATATCTACATTATCATCTTCAAAATGATCAGCCATGCTGCCCTCTTCAAACACCCAACACCAATCCTTCTCTAAAACAACAAGCAAACCTTCTTTGGGAGGTATATTTTCTTCAATACTTCTACCAATATTACCTTAGATTGTTCGTAAGTCCCCAAATCTGCAGTACCTTCTTCAGTGGATATAGCAGCATTGTCCTTCTCAACTTTTGGGCTACATTCTTTACCAATAACAGCATCATCATCATCACCACTTGGAACCAAATCTTCTCTTCTTTCTTCTGGAAATTCAAAGTTTTCTTGAGAATGCCCTTTCGTTTCATTATTGCTGTCACAAGGCTGCTCTTTTAGCACAATAAAAACATTATTATGTGATTCAATTTCATCCGAAGGCTCTCCTAGCACTTTGCCTTCATCTTCATTAATGCCTTCGTAGCCTTCAAAATACCAAGAAAGCCTTTCTCCTATAGGGCTGCCCACAAATGCTGAAGTGTCACAAAGCTTGAGAAAACTCTCAACCAAGGATTTGAGAGAAGGTATGCTCCTCAGCCTACAAGAGTGCTTCGGCCAACCACTATGCCCTTGTCCCAAAGAGAATAAATAACCTCATCATGACATCTTCACGTCTTTCTTCAAATTTTGGGATATGCCCTATAAATGCCAAGACATGTGAGACTACAACCACAAAGGCACCATCAAATGTTGGAAGTTTATCATAAAATTATGGGTGAGGCTTATTTGGGTATTCCAAGAAGTTCTCAACATGCAACATAGTAAAAAACACATGAAAATTCCAATGAGCTATCCTTCATCTATGCAAATTTTACATCATGAAAAATTCAAACTTGATGATAAATGCAATCTCGTACCTTTTTGACAATGGAGTGTAGAATTTCCTTGAAATTCTGCAACTGTTATAGTGAACAATCTGAAAACTGGAAACTAGTTTCTTTTCACTAAAACACAAAATTTCTCTACTTCAAATTTGCAGCGGAATTGAACGGAATTAAAGACACATTCACAAACAATTAAACACACTGTTTTTCTAGGGAACCCAACTGGGAAAACCCTCTGCTTGATTATTGAGAATTTATTGAAGAAAATTGAGCATTAGATCTCTTACACTAAAATGGTTTCAATCTGAAAGACACACTTGTCTTTTCTGCTTAATCTAAGCTTGAAACCTATGCAAGAATTCTGATCTCTGCTTCCTTACCCAAGGAATTCGTCCTTCTCCAATTCCAGCAAGCCTTTCCTTGGATTGTTCATCTTTTCTCACAAGTTACACACGCACAACTTTGTGCTTCCTATTATTTGGTCTCACCGACTCGTGCTCACCAAAACAATGATTAAACTTGTGCGTTCTTTTGTTCTTTAAAGGAAATTCAAATGGTTAAAATTAGTGACTTTCTAGTTAAGGGATTGAACTGGAGCTTTTCTAGTTAACAAAAGTCAACATAACTAGTTAATTGGATCCTCCTAAAATTTAGGAGCCTAACTCCAATTAAGCTTTCAGTTCCCAATTTAAATCACACTAGAAGATCAAAACTTGACTTTCAACTACAACACATCAGTTCACTGCCTCATGCACTCCTAATTTTTAAGGAAACTCCTAAATTTTAGGAACTTGACCATGCACAAAAAAGGAACTTGACTTTGACTCCTTGAATTAAGGCACAAGTCAATGAATCAATTTTCTCGCTAATTTCAACACTCCCTCTTAGCAAGGAAGGTGTTCCTAGAAAAACCTCATCCACATGGATCTGTCCCCAACACTACCAAGTTCTTCGTTGTTGCAGCTGCTCTCTCTAAACTAAAAGGCTTCCCTACTTTCTTCTACGGAACCTGCTTTGAAGACCTGTTGTTTCCTACCATACGTTGCGAGCTCTGCTGCTCCTTCTCCTCATCCTGTTGGTCAGCCCAACTGCCTACTAGCTTAACCTAGAACAGAGATACTAGCTGAGGATCCATATTGCAAGCTCTATCCTCTTTTTGCTCAACCATCTCTTCTCTACTATGTGCACTACCTGCCTTACTGCTCAAGGTTGTAGCTGTCTCTACCTACAACTTGTAGAGATTCTTCACCCTCACACCTATTTACTTCTTACATCCATAAGTGAAGTGCTGGAGGTATGCCTTACCTCTGCTGAAGATGACATCATATCCCTTGTCCTCAAGGGTGGCTACCGAAACAAGATTTTGCCTCAATCCTGGAACATAAAGAACATCTTTGATATGAAGGGAATTACCTGAATCACTTATGGAACCCTCTCACACACTTTGGCAGCAATAGGACTCAATGTGGCCCTCCAACATCCTGACATCAGCATGACATCATCAATTCAACTAATAGGCAGATTATTATTTAATAACTTGAAAAAGATACTTGGTCGACTTGTGACCAAGGCATGTATTTTGCACATTTTTACAATGTTAGGGGCCTTGGGCTAATAATTTGACCTACTAGGCTTTCCCTCCTTAAGGCTTGCTAGATAGTGGTAACAAAACCTAAAACATAAAAGTAAATGCCTTGACACATACAAGGAGGCGATAACAATAGTAAATTTCGATGAGGATGAGAATTGAGTGAAGTTGATAAGAGGACAACGAAGGAGGGGTGGCAAAGGTATGGATGAACTAGTGGAGGAAAGAGAGATCAAAGTTATTGAAGCCAAGACCAAAAAACTGAACCAAATACGCAAGAGGGGACAACAATAGAGATGAAAAATTGAAGCCAAGAAGTAAGAGGTGGAAACACTATTTGAGATAGAAAATGAAAGAGGTGAGAATTGACAACTCCGGAGCACAAATAGTAAAGGAAAGAAGAAAAAGTGACAATCCTAGTGTTGAACTGGGGAATGCAATAGATGAGTGGAAGCAAGCATTGGAGCAATGGTTGGAGATGTGATCCCATAGCTGCAGTCTATAGGATGCGACAACCAAGACCAAAGTCCTTAATAGGCAAAGGAAAGGCACCGCGATTGGTCCCATCTAAGGAGAAGCCATCTCAGGTCGGGCCCTACCTGAGAAGACGACTTAGAGAGACCCATTAATGGTGATGAAGCCTAGGAAAGGGGCAAAAACAAAATACAGAGAAAGAGGATATAGGAGAAAGGGTTCATTAATAAAAGTATGAATGGGGGTACTATTCATTTTTTGATAAACGCTCAACATATAAGGCCTAGGTTTTCTCTCACAATGGTCCCTCCCAAAAATAGACCATCACTCAATTTGGTCCACCCCTTCTACCCATTGGATCATGTAAAGGTTAATTTTTGAGGAATTTTGAGGCAAAACCGAAAGTGATTTAGGTCTACAAGCAATCCAAGGGACGTTTCCAGTCAAAATCAAGCAAGGAGCCTAAAAGCATGGTTTGAATCATCATTGCACCAAGAAACTGGAGGTCATCCACATTATACTAGCCGTTGGAAAGACTAACGTCAATTAACATTGTGCAAACAAAGTGGAATTTTTGACTTCCTAAGCACTCAAGTTAATATTTCAAGGAATGTCAAGCTATTTCTTGATGCAATGTTGTACCCTTTGATCAATTCGGACCTCCTTTGGTCAAATCAAACCTTTAATTGGTGGGATGTCTCACGTATTTTCAGATCTAAGTAATGTAATGAAAAAACTTGTAGTTTGACTTAATCGTGAAGCATATAGTGCATGAAAAGTCATTTGTTTTTTCAAGCAAAAAGAGGAAAGATGTTGAGATCCTAACCTATAAATAGAGAAATCTCCCTCCTTTGAAGATCATTGTGAATTGTGTTAAAGAAACTAGGGCAATTAGGTATAGAGTGATTCTTCGGGACTAGATAACAATTTGTGATGTCTTTTTACTTTTCTTGTTAACTTTAATCTTCTTCTTTGCTTATTAATGCATGTATATGTGCTTCATCAAATTGCTATCAAAACATAAAACAAGAACACAAGATGTTGGCTCTCTGCCAGGGCCAAAACCTCTCTTCTCTTGAGAGGAAAACCCTTTAGTAAGTCTCTCTTATTGAAGCTTCTTCTTGATCAATGTCAAACCCTAGATCCTTGACAAGAATATCCGTCAAGCACAAGTCAAATACTTCCTTTTTCCTGTACTTTGTTTCCTAACACTTTGTCCTACTTCTTCCGGCACTTCGTCCTCCTAATTCCTTTGGCAAACTGGTGATAGACTTTCTTATGCTTAGTTCTAGAAGAGATATTTCTCCTTTATCTTTAGTGAACTCTTTCACATAAGATGATGCCTTCCTTCTCTTAACCAACCTAACTCCTTCTTGATGTGAGGTTGTAGACTTGATGTGACAGCACTTCAGCCCTAGTTTTTCACACATGTGGGAGGTTTCCTTTAGGTTTTGACTCCTTTCTTCTTCGCTTGTGAGCATCTCTTCTTCACTTGGGTAGGAGGCCTTATAGGCCTAAGTTTAATAGCCCAAACAAGGAGGAATATATCACTGTGATCTTGTTGCTGTTATATCCGCAGACTACCCTTCATTTCTCACATGTGTGGCTACGTATCCTCCTTAGAACAACCCTATAAACTTCAATTTTTTCTCTCCTTCTTCGCTGCACTAGAGTCTCCTTGTATTTCGACTTTCTTCACCCTTTCTTGGTTCTTCTTCTTCGCTAATTTCAAAGGTAGATTGCATTTTACTTAGAGGAGTGGACAACTTTTATATATAGAGGATTGTCCCTCCTTTAGGTCAACTTGAGGCCGACTGGAGGACGGTAGGCCAACTTGACATATCTAATTCAGATTACTTCTTTGTGGGTGTCGTTGCATGGAGGAGACTTGTTGACTTTTCTTGGAGGTATTCTCTTGACTCTAATACATAAACATACAAGGTGTAACATGCCCTTAAGGTCTTCAACCTTTTCTTTTGACTATTTGACTCACCTATAGCACTTTAACTAGTGCTAGACCTATTTCAATGAGAAAGAAAGTCATTGACATATGTTATAAAATAATATTTCTTTTCTTGAATGAATACAAATATCAAAAGTACATTTATGAAGACCGAACCTAGTTACACTTCCTTCACTCCCTCTTAACTAGGAAGGTATTCATACGACATTGCAAGGTGTTTGGCTATGTTTCAATCTCTAAAGAATTCACATAAGAGAAACCAGATTTGCAATCCATCTGTTATAGCATGATATCAATCAACATTGTCATAGTGCAAGACCTTCACTAACAACTCCATCTCTTCATGCATCATGAGCTACAATGTTGGTGAGACCAGTGATTTATAGACACCTTAGTCATTGTCTCTCAAGGTACATACCCACCCGGGTGTTCACTGAGTATGACCTTCTAGGACTATTCTTGTCTAGGGTTCCTAGCCCATAAAGAATATCGGTCCTCTTGCCTACTCTTGTCATGGATGCCTTACACATTCTCAAAGAGTATCGGATTCCAGATGATTACCCAATCCTCCCATTCTTTCTTCCCAAGTGAAGACAAGAACGTTGTGTGTATCTTGTGTCTACATTTCCATTCATGGCCTTCATCTAGACTTACAGCTGTTAGTCCTAGTCTAGTGCATGATACATGAGATGGAAAAATACAATTGTCACTCGTTTGTAATCAGGGGTGATCCAAAACTCCCTCTTGATTAGGGATCAGTCATTGACATATGTTATAAAATAATATTTCTTTTCTTGAATGAATACAAATATTAGAAGTACATTTATGAAGACCGAACCTAGTTACACTTCCTTCACTCCCTCTTAACTAGGAAGGTATTCATACAACATTGCAAGGTGTTTGGCTATGTTTCAGTCTCTGAATAATTCACATAAGAGAAACCATGTAGGAATTTACAGGGGAAGTTCCTTAGACAGAACACCAAAGGACACCGCTCACAAACAGATCGCAGATCAATACACCAGTACTTTTGACGTGGTTAAAACCCTCAAAGAGGGAAACAGTCCACGGCCTGAGCCAACGCGGCCACTTCAGGCAATTTATTAATAAAATAATGAAAATTTACATAAGCTTCTCTCATGGACGGTTAACCTACAAATGACTCTCCATGCTCTTTAAATAGAGATCATGGACCAATTGGGTGTTAAGCCACGGATCAAGTGTTGGTAATACCGAGGAGAGAATGAACCGTTGGATCACTACATATCGTGACTGTCGGATTGTAAGTTACAAAATGTACATAGTAAATAAACACACTTTACCTAACTCTATACTAGACCAAGTTATACTTAACTATTTCCTATGTGTCGGAATATCCTAACATCCCCCGTTAAGAACAACTTGGGATAGGATTGAAGGATTTACAAATATGACACAATAGGAGAAGGAAGGAGGCACTAGAGCCTATCCCCCTTAGTGACAACTTCCTGAACTCCAACCATAAATCGAAGTTTAGTGAACTTCGCCTCTGTGAGAGCCTTTGTAAAGATATCTGCAACTTGATCACTTGTTGAACAATATTGCACTTCAAGAACATGGTCGTGAATGAGCTTTCTGATGAAGTGCATGTGTAGTCAATGTGTTTGCTGCGCTGATGTTGGACTGGATCTTTGCATAGTTGAATGGCACTTTGATTATCACACCAAAGTGTAGTCGGATGTTGTTGCTGAAAGCCAAACTCTGACAGGCTCTGACGTAGCCACAAGGCTTCCTTACTAGCTTCTACGGCACCACGATACTCTGCTTCTGTTGAAGAGAGAGAAATGTCACCTTGTTTCTTGCAAGCCCATGTAATAGGTCCTGAACCAAGAGTGAACACATAACCTGCAGTAGACTTTCGATCATCAGGGTCACCAGCCCAATCGGAATCAGTGAAACCAACCAATAGAGGAGATGCTTCGGCACTGTAATGAATCCCAAACTGAACTGTACCTCGAACATAACGAAGTATTCTTTTAGCTGCTTTCCAATGACTTTCACGTGGTTTTGCATAAACCGAGCAACAAGGCCAACGACAAAGGAAGGGTCAGGACGAGTATGGGTTAAGATACAAAAGTTTTTCCTACAAGTTGACGGTAAAAGTAGCATCAACTTCAGGAGAAGTACAAGTGACTGAAAGTTTGACTCCAGACTGAAAGGGAGAAGGGGTTGGCTTATAGTCTTCCATGTGAAAATGACGTAGAATATCACAAGCATACTTGGACTGGGAAAGGGAAATACCTTCCTTGGATTGCAAGACTTGAAGACCAAGAAAATAATGTAAGTGTCCTAAGTCTGTCATTTCAAACTTCCTTTTAAGGCTAGAATTCACATGGTTTATGAGGTTGGGATCACTATCAGTCAGGATAAGATCATCAACATAAAGAACAAGAATGATAAGAGACTTGCCCACTTTCTTGGTGTAGACATATTGTCAGAATGACACCTAGAGAAAAA